>JARHVA010000617.1:1107500-1122500 GCA_037957365.1 Torreya grandis | reverse complement strand
GATTTGAAAGATCTAATTTAAACAAATAATGGATTCTTTGAATAATGAAACATTACATTATGATGCATAATATTACTACTTCAATTAACATCATCTATATTATCCATGTTATTCCTAGTACTATAGTGTAATGGGGTCTTCAACATATTTTTAATATGCTGATAGAGTCAAAAAAAATATGCAATTCCATCCATAATACATTAGTACTAAATTAAAAATACTATAATAGAGTTACTATAATACCAAGAATAGGGTATAAGTATTCCCTACAGTAAGGGATGTCTCCTCTTCTACCCCCATAACTAGTTTGATTGGTTACAATGTAAATTCAAGATCATTATTTAGATAAAAATCATACACATTTAGTAGCAGTAGTTAGACATGGTTGACACACCTATTCAAAATTACCATATAAGATCAAAATTTACACATATACATGATCAAAACATATACCCACTATGTCATAGAGTTACTCAAAAACCACTTAAGGCACCACATTATACAAAAATAATCAATTAATAATGTGAATATTTCACCATGTCCACAACAAACATAAGTAGTGAGACACCCTCATATTGCATAGTGGATACCATATCTTTTTCAATATTCTAAACCCATCCACCATACCTTGATCTACATGGGCAATGACCATTGTATAAATGATATGCTACATGACCCTATATTTGATTCTACCCATAATTAGTTGATGTATCCCATCTATGAAAAATTATCCCTCGAGCATATGATACAATCACTCTAATATATCTTCCATTTTTAATAGTTTATGTTAGACTTTTAAAATTTAAAATATTTATAAATTACACAAAAAAAACTAATATTAAAAAATATAAAATTGAGAACCTAACATGACATGATTTATAGATACATTCCATAAGTGTTCTTTATAAAAAGTTTTGTATTTATAATATTATTTACATACATGCACTTTAAAATATTAAAGTGGTATGTAGGACATACATGTTACACATGGACAAGTAGATGTTGGTGATGAAAACATAGATTAGTTAAGCATAAATATAAATAGGCATAAACTCATAATTTGCATGAAATCAAACTTATCTATTGATTATGATTGAATGAATAAAAAATCACACTAGAGTATTTAAATAAATATATACTCAAAATGGAATTGACATTCATAATTAAAAATGCTAAATAAATCAAAATCTACCTAAATCTAAATGACTCATGAAAATTTTATAAAAAAGATTAGTTTTAGTAACTTTCATCTTCTAAAATTTTTCTAAACATTTTTTTAGAAAGATTTACATGTAATATAAATGGGTATTAAAATATCTACATATATTCTAAACACTAAAATTAACCTAATTGGTTTAATTAAACTCAAATTCATGTCTAGGTACGAAATTATATTACGTCTAAAAATGGAAAAATGTAAAAAAATATTAAAATTTATTTTTGGACTATTATATAGTCACATATGGCCTCAAAAATGTTTCATAACTAGATAACTTGGGTTATTTATGAATCAATTTTTTTGATATGGGTTTTTTTGGCATAAACAAGAGCTTAAACAGAGTTACGGATAAAAAATTATAGCCTTCATATGTTTGGTCTATGCATCATTCTCCTCTAGTTAAAAACAACTTGGCATCTACAAGTTTCATTAATTAAAACCATATAATTTATTCTTGTGAATATTTTTATCCCCCACTCTGAAATTTAGGTGGTGTCCACATATTTTAACCATTCCCACTATACGAAATCCCTGTTATAACTTCCTTTCCTTGTGTACAGTGTTTTCTTATAAAAAATGTATGCTATATTTTTCTTCTTCTTCTTTGGTACCTATCTATATCAATATACATATTATTTATCTTATTCCCCTACACCAGATTATCTAGGTAAATCGCATAAATATAAAACATGAAGTACTAGAGATATGCAAAAAATTGTGTTAAACCTTCCTCATAAGCATTGTCATTAATTTTATGTACAATTGAGCATGGTCTATTTTTTTCATAATATAGCTTATTGTATTTCCCTTCTAGAAATTTTTATTTCCTTAAATAAAACATCAAAAAATATCCTTGTTAAAATATGTTTGAACTTCTTCTAACATGTTATCTTGTTTTATACTTTTCATTACTTTACTTTCACTCTAGTCTCACTTCTTGTTTTAACTATTGTATATGTTATGTAAATGTTTATCAGAATCACTAACTTATTATTAAATTTGTAAATATACTAAATATAAAAAACCCATAGGATTTATCCCATAAAAATTATGAAATGGTGATTTTCATATTGATATGTTCACTAAAATATTATATGCATATTCATCCTATAGTAAATCCAAGTCTCATTTATTGGGATTATCTCCAAGTATGCATCTCAAAAAATTTACTAACCTCCTATTTACAAGTTTTTTCTATCAATATATTTTTGGGTGGTGTTATAGCTCAAATTTACACCCTCAAGAGGTCTATTCCAACTTTCTTAAATTTAGGATAACATTGAAACAAGCCATCTACTATGGGTGATAATTCTTAGAGGTGAGTCTTTATATTATGGGCTAGGTCCCATGCACAACACCTAGAACTAATCACTAACCTAATTAATTGAGGTAATATGGATAAAATGAGATTAAATGCTAATATAGTAGGTGTGATGCACAAATATAAACTCTACAATGCTACTTGAACCTATACTAATGAAGATAACTTAAAATTTTGATCTCAAAACCCAAGGTCTTCCAAGCCAAATTGTTTCAATATGAAGGTAGAATCCAATGTCTCTCTCAAGTTTGATGACTACTAGGTCTGATATTATACACTAATAACCCTCTTATACTATTTGTTAGGTTGTGGAGCTAAAAGCTTCAACCTTTACAAACTGAGGAACAGATGGTTGCTGAGTTCTAAAGGAACCGGCGTCGACAGCAGAACCGACGTCGGCAGAGACCAGTGCAGAAGGCCACCGGCGACGGCAGGAAGTCGGCCGACGTCGGTGGAACCAGACAAGCAGGGACTGACGTCGGTCGCCTGTGTGTTCCAGAACTGCTCGTTTCACGGACAGTTAGTTAAGTGAATGAAGAGTTTGCATGTTGAGACCAGTTAGAGTCTTGGGCTGCGAGGACAATTGTCTAAATTAAGAGTCTAAGTTAGTGTTTGAGTTAGGGATCTATTTATAGACCCATTGGCATGTATTGTATAAGGCATGAGATAGAAAGGAAGAGTTCCTTCTAGTTGTAAGATCTGTGAGTTGCAGGTTGTTGCAAGCTCATTGGGGATCTACATGTAAGTTTGGTCTTTGAATTGCAGGTTGCAGGTTCATGAGAGATCAGCTTGAAGTGCTATAGAGTGCTTGATGTACCGGTAGGGTTATTACTGACTGGTTGGTGAGGTGAACACCAATTATGTGTGTGAGTTGGTTGTTGGGACCGTTTTTGTGTAGGAGAGTGTGTGTGAGAAGAATTACTGAACACTTGAGGTGTGGCGAATCTCTATAAGGTGAAAGAGTGTGGCGGCTCTTTGCTTGTATTCTTTTCTATTAGTGTTAATACAAGATAGTGTATTGTCTCTCATATTCTGTGCTATTGGTGAATTCTAGTTACTTGTGTTTTTGGTTATTTCTGCATATTCAATTGCTTATATTTGGTAATCATATTGTGCTCTTTCTGAGGAGCAAGATCCCAACTAGTGGCATCAGAGCATGTTTGTTGTTCTAGATTACTGACAACTGGTATCAGAGCCTTGGTTGTAGGTTCTTAAGCTTGATACCAACAATTGGTATCAGAGCTTTTGGTTGGGATACTAACAGATTGGTGTAGATCTGGGTAGTGTGTTTTGATTACAGGTTACTCACAGGTTTTCTGTTTGAGTGGGAGTTGAGCAATGACAGAAAGTAGTCAACTACGAATGGAAAAGTTCAATGGCAAGAACTACCAATTATGGAGGATGCAGATTGAGGACTATCTGTATCAGAAAGATTTGTACTTACCGTTGGGTGGGGTTGCTAGCAAACCCTTGGATACGAAAGATGAAGAATGGGAGGTTCTTGATCGGAAGGCTCTGGGATCTGTTAGATTGAGTCTTGCATCATCTGTGATTTCCAGCTTATCACAGTGTAAGACAACGGTGGAGTTGATGGAATCTTTGGCAAATTTATATGAAAAACCCTCAGCGTCGAATAAGGTATTTCTTATGAAGCGTTTATTTAATTTGCAAATGTTGGAAGGTGGATCTGTTCATAGCCATCTTAGTGATTTCCATGGTTTAGTAAACCAATTAAGTTCAGTCAATATTGTATTTGATGATGAAATAAGAGCTCTCTTAATCTTGTGTTCATTACCTGAAAGTTGGGAAGGTTTGGTAATGGCAGTTTCTAATACTGTGTCTCCTTCAAAAGTCTTAAAAGTGGATGATATTGTGAGTGTAATCTTGAACGAAGAGATACGCAGGAAAAGCATAGGTGAATCATCTGGAGATGCTTTGAGTGTTGAAGGAAGAGGAAGGCCAAGAGAGAAGATAGAGCGTGGGAGATCAAGGTCGAAGACGGGCAAGAGATCCAAGTCCAGGTATGGCAGAATAACCTACTGGAAATGTGGAAAGCAAGGGCACTTAAAGAGAGATTGCAGATCGGGTACAGATCAGCATGAAGAACATGAAGAAGAAGCAGATGTTGCAGGTTACATTGCACAGGATGCTCTGGTATGTTCTTTGAATAAAGTAGAATCTTGGGTATTAGATTTTGGTGCCTCTTTTCATGCATCCCCACATAGGGAATTTTTTCATGAGTATGTCCAGGGAGATTTTGGAGAAATTTGTGTAGGGGATGGTAAGTCTTGTCAGATTGTTGGCAAAGGCAAAGTGAAGCTGAAACTGCAGACAGGTAACACATGGGTGTTAAAGGAGGTCATGCACGTCCCAGTTCTGAAGCGGAATCTGATTTCTGTCAGAAGTTTGGGTGAAGAGGGTTGCACAGTAACTCTCACAGTGGACTCTTGGAAGGTTACCAAGGGTACACTTGTTATAGCTAGAGGTAAGAAAGTAGGTACGCTTTATCTATCTACTTGTTTTACTGATTCTTCTTCTGGGTTATCTACTTCAGCTGTAGATTCAGAGATGTGGCTTGATAGGCTTGGTCACATAGATAAGAAGGAGATGCTGGTTCTTGAGTCAAAGAATATGCTTTCAGATTTGGAAGGCATGGATCGTGATTTCTGTATGCAGAAGAAGAAGGTGAGATTTCTTGAGGAATCCGATGTTAGTGACAAGAACAGGAAAGCCTTGGTTTTCAAGGAGAAAGTGACGGACAGAGTTCAGCACAAGATGCAGATGAATTCTGAGCAGAGCAAGGGTGATTTGGACAAGGGTTTGATCTAAAAGGAGCTCGTGAGAAAAAGTCAGGTCTCATAAGAAAAACACAGAGACCGACGTCGGCAGGAAAATCGGCGTCGGTGTCCAGACAAGGACCGACGTCGGCTATGTGCAGCCCGACGTCGGTGACTCAGGGCAGACAGAGACCGGCGTCGGCCAGGGGAAACCGACGTCGGCGGGGAGGCAGTCGCAGGGAACAGACATCGGTCGGCTGTAGACTGAGATGTGACTGGCATCGGTCACTGAGACGAATTTTGGGTGGACAGCGAGCTGTCATGGAGTCTCAAGCACCCATATGGAGGACCGAAGGTGTAAGTAAGTTCTTAAATTCATCATTTCCCTTCTTTGCACTACTTGTTGCTCACTTATGGCATAGGACCAGGAAGTTATTGAAGAAGCAGAACAGGTAGATCCAGGAAACAGTGGGAGCTAGGCATGGATGAGGATGTGATTCCTTGGAGGAGAACCAAACAGGTGTTTTGGGTAGTGTTGCTAGCTGGAAGTAAGCACTGAGAGACGAATGGATGTTAAGGATGAAGAAGAGCGGAAATGGATACGTGAGATGGAAGATCAGGGTATTTGATCTTGTATTAGCTGCAGGGCAATGGAGGTTTTTTCATTGTGTTTCTCTTTACCAGGTTGGATAGTATTAGCTACACTATCCTATTTTCTGTATGATGTGCTTGTTGCAGGGTTACATATACAGGTATTGCTGAACTAAAGGTAAAGCTAGTTCAGGGGTTTGTCATGGAGAATCTGGGAGCAGCAAGATTCTTTGGCAAGAGTGTGTTCTAGAGACATGGAAGGTCATGTGTTGACTTTGTTTCAGGATGATTGTGTGAAACCGGTTAGCACGCCGATGGTTGGACAGTTCTATGAACAGGTGTCTTGATTCACATAATGAGGTTGAGTGCATGGTATGTACTAAACCTGAGTTTTCCCAAGCAGTGGGAGTTATCACAAGTTAGGAGCCAATCCGGGAGAGAACCATTGGAGGGCAGTTCAGTGGATTCTTACAGGGACTAGTAGCAGGTGCACATGCTATGCAAAGTCAAGTTCTTTTTCTACATGGTTGTAGATGCGGATGTGGCAGGTAATTTGGATGACAGGTTTTGCACCACAGATTTTGTGGTGGTTGGTCTTCAAGGATGATTTTGAAGATGGATACATAGCCAAGGTAACAAACTAGACGGTGTACAGGTACATGTACAGGTTGCAGCTATTTATCTCCAAGTGGGAGATTGTTAGGTTGTAGAGCTAAAAGCTTCAACCTTTGCAAACTGAGGAACAGATGGTTGCTGAGTTCTACAGGAACTGGCATCGGCAGCAGAACCGATGTCGGCAGAGACCAGTGCAGAAGGCCACCGGCGACGGCAGGAAGTCGGCCGATGTCGGCAGAACCAGACAAGCAGGGACCGACGTCGGTCGCCTGTGTGTTTCAGAACTGCTCGTTTCACAGACACTTAGTTAAGTGAACGAAGAGTTTGCATGTTGAGACCAGTTAGAGTCTTGGGCTGTGAGGACAATTGTCTAAATTAAGAGTCTAAGTTAGTGTTTGAGTTAGGGATCTATTTATAGACCCATTGGCATGTATTGTATAAGGCATGAGATAGAAAGGAAGAGTTCCTTCTAGTTGTAAGATCTGTGAGTTGCAGGTTGTTGCAAGCTCATTGGGGATCTACATGTAAGTTTGGTCTTTGAATTGTAGGTTGCAGGTTCATGAGAGATCAGATTGAAGTGCTATAGAGTGCTTGATGTACCGGCAGGGTTATTACTGACTGGTTGGTGAGGTGAACACCAATTCTATGTGTGAGTTGGTTGTTGGGACCGTTTTTGTGTAGGAGAGTGTGTGTGAGAAGAATTACTGAACACTTGAGGTGTGGCGAATCTCTGTAAGGTGAAAGAGTGTGGCGGCTCTTTGCTTGTATTCTTTTCTGTTAGTGTTAATACAAGATAGTGTATTGTCTCTCATATTCTGTGCTATTGGTGAATTCTAGTTACTTGTGTTTCTGGTTATTTCCGCATATTCAATTGCTTATATTTGGTAATCATACTGTGCTCTTTCTGAGGAGCAAGATCCCAACTAGTGGCATCAGAGCATGTTTGTTGTTCTAGATTACTGACACTATTTAAAACACACAAAATAGCCATTTACACATCATGTAACCTATTATAAGATAGATCACTCACACAAATCATGAAATAATGAGATGAAGGAAAGGAAAGATAAATATCACTTATCATCCAAAAATAGAATACTTGACACACTTATGGAAGAATTTGAGAGAATAAATAAACTTGAAATCTTATTCCGAAGGCAAAATTAGTATTCAATTTATTAGGCTTTATTGTATGATTCTATGGATGTCTTGTAATGCCAAAAGGGGTAATTTAAATAGAGAAATGAGGAATAAAGTGGGGCATGTAATAAGGGAATTTCCAAGTGTCTACAAGTGTTATATACAATAATAGAGTGATATAATATTTCGAATAGGTCTCTACTAACATGCGTTACTCCTATGAATATGTTTCATCTCAATTTTCTTTTTTTGAATAATGTAACTCTTCCTGACTTCTCCTGCATTTGAACCATGGTTTGATAGGTGTATAGAGGAATAAATCATGCCTTCTTGATTGATAATCACATCTACAATTGAATCATGATCAACATGGTTTCTATGTTACTCCTCACTCTCACAAACTTCTACCTTGACCTAATCACATTCCACCAAGGTTGCCTTATACTTGATAGGGATTTATCACCATTATTTATGCTCATTAGGTCCATCATTAACTTTAACATTAAGCCTATGTCTCTCTCAAGGAATTATAGGCCCAATTACCTATTCAAACTCCTGCATGATGGCATTATATTGCTATCACATATCATCAAGTCCTTCTTGAGTTTCATACTCATGATTTTTTTTCTTATTTCATAGGCCAAAATGCATCTTCTTTTTTAATAAAATGTTGTAGTTTATCTATAACATCATCATCATAATCATTTATATGCAAAAAATAATTTCCCAATACAGCTTATTGAAAAGCATCATTATAACTTACCTCAAGGAACTCATCACATTCTTTAGGAATGATATATGTTCCCATACCCATATCTTCAATGAGTTATATATATTAAACCCATAATTTTCAACTCTTTACTCATCAAGATAGAGATCATATATGCCATAAACAAGCGTCAAAGATGCTCGGTCATTAGGATGGTCTCCCTCCTCATTGATAGTGAATTTCATGTTTTATGTGTCTAGTACAAAGGGTTCCACATGAAATATAGATAAATATATAGACTTAATATAAACCTCAGCACCATGCCTAGTCCTATATTCCATATAGGACCAATATGAAGTCGATTACCCCTTAATATTAGCAGTAAAGTGCCTTGATAAGCAAAGGTAAAAATGAGGTGACACATCCATAACCATAACATGTTGAGAGATAGATAAGGTAGGATGAGCTTGAATAATGTGTCAAAAACTTTGTTGATTCCACCTATTTTTTTATTTGATCCATCTACTTGTAACACTCCTTTGGAGTGTGGTTCTTATTTTAAATTAGGTTTTTTAGCTACTTATTTGGGTATGGATGATTTTCTTGCTCTATTGTTAGTCAAAATATTATGAACCAATGAGTTTTAGATGATGACATGTAGTTCAAATAGAAGAGGTTTATATTTTATATTAGTTTTGGTTGCCTTCCCATCCTTAGTCTTCAATTCATTTACCAAAAATGCCTCTCTTTCACTAGGTTACCAAGGTGTTGCATTGAGCTTGGAGAATGCATTTTGGAGCAGGTCCCTTTATACAAGAATGTAAAATGTATCCCACATTAGGTTATTACAATAACCTTATTCATATTTTAAACAATATTCATAGGGGAGCTTATAACCTTATTATGTACTCTAAAATCAATAACACTACCACTATTACATGTCACTTGATGCATATGAGGAGGCATAGAATGAGATTTAGGGTTCTAAAATATCTAATTTACTTGAGACATGGGAACTATATTTGACACACCTTCTCCTATAAATGATTTATACTTCATGTTTGGACTATCACTTATCCATTGGACGTCTTCAACTGCTCTATTATTTGACCTTGTGTTTGTAGCTATAGAGTTTCAACCTATGTTCAATTTACCTTAGTTTTTAAATTCATATGAGTCTCCTTTAAATTAGTTCAATAATGTAGATTATAATTTAGAATTATCGCCTTTCCTTTCTCATCTTCTAGGCATCTCTTATTGACTCATAGTAGGCATTGCCCCCCATTGTGAAATATAAGATGAATTAATGTTTCATTTGCATAGGTATATGAGTCATGAGGATATTCCCATAAGGATACTCTCCAATATCTTTCAAAATATTATTTTGGATAGATACAAGTTCTTTTAAACTACAACAAAAATTTTAATTTTTTCCATTATATTGATTTACATTAGTTAACTACCCTTGTCCTTGATAGTGGCCTTGAAAATGTGCTCTATAAGCTTGATAATATTGATATGGATAGTAAGTAAATTTAATATACCTCCATTTCTGATGTTTTTTTTTTTCCTCTTGATATTTTTATTCTCTTCTCTAAGATCCTTGATCAAATCTTCCTCTCTTGACTTGCTTAGCTGATTATAGGCAACTTGTTTATACTTGAATTTGGGAATGAGAACAATATTTGGTATAGGAGTTTTAACATTAATAAGAGTTATTGGTGGTCTAAGATATATATTCCCATCCTAAATAATGTAATTTTTATCCCTTATAGTAGTGTCATAGGGAATAGGTATAGTATCTCCTCCCATTGATGAAATCATCATGGATATGTCATTATTGAAAGCCTTGAGATAATAAAGAAAAGTATGATGTGAATTAGACATTACGAATATTATTATTATATCCCATATATTATAAAATATGTTATTAAAGTATTTTATGGCCTCTTCAGGTTCTCTCTTTATGGTAGTTAGTTGCTTAGTCAAAATTAAGTAATCAGGTTTGTCTTCAAATCTCCTTCTCAAAGAGTTACCTAATTGGTCCCATCTAGTGATTGAATTTGGATCCAAATTAACATAAAAATAAATGGCCTTACCCTTTAAATAAATATCCAACAACTTGATGTAAAAATTATCTTTAGTGATGTTATGTATGTTGTAGAAGTTAAAAGTGTTCTTTCTATGCTCAATAGGAGTAATGGAATTTTATACCATATAAAAGGGCATAATTTAGAGGAGTAACATAATAATATCATAATAGCGAGAAAGTGATAAATAAATATGTATATTTAATGCAAAAAATTATAGGTTCTTTGGGGCTATCATCTTCCAAATTGGATCCAAAAAGAATCTCCTAATTGGTATGTGAGAAGCAAAAGATTTTTTTGAATATGGATGGGTGTTAGCAAACCTATTTAATCTAATTAAATAGTAAGGATAGTAAAAAAATTAAAATTGAATGCCTTCATTATAATATATTTTCCCTTCCTTAATCATTAAAATGAGGCACTAGTCTAAAACCAAGAGATAATAGCTTTGGACTCGCTTGATACTGCATGAAGGAATATTTACAACTTCAGATTTATCAAGATCAACATCTATTTTAGATAATTTCTTGGACTAAGAGATCCCACAGGGCATGATTAAACTATTATATAAAAAATTTGGACCCTAAGAATTTATATTTCATCCTTCCTAAATTTTGGATAACATTGAAACATCCCATATATTGTGGATGAAAATTCTTAGATGTGAGTCTCTAGATTATGAGCTAGCTCCCATGCACTACACCTAAAACTAAAAACTAACCTACTTGATTTTAATTAAAAGTGACATAATGAGATTAAATTCCAATATAATGGAGGTAATACACCAAAATAAAAATTACAATCCTACTTGAACCTTTACTATGGAAGACAACATACAAAACTCATCTCAACAACCAAGGTTCTCCTAACAAAAGTGTTTGAATATGGATGTATAATGCAATGTATTTCTTAATGTGGATGACTAGTAGGTCTGATTTTAGACATTAGTAAACCTCGAATACACTTTAAAACACACAAATCAATGAGCTACACATCATATGACCTATTGGAATATAGATTACTCACACAAAGCATGAAAGAGTGAGATGAATGCAAGGAAAGATACCTATCACTTATCATCCAATAATAGACTACTTAACACACTTAAGAAATAATTTGATAAACTAAAATAGATTTAAATCTTTGTTTTAAATGAAAAATCTATATTCAATTAAGCAGGGCTTCACCATACAAATATGTGTATGTCTTACAATGCGAAAAAATGTAGCTTATATAGAGAAATGAGGAAGAGAGAGGGGAAAATAAAGAAAGGAATTGCCATGTATCTACAAAAGTTTAAAAAAATAATGGATTTATTTAATAGTCCTAACATATGTATGAGGACATGTTTTACTCCTCTAAAGATGCTTCATCTCTCGAATGGTATAGGAGTTTCAAACTAGGCTCAATACCTACACTTGTTCTTCAAAATTATCTTTCTTTACATGTGAAGTGTGAAAAAAGGACATATTCATCATTATTTTTCCATGAAATTATTTAAAATATATTATTTTACATCTATAATGCATTCATAAACTCCCTTACTTTGACATTTAAAGGGTAATCATCAAACAACTCTTTAGGTATCTTGAAACCCTTTGGTCTACTACACCTAGCCTTGCCAAAATGGCTCAAAAGTTGAGTTATACTTAATCAAGGTATTATTTGTATATTAAATGAACTATCATACTTTATCATATCTAAATAAACTCATTTGGTTTCATGAAACAACCCCCAATACTTCATCTTACTTCATAATCTCTCACAAGCCTTCAAATCTATGTATCCCTAAAACCTATAAACTTCCTTATGTATAAGAATATACATACATTATTGGAAACATGGGAATATATTTGAGTACCTAGTATCATATTATATCTCCATGTCAAGTTTCATATCTCAAAACCAAGCTGAAATGTATTTTTTATGTTGTTTTGTTTCCCCAATTAGGCCTCATTTAGGTCTCCATGCATGGAAGAATGAGTTTCTAATCCAAACAACTCCAATAAGTGTTAAAAAAAATGTTTTATTAACTTTCCATATCATATAAACAACCTTCATTCCAATTTTTAGCTCCTAAGACTCTATGTAGGTATGATAAGCATGAAATGGTCCAAGACACTTGTCCTTTGTTCAGCCTTTTTCAAATTGCCTTCAGCAACCAGACCTATAGGTCTAATTTAAATATGTATTATACATATTTTTGGGATTTAATATGTATTATAAATCGAAAATCACCCTCTCTAAAATTTTTCATGTGTTTAATTGATCAAAAACATATAAAAACACCTTAAAACCTTACAAAACATGACATTAAATGTAGTCCATATAGTTCCAAATACAAGAAAATTACATGGTGAGGACCTTCAGGGAGTCTATAATATTTTTTGGGTTCTTAAAAGATCAAAAAAAGTCAAATAATTCACTTTTTATTTCAATATTTTACATCATGTCCTTACTAGGGTTTTAGGAGGATTTAGACCTATTTTGGTTCTTAACAATTTTTCATAAACCTTGGAGCCTAAAATATTGAATCAATTCCTCAAATTTCAAACTAAATAGCCTCCTCAAATTTACCTATAATCTTAGGTTCCCATGCATTCTATTTTTACACATCCAAACATATTAGAGTGCCTCTCAAGTTGTAACCAACTCATTGGATAATGCTCTACCATATTAGCTATTGTTCATGAAGATTGGAGGCTTAAACTAATAACCAGTGATATAAGGTTGTAGTGTGGATACCCCCTCACATTTAATGAAAACCATTTTTATCCATACATAAATTCAAGGTCTTAACAAACAAAATAAAGTTGGGCATTAAATATAGTCCTACACCTAGAGAGCTTGAGGAGGTCTTATAAGCCCAAATTATCACTTTTATTTTCTTCCCCTACCTATGTATTCTTCTCTAAAATATATTACATATTTATACACTCATCAATGTTCTCATATTATAATTTTAGCTTCATCAAGCCATGTTTTTTAATTATGGTACATACAGGTATGAGTGAGTGATCTTAAGTTTAATAAGGATAAATAAACTTATCAACATTGCCATATTTATCACTAATTATGATGATCTTATAATTTCATACTGTCTCTATGCAATCAATTTGAATATATTTTAATTCTCTAGTACCTCTTTTCAAATTTACCATGTATGCACCCTCTCACTTTGAGCAGGCTTGTATGAGTAGTTAGTTGTATCTGTGTAAGATTCAAGTGAGTCCTAGCTTATAGCCTTTTTTTTACCTTTGTTTCTAGGTTATCTGACCTCAACATGACCTTTTTACTAGGTTTGCCTATCTAAGCTCAAACCCACTATTTTCACTACCTTATCTCTTAAAGATTAGGGGAAATTATAGCTTCAATCATATATGTGGTGGTTGACAGTTTGACTACATCTTAAGTAGGTTTATGGTCTCAATACAAACCACTAAGAAAAATCATAACCTTTTTAAAACTATTTAAATTTTTATACCCTTATTTTACTCTCTAAAAATTTAAAGACCTAATATCCTTATAAACATACATATATTTTATACCTTCTCAAAGTATGGTTGTAGGATATCATTGAGTGATTGGAGTGTTAAGACCTAAAATTTTTCCATCTTAGATTAGGTCATTGACACCTTAAAAGTAACTAAACTTAATTTAAATCTACTCTTCATTTATCTACAAGTTTCATTGACCCTTTATAGTATTGTATAAAATTTTCTTGTTATCTTCATACATAGGTTTCTGTATGAGTAATTAATCCTGTAGATCCAATCATCTTAGGCCTATTTTAACTTTAAAATAGTTTAGGTGTCCTTATTAGTATATTAAACTCTTAATAACACTATGAAATATCAACTTGCTCATTTTTATGTGCATACTTGTGCATGAAATCAGATCATGTGCAAGTCTTGTGTATGAAAGCTAGAGTCTGGGCATTCATTCATGCTCCTTTGATGATTGTAGTGATCCAGACAATATAAAAATGAATTTTTATGAGTCTCTAACAAATCTATCCATTTATATGTTATCTTCAACATGTATCCTAAGAATTATAAATATCCACTAACAAGTCTGTAGACCTGTGGCTCACTAAAATATATTACAACCTTTTTTTGAGAGTATATTTGGGTTTTATTCTAACTCTCTTAGACCTCAAATTGTTCAAATAGTTATATCAGATGATATCATTTATCATCAATTTTTATTTATGTTAGGTTTGGAAATCATGCCTATAGTGAATTGTTCATGAACTATACCAAGCTTCCAAAGAGTAAGAAGCATGATACCTCTTGGACTCTACAAATAACAAAATTTCAAGGAGAAAACACATGAATCATTTAAGAGTGATTTATTTTACATTAATAAATAGGAACTTGGAAACTTCTTAATATGTCAACACTTTAAACCAACCAAAATACTTGCATCTAGAGGGGTATACTCTATATACTTGAGACTCTAGTTTAATTGTTGCAAACACCTCGTAAGGTTGATTAGATTGATGAAAATGACACTAAAAACAATCATTTGATCTCTAA
>JARHVA010000617.1:1090000-1102500 GCA_037957365.1 Torreya grandis | reverse complement strand
TCTTATTCCAAATATAACACCTTATTTTATAGAGATGCAATATTATGCATAAGGTACTATACATCAATAATATAATGTGTTTTAACTAAAGGTTGTGTAACAATTGACTAAGTCAAGAAAGGCATATTGAGATATTGAAAACCTCTAATCAACCCATTAGTTGGTATAAAATTTATATTTAATGATTTAAATAGAGTAAAGGAATCCATATCAATAGATGTATTATATGTATTAGCTATACTTCCACTTTAAATTTCATAAAGTTTTTTAATATTTTATGATAATACTAAGGTTAATCATGAATATTTTGTCAAAAAATATCAATAAAAGTTACTTTACTATGTATTATTTTCTCATAATTTGTTGGTAGAACTACATCATGATACTCATCTTGAGAGTCTGTGTTTCCTAATTATATTATTTGTGCTCAAAAGTGTTGTCACATATTGCCATATTTTTAGCTTGTTAAATATTATCTAAATATTTTTATATAATTTTATTCTTATCAATCTTATATGGCTTATCAAAGAAAATTGAAGTATGATCAAATTGAGTACCACATAATTTAGAAATTATTATAATAGATATAGAATAAACTTTCCTATATTGTATAAATGTGAAATAGAACATGAAATGTTGTTTTTATGAAGGAATTTACTAAATCTTAAAACCTTAATACAATAATTAAAAACAATATAAAAAATGAAATAAACCATAGAAACATGTATGGTTGTAGTTTTTAAATATCCAACAATAAATGAGCTTAGTAATATGTTTTATCAAAATTTATATTAAGAAGGTTTAATTTAATTAAGAAATTTTTTTGAGCGAATTAGACTACAAAAGAAGTACGATAATAAAACATAAATTGATCTTAACTTAATATTTTTTATAAATGTGCTAAAAGGGGAAAATAATAATAAATAAATTGATTGGTATAAACTTGGGTCTATAGGACTAAAAAAATGATTGTCAAATTGTGTGAGGTTATTCCAAATTAGGAATCGGGATCAACATTATCATGTTACAATGCCACAATGCTTACACTTGGCCATCCTTTGTTACTAGGCATAGCAATCAACTTCAAACTTTAAGGTTTTTTTTTTTAATATGTATATTATAACATATTTGCATTAACTTATAGGTCATGTGTCTCTATTTATATGTGTTTGTTTCATTTTATGAGTAGTTGTGTGCCTTATTATTCAATGTAAATTTAGCTCAATGAAAAGAGGGAGAAATAATATAAATGTTGAAAACTTGAAAGGGGCTTGTGTTTTTCTTCACTTTAGCACCCCATGTGTTGAGCATTTCCTAATATATGATACTATGAAGAGGAATAATACCACATTTGATTACACCATGCTATGGTGGCATTTGCATAAATCTAGTTAAACACTATATCTTGTTTCAAACCAGGTATGATTATGTGATTTAATAATTGACTTGTGACCTTATTTTTGTATTTATATCTAACTCAAATTTTTTTTGGATGTGTGTACTCATAATTGGAATAAATATGTACTTTTTTTTTCAATGTGTAGTTAAATAATTTATTGTATTTGATATAATGGAAGCATCCTTGTAAATAGGTAAAAAAAAAATGTTCTTATATAGTGTATATTTGAATATTTCACTAAATTAGACTTACTAAACATGTGGAATGATCTACTAAGGTAAATTTAAGTTTGGGATACTAGATATTGATTAGATGGAGGATGAAACTAACATCTTAAGACATGACCAGCCTACTAGACTATTTTAAATGATTGATTTAATCTGAGTAATAAAGATATAAAAACTATAAGTATGATTAAGTTATGTATTGAGTCTAGCTTTCCTGAAATGAGGAATATGAGTATCTAGTATTTGATTTGCCTTAATATAAATGGTGATTTTTAGGAAAGTAGAGGGATAGTTGTTTAAAACCATGGTATTTGGAAGAGGTTAAGTTTGTATAAGAAATGGTCACAAGTGCATTGGATTAGCATTAAATTTTAATTTTAGTGTCACACCTAAATAGTATTTTATTTTTTAGATAAACCTAACCACATAGTTCTCTATATTCAAATGAATATATATTTTTGGATTAGTGTATTATAGATTATTTCGCAAATACATGAGGGTCCGGAAATATTCCCTTTAAAACACAAGTTCCTACATATATACACATGTTTATGACATGATCATCCCAACAATCTAATGTTTCAATTAGGAATCATAATCTCCAATAAATGCAAAGGCAACATGGTTTTACAACAACACAAAAGTGTGCTCTAACCCCTAATATTTTTAATTTTATATTTTATATTTCAAATATGGGCATTTAGGACATAAATATTATTTTAGTTTTATATGGAATTAAACTAAACAATTTGATTTATCTCCCAAAAAAGTAATGTGTGTTTTACACATTTGGGTATATTTTATCTTTTACTCTAGTAATTTCATTACTAGATTCAAGGTGGAATATTTACATACCAAAATAAGTTATTTTTTAGTACTATTAAATCATTATCTCTAGTCTATAAAATCATATACTAGATTGGACTATCATTACTCCCATAAAAGTCTATTTATA
Organism: Torreya grandis; assembly: GCA_037957365.1. Classification (NCBI taxonomy): domain Eukaryota; kingdom Viridiplantae; phylum Streptophyta; class Pinopsida; order Cupressales; family Taxaceae; genus Torreya; species Torreya grandis. Next base: position 1,099,919 of record JARHVA010000617.1, on the reverse strand, counting down.
AAATTAAACTCCACTTTAGGCTTGGCCTTTAAGCCTAAAATGTTGATGGCATGAGTAATTATTCAAAAGGGTCACTATATAAACAAATAAAATCCTCAATAAAAATCACTTGTTAGTTATCTAATATACATCTTTAAAATATTGGATACTCAAGAATTTTTATATTCATCCTAGTTTTTATATTATTCACTAAGATAAAACAAAATCCATTCTTAAATCACTCAAAATACAGGTCAAAGAAAACATTGTCAATTACCAAAGTAAATCATTATTTATATTTAAATAATGAATGATCAATATTGAACAACCAATATATATGGGTGAGAAATACATGTGGATTTATTTTCATCCTTGGAATGTTCTATACCTAAGAGATAACCAATCATTAGATGAGGGAGATTGGGTTTAGGTCAACCAATTACAATCCCCAAATTTTTGAATGTTTTAAGCCCTCATAAACACATAGGGTTTAAAGGTAAACAGCGTTGATTTAAATATTTTTAGGCCAAATTGGAGTTCATGATCATAAATATAGAGCAATGAAATTAGTTACAAGTAATTTTTTAATCACTTTTCCACATTTCAGCACAAGTCAATTATAGCCAACAAATATTTATTGATATGTGATAGTTTTTCAATCATGTAGAATTGACTTAGTAAAGGTAAAAAATTAGATCTGAACTAAACAATCCAAATGCATATTTATCACCAATTTCCAACTCCTAAAAATTCAAAGATAGACATTCAACCAAAAAATTGAAGTATCACAATCTATTTTGTACTTTTCATATTGAACATATGCTGAAATCAAATTAGAGTTATCAATTTCTAATCAATTTCATTTAGATTTTATGATTGAATTACATATTTGTTTATTAAATTATGTTTAAAATTTTGATATTAATTATATTAATCTAGCCTATTAAACCAGATGAGAGTAAAATATCACATTCTTTTTAAATATATCTTGTAATGCATTGTCTACCAAAGGATTGGTCATATCAAATAGAATGGTATTTTATAAAAATTATATATTCAATGACAATATCATTAAACCCTTCATTTAATTTCAAAATTTATCCATAAGAGTTATTTGCATCAATGTTTACTGATAAATTTGATATATATTATTCATCTAAGAGGAAGAGAGGCATTAACGTACTGAGGTGGAAGTTGATACAATAATATCAAAGTATATCATTTTAGGCTCATTGGAAATAAAGTGGTCAAGAATGTTAGCATAGTATTGTAAATTCCTTGGGTTATTGACTAAGGTATATTATTTTTGCACCTTGGTTAGTTATTTTAACCAATTAGGTTAATAGGTTAATTTATTTTTATGGTCCTTGTTATTTTACGCTACCCAATGCTTGTTGTTGATCCCACCCCCTATTTTATTCGGAGCCATTTATGCCTATTTAATAGATCTCTCATGTATTTTTTAGTAAGCTAGTTAATTACATTTATCAATCTCTTTATTGAATCTAATATGGTATTAGAGCGTACGGTGTAGGAAGATTCGAAGTGAGCCTGTGCAAAAAAATAGGAGTAATCTTGTCAGGGAAGAGTGTGAAGTAGTGAGTGGAGAGCCATGAAGAGAATTTTTTTCCTATGACCAGTGAGAAAGCCCGTAATCAAGAGAGAAGCATTAGGAGACCTATCTCAGCAAAGGAAAAGTGGTAGGAGGTAGTAGAAGAGGCTCATAGGGATTTTTTCTATATTTTTAGGTTAGTATTTCCATTCAATTTGAAAAATGACCAGATTTTAATTTGAGCACTACTTTTGGCTAATGAAGGGTGTCAAAATCTCTATTTTCTAGGACGAGATGATATGAACAGGCATAATTGAATTTAGTTGAGTATTTCTCTCAGAATCTACATCTAAATTTTTGTAAGTAGGCTAATTTTATGATTGGATGATTATTTTTATGAAAATTTTAATCTAAAGTTTTATTATTTCAATTAATTTTATTTTTTTAGTTCAAATAATTCAAAACATTGGCTTATAAAGACTATTGAGGACCTACTAGTGACTAATTATCTCAGAAAAGTTCTAGAAGGTGAAAATTTCACCATTTTTTAGGTTTTTAATTTAGATGTTAGAATAAAATACATTTTTTAAATTGAAATTGTAAATATCCATACAAAATTGTTTATTTCCATTTTTTGTGATTTTAAGGATGGAAATTTTTTAATTTCCCAAATGGTGTGGTGTTTTTGGCTAGAAACTAGAGGTATTGACCAATTTATGATTTGAGTCTATAGGTAGGAGGAATTTTATGTAAAATCAATATAGTTTTTCTAGTATATTTATTTTTAGGGAAAATTACGTCAAAATGGCTAGTTTACAACACCTCTTATTGCAAGATTCACAAAAATTGACAAGCAAAAATTTTAGTTTGTGGAGTCACAAGGTTTTGATGATATGTGAATATCATAACCATGATCAAATAGTGATCGATAAATAGAAAAGGTCTACCAATGGTTATGATGACTATGATACACTTCATAGGGAGGTTCTTATTTTGTTATAACTATCAATAGTAAATAATCTAATCTCATAATTTAGAAATATGACCATTTCATCAATTTTTTGGACTAGTCTTGCTTCTAAATACCAAGCGTCTAAAGATGGTAGGGTATTATATTTGAATAATTTGTTGTTTTCTACTATGATGTATGAAGGTGGATCTATTTTTGATTTTTCATTATAGATCAAGGACATAAGTGATCAGTTGAAGGCTATGTAGAAGCCTATTGATGAGAAATATTTAATTTATCTGGTTATGCATAATCTTCCACCTTAATTTGAGTCATTTATGGAGTCCTTTCACATGATTTATGAGACACAGAATTTGGACTTTAAAAAGTGGTCCACGTTGTTATTATAGAAAGAAAGATAATAGGAGCAAATAGTGTTATCTACATCAACTTCTATAGTTAGTGCATTCATCATTAAGGGAAGGGGTAAGTAGTTTAGTAAAACTACTAGTTCTTTGATAAAAAAATCACAAGTGATTATAATTAGAGATATAACCTGGTCACATTAAAAATGATTGTAGGAAAAGACAATAGGATATCACTAACCCTAAAAAGAAAGTTTGTCATGCAAATGTAGATAAAGGTGAAGGCAATGAATCATCTCTTAATTTTTATTTCATGGCTTCTAGTGGTAATTCTATGATAGATCAAGCTTGGTATTTTGATTTAAGGGCATCTCACCATTATACATTCCATAAGGACTAATATGAGGATTTTGTTGAAAATGATAGTAATAATGAATTTGTATCTTTGGGAGATGGCAAGACTCTTTTTGTGAAAAGATATGGTAATGTTCAGATCAATATTAATGGTTTATTTTGGTATACATTTAAAAGTGTTAGGTATGTGCTTTATATGAATAAATATTTTCTTTCCATTAGTGAGATCACTTCAAAATCTAATTTTGTTGTAAAGTTTCAAAGACAACAATGTTTAGTCACTACTAGAGATAACATGATTATTATTGTTGGGATTGGTGAGAAAGGCATGTATAAGCTTTAATATCCACATAATGCAAAGGAATGTGCACTTACAATGGTTGATATCATAAATTCACTATGGCATGAAAGGTATGGGAATTTGAATTTCCATTATTTGACTACATTGAGAAAGACTAAGATGGTTAAGGGTATTCCTTCTATTTGGTATAGTCATCATGTATGTATTGGACGTCATTTAAGGAATCAAGTTAGACATTCATTTGATGTTTGTAAAGCTTCAATAGCTAAGGGGGTATTAGATCTAGTACATGTATATTTTCATGGTACAATGGAGACACCTACCACTTCTAGATACCATTATTTTATATTTTTGGTCTATTATTTCTCTATGGAAAAGTGGGTATACTTTTTATTGAATAAATCCAATTAGTTTTCTAATTTATTTACATGGAAAGATATGGTTGAAAAATAGGTAGGAAGGTTAGTGAAATCTCTTAGAATGGATAATGGGGGTTATTTATCTCAAAATATTTTAATAATTTTTGTGACACTAAAGGCATATACAGATGGTATACTACCCCTTACACCCCACAACAAAATAGAGTTGTGAAAAGGCAAAATAAGAAATTGATGGACATGACTCATTGTATGGTCCAAGGTAGAAATGCCCCATAGTAATATCGGGTAGAAGTAGTGAATACGATAGTGTACATCCTAAATAAAAGTCATAAAAAATCATTAGAGAATATGACTCTATAGGAGGCTTGGTGAGGTTGAAATCTAGATGTAAGTGATTTCTTAATTTTCGGTTATATAGCTTTTGCATTTATTCCTAGTCAAAAGTGTAGTAACTTGGATGTGAAAATAAAAGAATACATGTTTGTTGGGTATAGTCATTAGTAGAAGGCCTACATATTACTTCATACTTTTACTAACACAGTCATGTTATATAGAGATGTCATAGAAAATGAACAAAAATCATACTTCACAACAACTGGTACATTTTTAGATATTGAGTCATTGTTTTCTCATAATTATTCTATTATAAGTTATGTTGTGAAAGTTGAGAAGGATTCTAGTTCATCAATGGAATCACATTCTAGGGAGGGAATTGATGAAATTTATTGTGAGTTTACAACATAAAAACCACACTAAAAGAAGGAGACTTGCCATAAGGTGTGGCAATAAGAAGTTTGAGATCATGAGAGTAGTTTGGTAATAGAGGCGAGCATGACAATTTTACTCTAACACTATTCTTTCACATGTATTTGAGCCCAATTTTTTTTTAGAGTCTAAATGGAAGCATGAGTGGTAGTCAACCCTGTAATTGGAATATTATTATTTGAATAAAAATAAGACAAAGAGCTCATGGAACTACCACTAGGAAAGAAATCCTTTGGTTGTAAATGGATTTTCAAGGTAAAATGTAAAGTAGATGATACCATATAAAAACAAGGAGATAAAATTATTGTAAAAGGTTATGCACAAGAGGAAGGGGTTGATTATGAGGATACTTTTATCGTACTACAAATATGGTAACTTTTCATTTGACTATTGATATTGATGCTTAGATTGGATGATAGGTGTACCAAACAGATGTTAAGAGTTCTTTATTGAATGGAGATCTGCATGAGGAAGTCTACATGGTTCAGATGCATGATTTTTAGGTTCATAATAAGGAATAGAATTTTTATATGTTGATAATGTCCTTGTATGGGCTCAAGGAAGCTCCTCAAGTTTAGTCTATGAAGATGGATATATACCTTAGCGAGTCTGGTTTCAAATGGTATAAATTTGAAGCAACTCTCTACGGAAATGTGTCTGGTGATGATATCATGATTATAGTTATATATGTTGATTATATATCCATAAATATGAGTAGTGATAGTATTATTGGATAGATGAAAGTTGATATTTATTTTACTTTTGACATGACAGACATAGGATTACTAAAATATTATTTAGGTGTAGATTTTTGGCAAGGTAATTATGTTATATTCATGTCACAAAATAATTATGCCAAATCATTATTAGAAAGGTTTATAATGATGGATTATAATCTAACTCTCACACCAATGAAAGTTGGAGATAAAATTTCAACTGACATTGCTTCACCATCTATCAAAGAAATAATTTATCAATAACTAGTGGGTAGTCTCATTTACCTCACTGCCACTAGACTGGATATTTATTTTGTAGTGAGTTTTCTATCTTGCATCATGTCTAAACCATAGGAATTATATTGGTTATCTACAAAATAGGTATTAATATATGTCAAAGGTACTCTTGACTTTGGCATACTATATGAAAAGTTTATAGATTTTGAGCATTCAAGATATTCTAACTCAGATTGGGTAGGTTTAGTGGATTCAAGAAAATATAGAATAGGGTATGTATTCACTCATAGTTTAGGTGTTTTCTCATGATAGAGAAAAATAAAAAATATAGTGGAATTAACTTCAATATAAGGATATTATAAAGTTGTGATCAGTATAAGTTGTGAAACTAAGTGGATAAAGAAAATCTTGGAGGATCTTCAGTTCGAGTCATCAAAACCTACTCTAATTTTATATGACAACCATAGTGTTCTAAATATGGTGAAAAATTGATTATTTCATGCCATGACCAAACACATTGAGGTTGACGATCATTACATCCGATACTTGGTTACAAATGAAGTCATCAATCTCTTCTACTACCCCACTATAGAGAACCTAGTTGATATAATGACCAAACGACTTCGTACAAATAAGATCACAACATTGAAAGATAAACTTGGTCTTGTTTTTTGTTTAGTCATTAATGGAGGGAGTTATCATATTATTATAAATACCTTGGTTTATTGACTAAGGTATATTATCTTTGTACCTTGGTTAGTTATTTTAACCATTTCGGTTAATAGGTTAGTTTGTTTCTATGGGGTTAGATATTTTACACTACTCGATGCTTATTGTTTCTCCCACCCCCTATTTTCTTGGTTGGATCTGTTTCCCATTTATAGGCCTCTTAGGTATTATTTAGTATATTGGTTAATTACATTTCTCAATCTCTTTGTTTTTCATTTCATAATCTAACCATGTTGTAGGAAAGGATCAAACGTGTTATTTTATATCACCTTTTCCATAATATAATGGGATATTGGGAGCAATAATACCTAAAGGTAGTGCTTATGATACTATCTCTGTCTTGACTAAATTATAGAGAAATGTGTGTGAATCTAAAGAATATTTTTATAGTGTTTCTAGAGGAGTAAAATATTATATTCTAATGAACATGCTCAAGGTTCTATTATATTCTAAATATAATATGTACTTTTATAATTAATTTAGATTATAACATATGATAATAAAGAATATATATATATATATATATATATATATATATATATATATATATATATATATATATATATATATATATATATATATATATATATATATATGTATGTATGTATGTATGTATGTATGTATGTATGTATGTATGTATGTAAATTATTGATATAAATATGATGATGTAATTATATATTTAATGAATGTACTCAAGAGATCAAGATACATATATTTACTATTTGATTAATTGACTATGGTTGCATTCAAACAATTTATATTTAATGGAAGAGGTCATGATATTATTATAGATCTATAACTATATGTATGTGTGCATTACATCACTAACATTAGTTGTAGGTTATATTATTTAGACCTAAGGGACTTGAGCCTGACATTACTATCCTATAATATTTTTCTTCTATATGATTTTACATAGTATTGAAGATTCCTGATATGTTTCTATATTTGTGATCTTTTACCCTTGAATGTATGTCCACAACTCCAAAAATTAGTTTCATTCTCCTTGAAACCCTAGGTCTAATTTTAAAGGATTAAAACATGTTAAAAATAAGGAAGTGTAAAGCTGACCTCTTTTAGATCTACTAATAACTAATGATTATTAGTATAACCAGTACTCTAAAAAGGAAATTTAATAAACATGTAGTTTTTCCCTTTAGTTTTATTATAAAATTGTGATTTTTTATCATAAGAATGCACCTATAATCTTGATTTATTTTTGAAAATAGTGGAACTTGACCTAGCCTGGTGTGATTTAGACTTGACTAATCTCTAAGCATATTGATTGATTTATAATTTTGGTATATCAGGGAAGACCTTTCCAAAATTTTATTACTATATTTCATCAATAATTGGTAACAACAAATGATCAATAAATTTGGCATTTATTTTAACTTGTTTTTAATCAATTAGGTAACTTATTTTCCTACTGTGATGATAGATTAATTCACTAGCTTATGGGAATCATTAGATTTTGAGAAATTGTAACTGCTACGTGATGTATGTAAATGTTAGATTTAGGGAAACGACATCAACATTTATATATATGAGACAAGAATGCCATTATGATGATCTAATTAGGTATTAGTATGATAATTAATAGATTATCAAAGATAATATGGTTCTTGTAGGCGAGTGATGGAAACTTAGAATGGATCCAGATCCTAACTAGCATAAATGTTTGAAATAATGTTGAATGAGAGGTATATGGAGATGCAAAATTAATGAAGGATAACTTTAGGTCAATATTGGCATTGTAAAGTGTTAAATATAATATTATAGTGTTTCAATTTGCATAGGATAATTGTAGGTCAATATTGGCATTGTAAAGTGTCAAATACAATATTCTAGTGTTTAATGTTGCAAGGAATGCTAGTTTCACAAATATTTTTTATTTCATTTTGGATTCAGTGGTCTAAATAATATGAAACTTGAAATTAGTTTAAAGTGTATAATATATGTCTAAATTATTAAAATTTAACTATAAAAAGAAGAGTAATATTGATTTATTGTAGTCACTATTTACATAGCTTATTTTATTTTTATTATATTATATGATAGTGATCAATCATCAACAATTCTCTAAAATGTGAATGTCATGGTTTTGATTTCTAAAGTGACAAGATGAACTTGCTTGTATGAATCTAGTAATGCCTTGGATCCTATGGTAACTTGATGTGTCTCATAATTTCATATATATCTTGAATAAAATTATTGGATTATTTAATTATATATCATTGCATTAACCTATAAATAAATTTTATATGAAATTTACCAGTCTTAGTCTTTTGTAAAGATACAATCTTTTCTTCCTTCACCTTACAACCATAGATCCATTTTCAACACTTTTTTTTTCTATATAAATGGGTTAGATAGGATGGGTTGAGATTATATCAATCACACTATAGTATGTGTCTGAGTGTTTACTATGTTTGATTACTCTAAAAAAGATCTAACAACTTGTATTTATCCTACATAATTTTATGTTTACTAAACTATGATATACCAGTATGTAGTGCTAGCGTTTGTCGAGTTACACATTTGAAAACTTATAATTTTGACATTAAAATAGTATTTAAATTTGGTTTTCTGGATATTACTTTTAAATTTTTTCATATTTTGATGTTTTAGAGTAGTGCCTAAAGGAAATGTGAGTGAATTCCCTAGTGTGTAAGTATTTCTCTAGGTAGGTGCTAGATAGGAATAGACATAAGATTGATATGTTTATATATATAACTCTTTGGGTAATTACATCCAAAATATCATGCAAAACCTTAAGTAATGTAAGATATTCAAATTTCAAAATTAGTCATTAGAGATCATACAAATTGGTTTGGCCAATGTAGATGACTTTAGAAATAAGAATCATTTTAAAATAGTTGTATCTATCTATGAAACATTAATAAAATATCTAGGATTAGGACAATGAAGTACTTAAGAAAGAGCTCTACATACATACATACATACATACATACATACATACATACATATGGGGAATTAAATCAGGAATTTCAGGCCCATATATATGTGAATGTGTAGGATAACATGAGAAATATTTAAATACATATGTACAAATATTGTATGTTAAGGATTTATCAAATATAAAACTTTTAACTATCAAATACTAAAATTTACGTGTCTATAACCACTTCATATGAAAATTAAAATTTAAAAATAATAAAAATTAAAGTTATTGAAAATTAGTGAATCAAAATTTAGTCTAAGAAGAAATGCATATGACCATAATATTTATATTATTTCTTTGTCATGAGCTAAACTAGTACATCATTTTATCACATCAAACAAATGATCTAATAGAGAGGTCATGTAGGCCAACATAGAGGACAAAATATCTCAAATGAGATATTAATGTTCATACTTGACTACCATTTAGTTGATTTTAATATAGGGCTCTCCATTTCATGTTTGAGGTACTATCTAATATATATATATATAATTAACCAATAAGGTAAAACCATATATGAAGTTCAGATGAAGGTCAAATTTAAAATTAAATAATAAATTAATTAACTAAAAAGATAAAAAACAAAAATTAAAATAAAAGATATATAAAATTAAAATTGAAATTGAG
>JARHVA010000617.1:1077500-1085000 GCA_037957365.1 Torreya grandis | reverse complement strand
TATGAAATTGAGTAGAGGAATTTAAAGTTATTTATATTAAAATAAATACCCTCCTCCCTTTAATTTTCAAGAAAATATTCCAAGGTAGTGCTTAGCAAAGGGTCATGAGGTGACATTGCACATAGTTGTTGAGGAATGGAAGAAATTTTTGTTAGAGACTATAAATAATTTAAAAGTTTTAGAGAAGCTTCCATTTGGGATGCTTGTTCATGTAGTGGTAAAATGTAGTCAAGAGAATAGTATTTATGGAGTCATTATAGTGGTAATATCTATATCATGAATACATTAGGATTAGCTTCTGTCAAACCTATTGATAACGGACATAGGAGGGAGTCAAAGAGTATTGATAAATGGTTCCATGGAAAAAGACTCAAAAGTTATTCTCTATGGCCTTCCTTGAAAAACATTAAACATATAAGAAATATTTATGTGCCCCTAGTTTGTAACATATATTTAATTTATATTCACATCTTGGAAAAACTATTTGTAATTGAATGCCTCTGTGGATGAATTCTAGGTTTCCTTTAAAATTCCACAAATCATGCCTTTTTCTCCATAGAGTATGTATACATGAACTAAGATGAACTAGAACATTTTTATTTATCTAAATAAATTAGGACTATAATAAGGGAAATCAAATATATCATGTGATAATCTATAGATATAGTATATGGTTGTCTACAACATTAATGTCAATAGGAAAGGGATACAAAGCTTATGCCTATGGACCAAGGATATAACTCTCACTATAACCCAAAAAATATATATTAGGTTTGTAAGTTAAATTGTCATAAAAAGTAGTACCTAAACTAAATTATGGGTGAAAATAATTTTAAAGGGTTAAGATGTAATGGTAATCCAAACATAGGTATATGCAACCTAAAGTGGTATATGACTAGTCTAGGAAATCATATAGCTACACTAGATTATTTTATGCTGAAAATGCCTATAAAGGATGTACATGTCTATATTTACAAATAAAATTAGGAATATATAATATAATATGTAAATAAATGGAAGGGTGTATAAATATACTTATCATGAGTTGTATTTTTGGACATGTTGATGCTTCAATATCCCTCTTGGCTCAAGTAGAGATTTACAGTATACATCTTAGGTTGAAGACATAAAATGGTTGGATGAAGAACTAAGATATAAAAACACATAAACTATAAATTAATTCTTAAATTAGAATTCAATGACACCTGATGTAGAGGAAAACAACTTCAACCAACAGTCACTTATCTCTTGTCTTTTTACAACTTGTTCTTGATTTCATAAAAACTCATTAAAAAATTATTTCATACATGGTTCAAGGTTTACATATATGTTTAGGTATATGATGATAATATTAATACTAATTTATGTCCCTTAAAGTTTCTTAACCAACCCACATATCCTCTCAATGCAACTCTCTCTACATACAATGCTTCTTCATTATGGTAGGGTTCATTGTAGCCTTTTTTTTTTTTACCTTTTTCATTTGTCTGTTCAAATGAAGTTTGATATTAAGAATGAATTAATATTTAATGACACCCTCTATTTAGTTATATCCCTTTATGAATTTTATTATATAGACTCTTCTCATAAGTCACCTTTTCAATCCTTTCAAGGCTCTTTCTAGCCCTAATTAGGTCTCCATTGCCCTATGAAACACACAATTGTCCAAAACCATACATATCCATATTATACTGGTACAAAATCTAAAAAATCCCTTATTAGACATTTAATTATATCAAATTACAAAGTTTAGTTAATTTTTCATTAGTGAAAACTCATGTAAGTTGAGTTTTTGTTTAAAAACCCTAGCACATGGTTAAGGTTCCCTGTGTAAGCCTACGAATGGTTAACATAACTTTTAAAACTTTTAAAATAACTTAAATATATTTTAATGATTATTCAAATCCTTTATAACCACATTGCACCTTGATCATTTCATTTGACCTCTTAATATTCCTTTGTTCAACATTTAACACAAATTCTTGGTCTAAGCACTTTACCATATGAAATACATATCCAAACTTAATTAAAAATTAATAATAACCTTAAATAACATTAAAAAATATATCTTACCAATTCATATCTACATCAATTAACTTTCATAGAGTCTTATCACCTCTTGATACAAACTCAGTCACCACTTACACAGAGTACAGGGAACACAAAGACTACAAGTTGAATCTTCACAAAAGACTTTGAAGTAAATTAAACAAATGATTAAATTAAATTTAGAAAAAATATATCCAACATACCATAATGTATTGAGTATCATTATTATATTTTTCTTAGTTTCTTGTTTCAAAATTCAATCAAACCGAGTCATCCATACTACTAACACAGAAAATATTGTATATAAACATATACCTTTTAAATGAGTAACTTTATCTTAATTTTCATTTGTGTCTTTTATCATACATATATAATTAATTATCCTTTCTAATATAAAATACATTTTATGATCCCTAAAGCTACTCTAACTATATTTTTAGAACTTCCAATGATCGTTAGAGGCCAGTTAAGTCATTAAAACATACACTCAAGTTTACAATGATTAAATTTATAACCCAATACTCATGTTTTTAAGGCATGGTACCTTAAATACCTCATAAAAATAATTAAATCCTTGAAATTTACATCAAATACTCATACAACTCCTAAATTGACAATTCAAATTATATTTTTAAATTGGTGGGAAAATGCCAATTTTAAATTCTAATCCTTATAGACAAACTATAACACTTGAAAAAGATTATAAAGTGTATTATATGACTATTAAAACCCTTAAAACATACTAATAAATCCACATGACCATGACCCCATAGACATTTTATCAAACGAAAAATTATACAAACAAACACATGGCAAGTAACGATGTTCCTTCATCATACTACTGAGGTGAAAAAACAGCTTTACATGAAAGTTTAACTAATATTGTATTGAAATTATCTTTATCATTTCTATCTCTTGTTTAGTATAGGTTTTAAACTTAATATCTTCCTAGATCCTGAGGCTTATAAGTGGAATACATACCTCCTTGTTTCCTAACCAATGTTATCTTGCCTTCTATTTTTAGGTTATCCTTTTGTATAATAATTTATAAGCTGGTTATTATCAATTTATCCTTGTACTCATATATGAAAAGACCTACACATGAAATAAACAAGTTAACAAATATAACATCTTTCTTGTTCTCTTGAAGTTCACATTCTTGCACTCCAAATTTTGATTTCCTTTAGACTATAGTTGTTACCTTGTGCATTATTTCTTGGTGTTCTATCTTATCAAATACAATACCTTAAACTTATTTAACTTATCCACTAATACAGTCTATTCTCTCACTTGTTTGTCAACTTGTACTACACCTTCCTCCTCTTGACACTTGTTATCATCTAACATACCATTTTTCTCAATGCCACAATTTATTCCTTTTGTAAAATATTTATTCTCACAAAATATCATCACACTATATTATACCTCTTTACATGCTTGACTATCCTTCAATGGGGTTAGTGTATGCTTGATGCCATCCTTATCAATGGTGTGTGTATTAGCTATACCATAATTCATAGATATTCTATCATACTGGTATGGTCTACAAAGATGATATGACACACATCAATGGAATCACATCACACAAAATTCTATCTTTATACCCACCAATCTGTAAGTCTACATGGCATAACTTACTAACTAAGACTTGATGATGTTTTGAATCTAAGAATATTTATAATTATTTGGATGATATTTGATTTCTAATCCTATCTTAGTTACCATCTTGATAGATACAAGATTATCCATATTACAATTACCAAATATGACCTTACAACATTTACCTTTCCTTTTGCACATAGTCTTGATCAATGTCTTCCTTTATGGTGTCTCTTTCCCCTTATGGCTTTCCTTCAAAAGAAATATTCTCATCACTAAAATGTCTCCTATTTAAGGCTTTTATACATATTTCAGTGATGATTCAACTCTTTCCTCTTTTTTTTGAACCACTTGAATCCTACATTTACTCCATGAGCTACTATTTGGAATGTCTTATGAACACTCATATGATATATGTCTTACAAACTTATTTAATTTAAATCATTTAGCTATAAACCCACTATATCCTCTTGATCTTCCATATGATCTTCCACATTTGATCCATAACCACCTCTACTAGATTGACTTTAAATTTTAGAACTACTGCTAACTTCCTTATTATGAGTTTACCATTGATTTCTATTGCCTAGTTGTCCTCTTCCTTCTTGTTGGTCTCTACCTCTATATCTTATACCTCTCCATCTATTTTTTTGAATTTTCCTTATATTAAAATCTTCCTATTCCTTCAATGTAGCTTTGTAGGCCACTTCTACTATCTTTGGAGATAAAATGTTAATTTCATCTTTAATACTAATATCTTTCTCTATGTGTCCTGATCTAATAGTTAGTTTGTATAATTCCTTTTGCACTTTTTTACTGACAAGTCTTTTCATCTCAGATTTTTTAGCCTCCTAAATAAGGTGTTTTGATAATCTGTAATCATGAATTTTCACTTTATATTCACCACCATTTTGTCCCATGACTTTATCTTTTCCATTCCCCTTCTTTGTTCTTCTTGTATTCCATCCTACCATAGGGATGCATGACCATTCAGCCTTGTAATTGAGAAATTATTTTTTTCCCCTCATTTACCTCTTCCTAATCAAAGTAATTATTCATATCTTTGATCTAGTCAATCATCTCTTCCACATTATGGCTGCCCTTATACATTGGCACCTCCAATTTGTGATTTGATATCAATCCAATGACTGCTCTTATAAATATTTCCTCTACTCCAAATTCTTCTCATTCATTTTTATATTATTATTGATATAACTCATCTTATATTTCACTCACATCCCCTCTATTCATATCTTTTCTCTGATCCACCTCCATGGCTTACAACCTTGCTTTCAATTTCTTCACCTCAACTACCAATGCATCCACTTCTTGTAACCTTATTCAGGTTGTTGTAGCTGCATGTCCTCCATATACCATGTTTATTTACTATACTCCTAATATTTATTAATATATTTTACCAAATGATGTATATGAAAATAACTTCAATCAACACTCACTTGTCTCTTATCTTTTTACATATTCTTGCTTTTATAAAAAATATGAACTTGTTTCATACATGGTTTAGGGTTTCATTATTTTTTTAAGGATATAATGATCATATTCACTTTTATTTAATCCCATTTTTGTTTGTTAACAAACCCACATAACCTCTTAATTCATCTCTCTGCATACCTTGCTTCTTCATGGTGACAAGCTTCTTCGTAGTCCTTTTTTTACCTTTCTCAATTCTATGATAAAATGATGTTTGATATTAAGAATATAGGAATATTTTTTGATATTATATATTGAATTATTTCCCTATATGAATTTTCTTATATAGACTCTACTCATAAGTCATGTTTTCAATCCTTTTCAAGACTCTATCGAGGCCTAATTAGGACTCCACTACCCTCTAACACACATAGTTATCTAAAATCATATGTCTTGATACTATATTTATCCAAAACCTTCAAAAACCCTTATTATACATTCACTTATATCAAATTATAGTGTTTGGTGAATGTTCATTAGTGTAATTTCCTATACGTTAAGTTTTTTTATAAACCCTAACATGGGGTTAAGTCTATTTGTGTAAGCCTGAGAAGGGTTAAATTACCTTTTCAAACACAAAAAAGATGTTTAATCTAAAATAATTATTTTTAAAATACTATATAACCACCTTCTATCTTTATAATTTCATTAGACCTCTTAATCTACTTTTGTTTAACATTTAACTCAAGTTCTTAGTCTTATTGTGTGTGTAGACAAATATTACTACAAGGTTTGAGCACTTTACCATATGAAATACATATACAAAATGAAATAAAAATTCATAATAAAGTTTAATATCATTGAAAATAAGATATTAAAAATTCATATGTGCATCAATTAACTTCCACGAAGTCTTCTCACCTCTTCATACAAACTCAATCATCATTAACACAAAATACGGGGAACACATAAACTGCTTGTTGATTATTCATAAAAGGCTTTGAATTAAATTTAAAATATGATTTAAGGACCTTTAAAAACATATATTAAACTTAAAATAATTTAGTGATCATCGGTATTATATTTTTATTACATTTTTGTTTCAAAAATGAATCAAACACAGTTATCCATAATGCTAAAACATAAATAATAGGATATGTAACTATCTACCTTCAAAATGAGTAATTTTATCCTTATTTTTCTTGGGTTATTTTCTCATACATTTCTAATTAATGATCCTTTACAATATCCAATAAATTTAATGATCCGTAAAACTACTTTAACTATGTTTTTAGACCCTACAACAGTTACGAAAGGCTAGTTACATCATTGGAACATACTTTCAAGATTATATTACTTACATGTATAACTTAAGACTCATGTTACAAAGTCATATTCCATTGAATAACTCATACCAACAACTAAAAACCTTTAAATTTTATTAAAATAATCTTTCAACTCCTAAATTGACCTTTCAAATTCAAAAATTCAAATTATTAAAATTGGTAGGAAAATGCAAATTTTAAATTCTATCTTTTATAGACAAAATCTGACACTTGGAAAAGATTTTCAAGTGTATTTTATGACTACTAAAACTATAATAACATCCAAATAATTCTACATGACTCCATAGACACTTTATCAAACCAAAAATTCTGCAAATAATTACAACACAAGTGACGATGTTCCTCCATCAATGCCACAAGACAATACTACTCAAGATAAGGTTATAAGCCACTAACTCTCCTAAATATACCTAGGGTAGAATTTTGAGTTAAATTAGATTAAATATATCACATATGATATGATATGAATGAAATAAAAACCCCCATATATATTTTTTATATTATTATATATTTTAGTTTATTGAATAATCCATTGTTGTAAAAGTTAATTTGTTATGTTATAGAGTAACTTACTTTGTATGATAGATTAGATAAGTAGATTTTGTTAATTTTTTAAGAACTAGGAATTTGTATTGTTAGTTTGTATTTTGAAAATTATTTATGACATTTAAATGTTTTTATAAATATTTATTTGGTATTAATGAATAGAGTTGTGGTTGCATCATTGATTTAATGGAAATGTACTCTTGTTTGAATATTGTTCTACCAGTATTTGGTATTAGGATGCATTAGTCCTAAGTTTATGAACAATATATATTGTGTCCCTTTTACATGTGTTTAATATTTATAACATATTTATGTAATAATATTAAATGGAATTTCAAGGACTCTCCTCCTCTTAAAATCTTATGCAAAGCTTGATTCTCATGTATGATGCTTCCCAATGCTACACCAAAATATACACGAAGAGAAATATGCCTATGAGGTTC
Source organism: Torreya grandis (assembly GCA_037957365.1). Taxonomy (NCBI): domain Eukaryota; kingdom Viridiplantae; phylum Streptophyta; class Pinopsida; order Cupressales; family Taxaceae; genus Torreya; species Torreya grandis. The sequence continues at coordinate 1,077,586 of JARHVA010000617.1, read as the reverse complement.
CAATATATACCTTGTATTTGGATTTTTTTATAATGTATTATGCATTTAGTGTTTTATTACGCACTATGTTTAGTGGCACGATATTA
>JARHVA010000617.1:1022500-1072500 GCA_037957365.1 Torreya grandis | reverse complement strand
GAGAAGAAATACATCTCAAGTTATTTTAGTGTAGAATGAGAGAGGATAGAACTCTTTAAAAAGAGTTGGTGAGTGTACAATGAGTTACTAGAAAATAACATTATAGTCTTGCACATCCATGTTAATGTGGGACTAGTGTTACTAATTTCTATAAATTGAAGGTGAAGTGTGTGACAATTGTAGAGGGAGTTACATTAGATGTGAAAATCTAATATTCTCTTCAAAATGAAAAAAAACATTAAAAAAAAATGAAAATTTAATATTTTCTTCAAAGTAGAATATATATATATATATATATATATATATATATATATATATATATATATATATATATATATGACACCTCATTAATTTAAAATATCTGAATCATAAATTAACCAATAAAAAAAAACCTACACAAACCTAAATTAACTTAACATTAATAAATTAACTCAAATAAAAAAAAATTACTATGTAAATTATATATCAATATAATATTTTATATTTAATTAATTTAATATATTTTTTAATTATTTTATATTTAAATACAAAATTAAAAGTGTGTCTCTCTGTATATATATAATTGGTGAAACAAAATGTATTGGAAGAACTAGTACTAATAATTTTTATACAATTAACTTTGAATTTGTCATTTCAAATTCATGATCCAACCTAGTGGTTGTGCATGTTAACACATATAACAAAATATATTAAATCCATTTATTTGATAAGAGATAAATAAAATAAAAATTATACTAGGGTGAGGTTCCCTTAGATCTAGCTCAGATATCTACGGAGGTAGATATTAAGGCAAAATCAATGCTTGACATACCTACGGGTAAAGTGGAATATTCTTCAATCGATAAAATTAAGCTCAGTATTTCTTTTTAAAACAACATTGCTATATTTTCGGACAAATGGTGAAATTGGATTGAAGTTCAATAGAAAAATAAAGCAAGAAAGACACCCAAAAAAATCAACATGACTATGTGTTCCCAAAAAAAGAAAGACCAGGTAAGTATTGTTGGGATGATTGCTGTAGACACAACTTTTTGGCTGTTTATTGGATGAAGTTTCATTAGATGGGTTTGTTTGGTGGTTAAGGAACGAGTTAGTGGTTGGATCTATGATGATTTGTAAGTGAGTTATTGGTAGAAGAGTTATCAATGAGCATTAATATTTTATTTTTATTTTTTTTTGTTATTTTTTGTATAATTATGGTTTTTTTTTAATCTAAAGAAAAACAAAAAAATTAAATTTAAATTTAAAAATATTTTAAATAAATATTAATTTTTAATTTTTAACATTTTGTTGATATTATAAGTCATAACATTTTATTCAATATTCTACCATTTTAATTAGTCACTCTGATAAATGTCAAAGAATCATGTCAATCCATCCAAAAAGCATATCTTAACTTGTAATTTGTTATCTGATTGTTGTCTCTTGATGTTAGTTATTATGAATGTAAGAGTTCCTTTTATGTTGTTTCAAATCTCAACAATGAATATAATAATCATGGGAAAAATATACAAAGTTTTCCATCAGCATACCTATCCCATGGTGAAACACAAATCTATCAAATTATATAATTAAATATTATATATATAAAAGTGGGTAATGAATACAATAATCATTGAATCAAAGACATAGGGATCTCTTTTCCCTTAACTATCTCATGTTCAATTCAAAATCTATCATATAATAATTAAAATCAGTGTTGGATATAGAATATTGAGTCTAAATATAGATAAACCCATATCAGAGCATCTTGATCTTCAAGAAAAGTTTTCAACATTTTTCTTCAAAAATAGTTTTCAAATTTTTTATTTTATCTTATTGCTTGGATCTTAAAATATTTGTTGAAATATTTACACCCTAATTTTCCATATATAAAAATTTAAAATTCAATAAAAATTCCAATTCTTACATATATATCCTTCGTCAAATAAAACAGTATCTCCCAGCTAACAATGTTAGAAGTAAATAAAATAGTAAAATAGTATCTGTCAAGCAGTTTACTGGGAGATCGCATTGAAGATAAACACGCAACCAAAAGGAGAAGCGAGACATGATATGTCAATGTGTACACCACGCTGAAAGTAGAGGAACGATACAACATAACTCCTCAGGAAATACGATAAAAACTTAGGAAAAATCTATTTTGAGTAGATTAGTATAATATACGATTTAGAAGTTAGGAGAAATATGAGATTGTTAATATTTTAACATTCACTTGGCCATCGATGTAGGTTGTAAAAATTTATGTCTCCAGGTCAATTATTTTGTTGCTGAATTTATATTCCAACACACAAATTTACAAGCACGAACTTTGGTATGTGGTTTGCAAGAGAATGAAGTGTAGTCTGTAGTGAAAAAAGTGATATAACTTACTATAATTTTTTTTAATAGTTTAATTTATTGGTATCTTCGGATTATTTATGGAGAACAACCATGAATATGGTTGGTCGGTTGTCCTATAGATAATTCACGGTCATATAGATAGGGTCTAGATGACTCGATTTCTCAGTCAATCGAGTGCCAATTTGAGTTTAATGAAAAATGAGGTATAGTTAGTAGTAGGAAAAATCCTGTATCTTCAAATAAAATTCTTTCAATATTTTTAAATTGTCATTATTTTGATGATATTTTGAAACATTTTAAATTATACTTGTTATATATTCGAGATTTTTATTTAAAAACCGTCATGCATTGTAACCACAATGAGAATATATGACAATGCGGACTGAAAACACCATACAACAAAAGTAAAAATTGACAAGTGGGTAGAAACAAAAATTATGTTTGAAAAGAAATCAAAAAATATTAATGTCCACAACTAAGGGAAGTTTGTCAATGGGATTTAAAGGTACAAAAATTATATTAGTTAAGAGGAGTGATCCTAAAACTATATTAAAAAATATTTTAAATACCACTTATAAAAATAAGGTATTTCACAAGGCAAACATAATAAGGAAGAGTGGTAATTTAATAAATTACATTTTACAAAGAAGTAAAATATTATTGTTTGGAGAATGACCAAGATTAATTGGTGATAAATATACTATTTTTTGTAGTAAATTCAATGATGTGTGTGAAAATAGTTTAGAGAGAAATATATTTCTATAACGAATTAAGAATGTGATTACTCTATGCCAATAATAATTTCGAATTTTATTTAAGGAGCAAAATTGTTATGGTAGACTAGATACATTTTTAGTTATCCTGGAATTGCATTCATGATAAATATAATTTTTTACTTATTATTATTATTATTATAAAAATGATTGAAAATATGTGTAAAGAGGTAAGAGGTGACAAGGGCTATATATGTATATATACATGTATGTACATATACATATACATATACATATATACATATACATACACAGATGTGTGTGTGTATGTGTGTGTGTGTACATATATATGTATGTATATATGTGTGTGTGTTTGTGTTTATATATATATATATATATATAGACACACACACACACACATAAACATGTATATGTATATATGCAAATGTATGTATGTATGTGTATATGTATGTATCACATTCATGAGTTTTTAATAACAATTATTAATTTAAAGAGGAGATCCAAAAATCATTCGTCCTAGTAAAAATAATTTTATAGATAAACTCACATTGATATTTTTAGTGATAATAATTTGTCTCTCATATTTCATAATAAATAAGAATGTGAAAAATAAAATACTTATTATTATTTAATTAATTTTAATATTAAAAGTAGATTTTATTCTCAAATCTAAGTTGATGGTATTAAAATTTCAATTGTGAAAAATGTATTTTAAATCTTTAAGAACATTATTATTATAAATATATATTTATAAAAATATTTACACTTATAATTGTAAAAATGTTATTAATATTAAAAATTAACTCAATACAAAGAATAAAAAGAGTAGTAATCCACATAACCTTACCACCCCTTCTGATAATTACAAGGATTGGACAATAAAATTATTTTGATTCCATTCCCTAGAATTAGATGGCTTGGAATATCTAAGATACATAAAAAGGATGCATATAGTCTATAGAAATCATAACAAATTTTATACGTGTAACCACATTTTAGTACAAACACCTTTTTTACCCTCAATGTACTTTGTAAAGGATGTGAAGAAATGTCATGTAAATAAAAATAATAATGTAATTAGTAAAGAAATAAATAGGAAAGGTTATCTCATTTTAATACAAAATATTCAATATATTAAACTTTTCATAGATAAGAGACGAGGCATAAAATAATCTATAGACAAAATAAATGAGCACCAACCTTAACCGTTACAATAATCTTTGTCATATTCTATTTAAAATGGACAATTATTCACCTACCTTAACCGTTACAATAGTCTTTGTCATATTCTATTTAAAAAGAATAATTATTCAAAGAATAAGTGTTTATGTTTTTCTACTATATTCACATTAAAACTTATTAATATGATCCCTGTATCTCTAACATGTCTAGTATTTCGGGCTTTACACAAAAACCAAAAGGTCTCAATGTGTTGCGGGATTTACACCAAAAAGAGAAAAAAGTCTCAATGTGTTTCGGGATTTACACAGGAACCCAAAAAAGTTTGAATTTAATAGAGCTGTCTTCAAAATTAATTTTAAAATATTATGTTTACGTTTAAAAAAAATCAATGAGTAGTATCCCTTATAAAAATGAAAATGAAAAAAATAATTAAAATAAAAAAAGGCCATTAAAGTTATACTCCAAAAGACAGATACTACTTCTTTTAATATAAATAGGTTCCTTTCACAAATTGAAACCTTTAGCAAAAAGATGATGTTATGGGAAAACAATTAATGAAAAGAATAAAATTGTAATTGTGGATGATTGAGAAAATATGTTACAATTAGCTGTTAATTTTATGGTGTAAGAAAAGTTGGAAGTTAAATAAAAGTAAATCATGTTTGATTTGTTGCAATGATAAAATATATTTTTATTTATTTTTACTAAGTATTTTTATTTGTTCTTCATTAATTTACAAGTCTTTTTTATTTTAAATTATATAATTTAGTTATCAATTTCTTTAATTATTTTTATAGAAATATTGTATAATATTTATTATATATTTTATATACATTGAAAATTTAATATTATATATATTATATACTTTATATAAATATTAAATTATAAAATATATGTTTTAATATTATATCATTTTTTATAGTATATGTTAATGATGAAATTATTGAAGCTATACAATGCATTGTATGTAAAAATAGTTACAAATTTCAAGTTTTTTTTTTTAATTGTATACAACATTGATTACAAAGTTCCATTTTTTATGAATGGTGTGGAAGAGGTAGTTCTGTAAATCTTTTTTTCCTCTGAATTTTGAAGATTTACATATTAACTTTCTTTCATTATTACAAAACATTCAAAGTTAAATACATGTTTAAGTGGCACATTAGATATAGATCCTTGTTAGAATCAAATCATCTCTCATGACATGGGAGCTATAAGATAGACTTTGGGACCTCATTGTCTTCTCCCATGATCAACAACATTGCATCATTGATTTGAGTTGCACATGAGACATGGATCCTTGTCACAATCAAATTGATTCTCACAATGTTCTCATCCACCCTTGGACAAAGAGAACAACTAATACATTTTTTATGGCCTTACCATTTCTTCTAATAGTTTGATTATGGTGTTTCTATATGTTCTTAATGCTATTGTAATTATTCTAACTGTTAATATATTAGCATTGTGAATGAGTCGAAGCTACAAGATTGACTATAGGACCTAATATGTTTTCCCAATATCAGTGACATTATATCATTAATTCGAGCTATACATGATATGTATAGCCCCATCACAACCAAATGGGCTCTCATAACATCATCTTCCACCCTTGACAATAGGAAATGTCTATTCAAATATGTTACTACCTTGATCTAACAATATAAATTGAAAGACCTTGTCATTGCCACTTGCCATCACTACACAACTTGCCATAAAATATTTTAGTATTTACATATTCTATATCAACTTACCAAATAAAATCCTTTGATTTAAATATAACATATTATAAAATTATATAATTTATATTATAAAAATTATTATATTATATATTTATAATTTTAAATATTGTTAAAATATATAAAGTATTATTATTTTTACATACATACATACATACATACATACTAATTGTTTTATATCAGTATATATTATTTATATATTAAATTTAACGATAATATTTAACATATATGATAATATCATATGATATAATTGAATATTATGCTTTGAAAAATACTGAATTATTAGATATAAATATATTTATAATTAATAAAAAAATATTAAATTTTAATAAATGAATGAATTAAGCGTTTTAGATACCACATCCCTAAATATCCTTTTTAACTATTAGACTCTGCCTAGTTTATTAATTGGTGCTAAATAGATTTTTTTGGGCTTTTAAATGGAGTTTTTTTTTTTTTCTCCTTAATTTCTACATGACACAAAAGTATAACCTCACAATCTCTTTTTTTTGAGTTCTCAAGATAATAACAAGAAATGTGGAAGAATTATTATGCTATTTGATGAAGTAAATTTTAGAGTTGTTGCCATTATAATAGTCTCATGTTGGGATTCAATAAGAACATTTTCTAATTTTGTAGAACTACAATAGATTATGTCGTTGAAAAGAATCCAAATAAATAAAATGCCATTTGTAGACAGAAGAGAGAATAGAGCATAAAATAAATACAAGTCTAAAGAGAGAATACAATAGAAAAAAATTTTAAGGCATAAAGATAGAAATAATAATATGACTGTATTAATAAAAAAAAATTGATACATAATTTACAAGATCAATAAGATAATATAAATTTTGGTAGATGGAGATCCTAGGGGAGGCACTCCCTTCATATAGATGCAACACAAAGTTATCCAAATCTTCTGGCATGTAGTAAGGGCCCGAGTGTCTTTCGCTTTCCAACATCCTTCCAAATTTGCTTGAAAATGGCATATACACTAGTGTTAGCGTCTATGATATCAAAATTCATAGCTCCTCCCACAGGACCATGTTAGCCACAATCCATTTGACATGGATCTTCATCATCTCCTCAATCATTAAATTGATGACCTTAAATTTATCCTTCGATGCCTACTGCAAAACCCCTAGGAAAAACTATGCCCAATAGGAATCCCCTTGTCTGTCAGCCATGAGAACACTTTCATCCATGTTTCCCTTTCATAATTCATACAGCCTTACTTTATCCAATGTTTTGCTCATCCACACATCCCCTAGCACAAATTTCATAGTAGCTATAAACAATGGAATATTCCCCTATTTTGTCTCTTGTGAGATGAATATTTGGGGATTCCTCATTGTATAAAGCCTCCAACTTAATAATCACATCATCCATAAAAATAAAATATTATTATTTATGTTAAAACATGATACAAAGTACATTAGTCATTAACATGTTTTCGAGTTGATGTCCTTCTTGAATTTTTTTAGATTTTTTAATGTATTTTAGAGTTCTATTTTATTATAAATCTTAAATAAATACCTTTAATTTTTAATTACCACCATTCAAATGATGTTTTCAAATGTAATATTCACATCATTTTTCTTATATTGCTAATGGTATTATGAACAGGTAGATATTTTAAGTTGCAAGCATGGGTTCTTCACAAACTATGTAATTATAATAGTAATAAAAAAAGTTTAGAAATTTTAATAATATCAATGCAGGTAAAATGTGAAAGAATCTACTATTTGAAAATTAATTCATTACCTAATACTATTTCTTCATGTCCAATCTAAATATTTTCATTGGTATTGTCCCTTAAAAATCATAGTAAGCATACAATATGAATCTTGTAATTAAGATCCATCTATAAAAAAAGTCATTCACATTCTACACATTTATGATATTAAATATAAGGTTTAAAAATCCTAAATTATAATTAAGTGATATTTTAAAAAGGTTTATGGTAGCATTAAACTAACACAAATCAATATCTATTCACCTACTAGGCTACTTCACATTATGATCATTGGCACATTAATATTAGATATAATCTAAAGAATAAATCAAGTAGATGCTCAAACTATATCCATTGGCAACATGGAAATAGTGATTCACAAGCCTGATATTTAATACCCGTGTTAACTATAATTTTAAAATCAATTCATTTTCAAAGCATGGAGTCTTGGACTATCATTTTGTACATATTAACATTTGGGGCTTCAAGAAAGGGAAGGATACATATTAGAGTCACATAGTGTTGTGCTTGAATTTCCCCATAGGCTACAAGTATGTACTATATTATATATTGAATTTGACCTTGTTTTATTGTGATTATTCTTAATGATGGTGATTCTTATTTTGAATGTGTGTTTTTATCTTTTATGTTTTTCTCCTTGTACATAAAATTGACCACCATTATTTGTAAACCCTATGATTTAGTTATAAAAATCATTTTTAACCCTAGTTATAAGAAATATAACAGATCTATTTGATCGCAAATTATAAGTACCCTCAATACATATAGAGAAGAAAAATGACATTGTGTAACATTTACTAAAAGAATGTCAATGGGAAGAGGAGAGAAAGGCTCAACAACAATCAAAACTAAAGATTGGTCTATAAATGAAGCACTTGGATCAACAAGATGAACATCTACAAGAACATATGAGTTATTTATACTCTCATTGAAATTAGTAATGTCCTGTGAAATGCAAGTTTATGAATTATCTTTAAGGGAAACAATACACAAAAGAACAGATGTAGAATATACAATGAGATGGTGAAGGTATGACATAATCTCATCATGTGATGGAGGCTCAATAGAAGGAAGATCATTATCCACCATGGATGTGTCATCATAAGAAATAGGTATAGGAGGAGATATTAAAATAGTATCAGAAGAGATAATAGGAATTGGAGGATATGTTATGTAAGTCATAGTATGATCCATGGTAAGACTCTGAAAAGTGATCTGAATAGTGTAGGTAAACTATATTTTCTCGACATAGTGGTGTAGATTGCATGAAATGTGAATTAGTGAGTGTCTATGGACACAATAAAAAATGCATCCACATGTGAGAAATTGGTGCATGAAGTACAATGCATAAATTAGTAAGGCCCATAGCATAAGTAACCCCCCTTAAATTTGGTACTTTATAACTTTAGTGTGTTTTATAAAACAAAGTATACCAATATAAAGAGAAAAAAATGCACTTTTGAAAAATGTAGCACTCAATTCTGAGTTACCAGTAAAAATTTATAGCAAAATATATTTCTCGTCATTAATGGGATATTTAATTAAATTTGTAAAAAAAATTAAATACACAAAGGGTTTAAAAATAAAGCATGTCATGTAACCACTCATTGCAATCACCATGGAACCTCAAACCTCCTCACAATAACTAAAGTCTAGAAACACCTGGCTAATGCACCCCTGCACATTTTTTTTTTAAAAAAAAAATCCTCTTTGAGGGGGTTTTAATAAAAAAATATACAAAGCTATTTTAAATAAAATTAAAAATTATGCTTTAGTTTTTAATCATTTCAGGGCATTATTATGTTTTCATCTTTTTGACTTGGCAATGAGAAAAGAGGATAAAGCCACTACCATGTGAAGAAAATGAACAATAGTTAAAGACATATACCACTTAAGGAAGATGAATATTGTCCATTAAAGCTACTACATTATGTGCTACACCTGCTTGATCTAAAGATTGGAGGATTTAGATTGGATAATGGATTGATCTGATATATCTAAGTGGAATAGTAGTTTTGGAGTGGGTGGTAGTGGTTGTGTTTAGCATAATATTTTGAAATCTAAATATGAATACCAGTGAGGGAGAATATTGAGTGGAGATTGTGAGACCACATGTAGGGATCAAAGACATAAATGAGGCCATGAATGGGCATTTTGAATAGACAATTAGTTCACTAAATAGATAATGGTAGTGTTGATAAAGAATGGCCTTTAGTTGTTCACAGTTAATCCTTTGGTCTTCATGCAATCATCAACTTATAAGTGGTTGAGTGAAGGCCATACCAATAAATAGAAGGCAATCTTTGATTTGGAAACCCTAGTGAGCATGACTAGAGGGTATAATAACTAATTACTGTTAAAACCTGAAGAATGGATTTACCCCCTTGTTAAAACCTTAGAGATAGATAAAAATCCTTCAGAGTCACTTTAAACCTACTTGCTAATGAGATGTAAAGAATAAAACACAAAGCAAATGTCATTTTGAAGTAAATAATAAGTGAGCAACAAAACATATATGCAAATATTATTTAGGTAGTTAGATGAGGATGATACCATAAATGAACACACATATATATAGGTTTCCTCTCACTAATTGAAGTATAATAAAAAATGGAATACAAAGAGATAACTTAATGCTCATTACTAGAACCTCATGTTCTGATACCATGTTAGAATAGCCTAATAGGTGATCTTCTAGTAGAGTGAGCACACAAGAATTCTATAAGAACAATGACCCTACTTGTATTTAGAAATATGCAAGAAGAGGATGTGCAATAATTACTTGATTTATTAGACTACCTTGATTACCAATTATATACTCTATTACAATATCCTGGTGAAAATGAATATAAAGAAGGACTAGAGGAATTTAACTCACAAGAGAGCTCAACATGAGACTAAGTGTAACTAATCATAGAACTCCTAGGAAAAACCATATTGATACTCAATTGAACTCCAGGTAGATCTTTAGGTGTAACTCACCCACTCACCTATTTGACCTCTTATCAAACCTAAGTAAGTTTAAGCTAAATGTGTAGTAATAATCTATTTAATAAATAAATGGAATAACAAACATCCTACACCAAGAAACTCAGGATATATCTATTGGCAACATGGAAATAGTGATTCATAGGCCTGATATTTAATACATGTGTTAAATATAGTTTTAAAATTAATTCACATTCGCAGTGTGGATTCGTGGACTATCATTTGGTACATATTAAAATTTGGTGCTTCATGAAAGGAAAGGATACATAATAGAGTCACATAGTGTTATGTTTGAAATTACTCATAGGCTACTAGTATGTACTATATTATTTATGGAATTTGACCTTTTTTTATTATTCTTAGTGCTAGTGGTTCTTACTTTGAATGTTTGTTTTTATCTTTTATGTTTTTATCCTTGTACATGAAATGGAACACCAATCTTTGTAAACTCTGTGATTTAGTTATAGAAATCATTTTTAACCATAGTTGCAAGAAAAATGATAGATCTACCTCATTACATAGTTTTGAGGCTCTACAAAACTACAATTCATCGAGCCAAGTCATTAATGTAACACATTTGGTTTTCCACTACTTTTCACTCAAATTTATAAGTCTCATTTATGTCATTTTTATTATTTATTTACCATTGTTTTAATTATTTTCTTGTATATTTTCAACCTCCTTCCTCCCATTTATCGAATCCTTCTTATTTATAAGTGTATTATTTAAGTTCGAAGGATCTCTTACCATGTTCAGTCAATTAAATTTACTTGTGTATCTTTCCTCTCAACATTTTTTGATATCATATTGATAGGTTTTTTACAAGAGTATATTTATGTATTATACACTTACTAACTAGTATTCAATCATAAAAGTAAATTTATTTTTATACGTTTATATAGGAATATTTTGTATTTTTATGACCTATATTATTTTTTAGTCACATCCTAAGAAGACTTTTACATGGCTCGAGTGTTTTTAAAAAAACCAAAAAAGATAACATCAAACTTTTTGTTCCCTATGTCTCTCAAAATTAGTGATTAAAAAATAAATTATAAATACAAGAACATTAGTTCTATCTCAAGAATTTGAGATAAAATCCCTTCAATTTCTTATAGAAGTCTCCTACTTCTCATATACAAACTTAGGCCATATTAATTTTGACCATATTTTGGGTGAGAATAAATACTATTAACCTTTATGCTATGTCTTAGAGGATATATGATAGTAGAACCCTAAACTATATTTATGATATCTAATGATACCTATCATCCTTTCTATTATTGAAGGAATTCCTTTAAACTTAATTAAACTATATAATAAAATTAACTTTCAAAACTTATATTTAAAATTTGAATATAAACAACATTCTAATTTTAAGTAAAATTTCTTTAAAAAGTGTTCCTTCTCTTTATATTCTAATGTCAGCATTAAATACAATAATTACTATATAAAAGACACTAAAGTATAGTTAAACTCACTCTTAACTATAAAAATAGTTTAAATATAATAACATGCATACCCATATGAAAGCGCCATGATGTTTTGAGAAATGTTTTCAACATCATTAAATTTAATTATTTGAATACCTTAATAAAATTTGTGAAATATTTTAACCGTTATTTCACCCACCCATATATAGAGTTAAATTTTATTAAAATTGTCAAATGAATTTTAAATATTCTAATCCTCACATTTATCTCCAACACAAACTCGTCCGCCTACCAATGTTATAACTAACAAAACACTAAAATAATATTTGTCTGAGATTTTTGGCTATGATAAAGTCATAATATATTGGGAGAACACAACCAAAAGGAGAAGCAAAACATGATAGCTCAATGGGTACACCACACCAAAAGTGAAGCACTGACACAGCTTAATTGGTCAGAAAACAAGGTACACAAGGACGCCAAAGCTCTTTTGAGTTCCACTATACATGTAGCACATAACGGTAAGGAGAAATGCGAATGATAATGTTTTATCATTCAATTAATGGCAGTTGTTAGTGGTTATTAAATTCATGTCTCCAAGTTAGTTTGTGTTTGTTGTATGGTTTGGTGGAGAATGAGGTATAGTCGGTAGGGGTAAAAATGACATTTCCAGAAATACAATAATTTTATAGTTTGCTTTATTGATTCTATTATTTCATTTGTAATTTTTTTTGTTTTTTCTCTTTTTCAATATCATTGTTTGTTAAGGTATTTAAATTTTAAAATTGAGTTTTGTTAATTTGTGGTGTCATTCTAGATTATAAATATATTTTAAAATTTCTATAAGAATTATGTAATATGTTTTATTTTAAAGTATTGTGAAATTTTAATTGGTGATACTCATATATTGTTCATTTTTTTCTCTCTTCTTTTTCCCAATAAGGTAACAATTTTATATTGAGCATTATTAATTATCATTAAGAGTTTTTTTAAAATTTATAAATGTCTTTTAATTCTTGCTTAGCAATTTCATAATTTTTTAAATTTTATGTAATAATTCTAATTAAGATAAATTAATAATATTTTATTAAAAAATTGTTCAAAAATATAAATAAAAACTATTTGATTGGATATAAATTTTCGGTAATAAAATAAAAAGAGCAACTATTCTTACTATTACAATTTTTTTAGTAAATATTAATTGATCTTTATTTTAAGGTATCAACATTTTTTAATATATTTTACTCCTAACTCATTAAAAAAAAATTAAAGAGAAAGTATCCCATAACATGAGATTTAACGGTCAAAGTGGGCTGAAGTGAAATATTTTTAATATGTAAAAAAAATGCCTGTTTTCAAATTTAACATCTGATTAAATGTCTTAAGGTAGAGGAAACAAATTGAGTATAAATGTGTGATAATTTTTATACAAATATTTCAGGTCATTCTTTGAAGTGACTTAACATCAAAATGTTACACCTATTTAACCGTTGCATCAAGATGATTTTACATGTGTGAATGAAAAACAATTCCCAAAGGATAGAAGCTTGCTTTTGGAACAGCTATCATATATTTATTATTATCATTTTTCACATTAAAAATCACTTAATATAATTTGTACAAGTCAATAATAATTTCGTCAAAGTAATTATATATTTAACTTGAAATCAAAAAATTCATTAAATATTCAACCACCTTCCAGATTTTATAATTTAATAAAACCATTTTCTTTTATTACCAAATAAAATTAGTTTAGATAAAACTAAATATTTATGTGACATACCCAAACTGGGAAGGGGAAAAATAACCCAATATATTCTAAGGAAGAAGGTTGAGGCCAAAAAGAAAAAATAAGAAAGAGAAATAAGAAGAGGTCGTGGAATCTAATTAACTAGGTAACAGACATATTCAATGCTTTTATTACACTAATTTAACGACATCTTGATAAAGAAATGTTACATACTCAACGAGAAGTTGAATTTCAGCACTGGCGGAAAGTAAACATTCTTTAGGAGTTCATGGTGCTAGTTACCATGATTAAAAAAACTGAATGTTACCAAATTAACAATTGAAGATACTTACTGGCTATTGGATATGTGCTATTCTAAATAAGTGGACGAAAATATCTGTTGCTCTAAATCGTAAGCAAGCTTATTTAAAATCATTGCAGTAAAAACCTTGGCTGCCGGTGGTGCATAATTTTGTTCAGCTACAATAGTAATAACATTCTCGGCTCCAACATTCTCTGCTTCGGCTCTTTACATGACACAGGCTCCCAAGCATGGTCAGTTCTAAAAGAGTAAACTCAGCAAATCCAAACCTGTTGAGGTTTCTGAATCATTGTTAGAAGCATAAGTTTAGTTTATCCGATGCCAATTAATATAATTCATTGGCATCAGTTTGTGGAATGGGCCTCGCATTACACCAATACACTCAGCAGCCAGGTTTCAACCCATTTGGATTCGCTGTGCGCATTGTCCAATACTTAAAGATGACCACCAGTTATGCCATGGGAAATATAGGATCCGGGCAAATAATGATACCCGACACAGTCATGTAAGTTCGAGAATAGTTTTTATCAAATATATTTGAAACGATTTGATACAGAATGAGATATAGTCGGTATTGCAAAAAAATGACATATTTACAAATACAATTGTTTGTCTAAATCTAAATATTTGATGCATTTAAACCGCAGTGAGAGTATATCAAAATATGGACTGAAGCTCTCAACCCTCCACCTTCAACTCTCTAACTTTTGGTGATAGGCGATTGACGAATGCCAAAAAATGAAAAGTGGTTCTCATCGAGAGACGTCTTCCGCCATTTTGTTAACTCATAGCGAAGACTTCCTGGATTTCATGCCTGGATCTCGGAGCTTTGGTAACCCTTGCTAAATGGTAGGCTGGAAATTAACCCCAGCGTTAAAGTTTTTTTCATTGTGGTGTCTTAATGAACCTGAAAACTATCAAAACAATAAAATTATCAATAGGTTAACATCTGAAACAATTATTTGTATTGATTTGTATTAAAATGAATTAAATAATTAGAAATCCAAACCATGCTCAAATAAGCCTCAACTCGAAATTAGAGTTGACATGCAAAAATTAAAAAAATAAATAAAATTTAAAAAAATGTTATTTTTAGCAGCAATTATTTTTAGCAAGTTTCGCATGCAAGCATGCACAGCACTAAAAATATTTTGAAATACTCTAAACACTAAAATTAGCCTATGGAAAAAATTTCAACTAAAGTTAACATCTACTCATAAGAATATACAATTTCTAAAAATACAAAGATCTTTTAAAAATCCTTAAACAGTAATTTTGGACCCTCATATGGTCATGTATGGCCTTTGAAAAATATTAAAAATACTTATAAATGAAAACCATAGCTTAGAGCAGCAACAAACTTTTTGAGATGGTCTTTTTCGCATATGGAAGAGCTCAAATGAAACTACAGATCAAATGTTATAGCCTCTCAAAGGTTGGCCTATTTTTTTAACATCATTCTCCTCTAGGTGAAAACAACTCAGCTCCTGTGAGTTGCCTTGAATGTACTGCTATCATTTTTTTGTAAATATTATTTAGCTCCCATTCTATAATTCAAATGTTGTTTTCTTGTTGTAATCTTTCTCACTGTACCAAATACCTATTTTAATTCCTTTGTCTTGTGCTCATTGTCTTCATATATAAAATCAACGTTATCTATTTCTTCTTCTTTGGAATCTATTGCTACCAATCTAATTCTTCATCTTTGTCACCTTCATCATCTTCTTCATGGAATTCATATAAATATGAAACATTAAATAGTTGAAAGATATCAAAATTATGTGGTAAACTCACATCATAAGCATTATCATTGATTTTCTTCACAATTCTATATAGCCCAATTTTGTTGTACTTCAACTTGTTGTACGTATTTTTTTAAAATATTTTTTTATTGATGTAAACCATTACCAACTCTCCTTATTTAAATACCTTGGATCTTCTTCTAATATCTACTGAAGATTTATATTTCTTATTACTCTCCTGCAACTTTCTTCTTGCTTTTTATTGCAACATTGCATCTGCTCTACAAATGCTCCTGTGTCATCACTTATTCAATTTAGAATTGTAATTCTACCAAATCTAAAATACCCATAAGGTTTCTCCCATAAATAATTTAGAATGGTGATTTTCCTATTGATCTATTCACTGAAATGTTATTTGTGAACTCAGCTTGTGGTAAAGCCAAGTCCCTTTATTTGGGCTTCTCTCCCACTATGCATCTCAACAAATTTTCTAAGATCATATTCATAACTTTTGTCAATCCATATTTTTTTGGGTGATATGCACTATTGATTGTATCTTAGTGCTCATATTCTTCCACAAATTCCTCCAAAAATGACTCAAAAATTTTGAGTGCTTGTTTGAAATAATAATTTTTGGAACACCATGCAATATCACAATATCTTTAAAAAATAATTTTACAAATCTAGTGGTATCATTAGTTTTCTTACATGCAATTAAATGAATCATTTTATAAAATATATCTACAACAATAAAAATTGAATTGTTAGCTCTCTATGTGTTTGATAATCCCAACACAAAATCCATACTCAAATCTCTCCATTGTTTTCTTGAAACTGGTAATAGATGCCATGTATAATCTAGTATTTTTTGCATGTCCTTAAACCACCTAATAAGTTTTGCACCTTAAAACAGACCTTGTCACATCTCTCTACATCTTTGGCCAAAAATATTTTTCCTCCACCAATGTTATTATCTCATCTTATCAAAATGTCCAGTCAAACCTCCACAATGTAAATCTTTTATTACATTGTCTTATAAAGACCTAATAAAAATGCATAATTATTTTCATTTGAAGAGATAACCTTCTTGTATAGGTTACTCATCATGAATAATATCTATCCCACATGTTAATGGATTCCTGCACTATGCAACTATCTTTCCAAAATATGGATCAATATCATATAATTATTTGATAGCTTCAAATCCATCTAATTCACTTACCATAGTAGTTAATAATACTACTCTTCTACTCAACGCATCATCTACCTTATTTTATTTTCATAAGTTATGTTTCAACACAAAATTATATCCCTACAAAAAAGATACCCACTTTGCATGCCTACTATTAAACTTGTTTTGTGTAGTCACATACTTCAAAGCCTCATGATGAGGGTTTGTTTTAGTAGAATATTAAAAACATGTGAAGTTTCTGAGGCAAATTAGATTCACAATAGTGGTGAATAGGTTTGGAAGGCATATCACTGTACAAAAAAATCATGTGATGCAACATGACAAATCACACAAGGGTCGACATATTTTTCTAGCACTCACATAAATGTAGATGAAAGATGGTCATTGATGCACTGTAAGTCTATAGATGACAACAACATGATGTAAATGAACAATGGTAACCAACACACAAACATCAATTCCATATAGATGAACACTAGCATCATACATATGAAAGCTAACACTATGTAGATAGATGTCGACATCATGCAAATGAACACAAGTAATATTGCAATGAATGTTGGTATTATGCAAGTGAACACCTACATAGTGTAGGTGAATATGGGCACTATGAATATGAACCCTAAAAATACATAGATGAATGCTGACACAATTTAGATGACTGATGACACTATGCAGATGGATGCTAACATATACAAATGGATGCCAACATCATCTAGATAGATGTGGACACCATGCAACACACACTGACACTGCCTAGATGAATGCCAACATCACAAAAATAAACAATGGCACCATGATGACAAAAACCAAAACCATGCAAATGAATGTTGACATAGTGTAGATGCACATAGGCATGACACAGATGTACATTGCTGTGGTGCAGGTGATCACTAGTATTATGTAGATGGAAACCTATGTGGTCACCCATCGGCATGATGTGGATGAATGTCAACACTCTACAGATTGGTGCCAGTGTGATGATAGCGATCACTAACATGATGCAAGTAGATGCTGGTATTGTACAAATAGATGCCTGTGTGAAGTAGATGAGCATCGATACCATGTCAGTGATAATCTATAGATCACAGCCTTATCTTTTCATACCTAGACACTTTCTAAAGGGACTTCACTGTCATGTCCCCTTTTTAGTTGACATGATCAGAGTTGATAGTTAGCCTATTATGCAACCCTTGTAGGCTGATAGGATGGTTAGAGGGTCTTGATGGAGATGTGCTTGGCTTTGTTTAGCAGAATTTTTCTAGTTGGATTTCATTTGGGCTCAATCGAACATATATTGAGGGAGATATTAATATTTGATTGATTTAATCAAATATTAATTATTTGGACTATTTTTTATTAAGAAACCCTAATTAGGGCAAGCACATCTTTTGAGGGTATAAGGGTTTCTCATGGGGAGAGAATTGAATTATGCATTGATTATTGACTATTGATTTTGAAAAATTCTTCGGTGAAGACTGAGCCAAGGGTTCCAGGATTCCATTTGCATTGGAGAACGTCCACTCTTCAGTGTGTGTGATTCAGAGGTTGTGAAAGATCAGTCGATTTATTGCCAAATTGAGAGATAGCTTCATACAGAAGTTATCACAAAGGTTTACAGGTTTGAGAGATAACTTTAAACAGAAGTTATCACAGGGATTTTAGGTATTTATTTTATTAAGTTTTGATTTGATAAATTATACAAATAGAGATTTTCTGTATTAGAGCCATATATCTTCAGATCAGGGGTCCAATAAATAGGGTGTGCTTTATTGGCAGCCGTACAGATCTGTATAGATTCACACAAAGACTGACATCGGTAGGTAGAGATCCATAGAGACAGACATCAGCCAACATATCACTCACGTCGACAGGTTAATGACCCTAGTCGATCGATGATGGTAGTATAATCGACGTTGGTGACTGTGTTTTTAATATAGTAGGCTGAGACCTACCAGATTCAAGTTTTATTCCCAATTTGCAGAATACTCATGTTTTTAAGATCGTATTTGAATATTATTTTATATGCATGACAGAGGATATCTATTGTAATCATCTGGACGAATAATAAGATTAGTAATTTGGTAGTTAAGAGATTTATTGTGGTTTATTTATTTATTTGAATTTGTTCTGCAAATGTGCATCTTTGTTCAGAGCTTTTGTTTTTCTATATTCCCTATTAGACAGGGGATATTATAGTGGTATCAAAGCTTTTTGTTTGTCTAGAGTCCCTATTGATTGGGGACATTACAGTGGTATCAAAGTCAAATTCTTGCCATCCTATTGGGTAGTTCAGAGCCAAATTCCTGTCATCCTATTGGGTAGAATAGAGCTAATGTCCTACCATCCTATTGGGTAGAGTGGGTAGATTGAATCAACGAAGTATCCATGATGTCTTCAAGTACTCAGAAACTGTGGGACAAGGATATGAAGAAGCTAAAACAAAGTTTGAACCAGTTGGTTGAAACCCGGAGGAGGATGGATGAAATCTTTTCAAACCCTACATTCGAAAACAAATTAACATGGTATGTGGCATCCGTTGTCAAAGGGTCCACAACACAAATCAAAAAGAAGGAGAAACAAAAGGTCTCTATAGGGATTGATGGCAGCCCTACACCAGTTGTTAGACATGTTGATTTGGCTCAAGAGGATATGAGGGTAGCGATGGGGAATGAGTTGTCTATATCATCCTTGCAAGAAGTTTCACTTGAGACTTCTACATTGGAGGCTAGAATAGAGTATGCTGATGATATTAGTATGGCTAGCATTCACAATCCAGATTCAAAGATTATAAAAGAGTCTCAAGATCTGATTATTGCAGAAGACACCCAGGAGAATGTAGTGGATAGTTTTGAGGACTTAGTTCCACTGGTAGTTTCTTTCGGTATGGAAGAGTTAGATAGTGATGCTATAGTTTTTGATACTTTGTGTGTTGATATGAGCTTTGGAGTTGATTCATAAAGTAGGGATGGTAGTACTCCAGAGATCAGTGAGTTTGAGTCTACTCTTTTAGACCGTGCATTAGAGGAGGATTGTAGGGGACAGTCTAGCTAGCGTCATCATGTGTCTAGTCAACTGCGAGTTAGTGAGCGAGACATTGCTATCACTTGCAAGCATTTCAATGCTGCTCATCAATTGTTAGCAGTTTATGGATGGGGTTCTCCTACTAACATTGAGTAGGGAGGCAGTTATTTATCTTTGACAGAGATCCACTCTTTATGGGAGGCTATCCAAGTTCTGAGACAGGATTATATGCAGTTGGTAGCCGATAGAGATTATCTTATGGAGTGGGGTAGCATAGCATATGATGCATTATTGGTCAAGGAAGATAGTGTGAGTGAGCTTACTCAGCAGCTTTAGGTGACTTCTAAGATTCTTGAGAGTATGCAGTTGGCTTATGAGGAGTCACAATTTCATTTGGCTTAGATGACCATGGAGTTAGAGCATTTGCGATCTTCACCAACCCCAGACCCAGTTCATTTGTATATTGAGGTGGTTGGTGGTGAGTACGTTCCTGCAGTTGTTGCTGAGGAGCATGTTGTTGGGGTTGACACACATGTGCAGGATTTGGGAGTACCTGGTCTGAATGAGTTTGGGATACCAGTGGAGTCGAGTCTCCAGATTGATTCTTCTCACACTGATGATAGTGTGGTACATTTGATCGTGTCACCTTTATAGAGGGATCATTTATGGGATGGATTGGCACCATCTTTTATAGATGGAATTGGTAGTTGCAAGTTACACAGCCTACAGTATCGGCACATCCAAGATAGTGGTGATTTGCAGAGATATATTTATCATATTAGGGGTACAGTGCGTGGATTCTCCACATTTGGCATAGTTCCATTTGGGAGTTGTTTTAGAGTAGGAGTGTGCCTTTCGCATAGCAGGGTGGAATGCATACCTGGTATTTGTGATTTTGGAGTTCGGTTGAGATGCATTTGCCAGTTTAATTTTGAATTCCTCTTGGTTATATTTTAGAGGATATTGCATGAGCTTGCATTGATTTTCATCACTATAGAGCATGACTACATTTGGGATCTAGGTGGATTGATGGGTTTGTTGTTCTGAGATTGCTTGGGGATAAGCAATTTTAGGAGGGGCGGATTGTCATGTCCCCTTTTTAGTTGACATGATCAAAGTTGATGGCTAGCCTATTATGTGACCCTCATAGGCTGATAGGATGGTTAGAGGGTCTTGATGGAGATGGGCTTGGCTTTGTTTAGCAAAAATTTTCCAGTTGGCTTTGGTTTGGGCTCAATCGGACATATGTTGAGGGAGATATTAATATTTGATTGATTTAATCAAATATTAATTATTTGGCCTATTTTTTATTAAGAAACCCTAATTGTAATTTAAGAAACCCTAATTAGGGGAAGCACATATTTTGAGGGTATAAGGGTTTCTCATGGGGAGAGAATTGAATTATGCATTGATTATTGACTATTGATTTTGAAAAATTCTTCTGTGAAGACTGAGCCAAGGGTTCTAGGATTCCATTTGCATTGGAGAATGTCCACTCTTCAGTGTGTGTGATTTAGAGGTTGTGAAAGATCAATCGATTTATTGCCAAATTGAGAGATAGATTCATACAGAAGTTATCACAAAGGTTTATAGGTTTGAGAGACAACTGCACATAGAAGTTATCACAGGGATTTCAGGTATTTATTTTATTAAGTTTTGATTCAATAAATTATACAGATAGAGCTTTTTTGTATTAGAGCCATATATCTTCAGATCAGGGGTCCGACAAACATGGTGTGCTTTATTGGCAGTCGTACAGATCCGTACAAATTCGTACAGAGACTGACATCAATAGGCAGAGATCCACAGAGACCGACATCAGCCGACATATCACCGACGTTGGTAAGTTAACGACCCCAGTCAACCAATGATGATAGTATAACCAATGTCGGTGACTGTGTCTTTGACACAGCAGGCTGAGACCTATTAGATTCAAGTTTTATTCCCAGTTTGTGGAATACTCAGGTTTTTAAGATCGTATTCAAATATTATTTTATATGCATGACAGAGGATATCTATTGTAATCATCTGGATGAATAATAAGATTAGTGATTTGGTAGTTAAGAGATTTACCATGGTTTATTTGTTTATTTGAATTTATTTTGCAAAATCGCATCTTTGTTCAGAGCTTTTGTTTTTCTATATTCCCTATTGGACAAGGGATATTACATTCACCCAGAACAAGCTAAAAATCACTCCTAAAGAGCCAGCCACTTAGGGTGAAATACAATAACTAAGGTATTGTAAATAGGTGCCATCTTAGCACACACAAGTGCTAATAAGTAACAATCTTTAAATGGTTCAGATGATAGGGTGCATGAATAAACATAGAAGCTATAGAGTAATCAAGTCAATCCAAATAATTAATTTGCCCCAACATGATTAGATTGTTTTACTTAACAATATCGCTTCAAGTCAAAACAATCCTGAGTTTTACATTCTTTAGGAGAAATGTCTCACCAAAATAATCCTAAAAAAACCTTGTCTAAAGGTTATATTTTAATAGTGATGATCTCATAAGAGTACTCAAAATTAATCTTAATTTATTACGAGCTAAACATACAAAGCCCACCACCATAAATTTTCCCTAAGACTTGTAGGATCTGGAAGGTAAAAGGTATCATTTCAAAATATGTTTTTAATTAGAGACCAACCAGGTATGTTGACATGGGAAAGCATAAAATGAAAATCTATAATGATAATCCAACACAAAGTCTAAATCAAGTTAAACCAAAATAGATGCCTTCTCTACATTCACCCCTTCATTTTCACTTTTAACTCTCATCGAAACTAAAAGGATAAGAATCAAAAGAAGTAGATCTAAATCATTAATAAATCTCAGCCTATAAGGAGCAAAGTAGAGACCACCTCATGGCCCATAGAACCAAAATGGGTTTTATTATGACAATCTTAGAACCACCTGTAAGAGTGGTTCCACCCACTAACCATCCAAAGTATTTTGACAATAGTAATGATTTTTCTTAGTACCATTGGTCTCACACATAGATTAGAACACCAAGGAAGCCATAAAAATCTAGTGTGGAGGGAGAGAACCCATCCAATATAAAACTCACTCATTTCCATAATGCTCATCCCCTGAACCATATCCAAAGAATTTTACCCATGCAAAAGGTCCTCTAAAACAAAACCCACAAAAAAATGCCATATCTAACCCTGCACAGGTACATGGGAGCTGAAGGCAGATGATATTTCATTCTCCCCCACCATAAGAAAAAAAAGGCCAATGCTTAATCCTATAATTTACAACCTCACCAAATATTTTTCCAACACCACGACAAACCCATGCATTATCCTCCTCATTTGGATCTATGTAATCTTCATCTCTATCATTACCCTACAAACTATCATGCCCAAAGCTAATATCAAAATTACTAATTTGTTGACTATTTATAAATTGTCTATTATTTAATTAATATTTTCATACATTTTAATTTTTTTTTCAAAATTCATATTATTCATTGTTAACACAATACAAACACACAAAAATGTCAAGTAAATTTTTCATATAACATAATTAAAATTGATAAATGGTTAAAAATAAAATTTAGTTTTAAAAATAAAGAGAACCACAATTATTAATGTCTGTAAATAATAACATTATATCAATAATTTTAAAAGAATTATAACAAATTTAGACTATGCAAGAGGAATGATACAATGAAAATAATGAAAACCATCCTACCTACAACCCCCCAAAAAATTGTGAATTTTTAGGAAAGTTAGATATATCCATATTCAACATTAGGGTGTGTAAGATTTCATTTTAGGGGAGATAAATTATAAAAACTTGTAATAAAAATACTATCTATCCAAATAAAGATATAACTTTAAATGAATGAAGAGTATGTAAAACAAGGGTCGCATAACAGTTAGTCCTTCAGTTTGTATCAAGATTTTTTTGTGTTTGACTTTACATATAAGTTTTCAATATAAACTTGTTTTTATAAGTTATCTTAAAAATAAAACTTTAATATTTTATTTATCTTATCATGATAATTTAAATTTTATAAGGAATAGTTCTTTTATAGAGACCCTATCAAAGCAATATCTAGATAAACTAAAATTAAAAAAAAATTGTATTCTTTATTAAAAATTTAGATGAGACTAATTAATTTGATCTAAATGATATTAAAATCATCATCAATTAAATGTGTATATATTATTCTAAGATAATGGTAAAATTCACATTACTATAACAATAATTTTTAAAATTTTGATAAAAATGAATATGGCCTTATGGAACCGATGATAGTCAGTTATGTAGCCACCTTTAATTCATATAAGGTACCAAGGTAGAAATTTTAGTTTTATCTAACCCTTATCTAGTAAAATCTGTTATCCTATCATGCCAACTATTGTCACTATATTTTATCGAAGGTGGGGTTATAATCACCAGTTGTGGTTAATTTTTAAATCTACCCATGGTTAGCTATATTGATCCCATCAAAAAAGTACATAATAAAGGGGATGGAAGGAATAAATTATCATAGAATTTCTCAAATAAATCCAGCATCATCTTATGGATGGAAAAAATAAATAATCATTTTTAGGTTTTTATTATTGTGTCATTGCAATAAAGAAATAGGGTTTTGTTTTTCTTAGATTTTTTTAGCAACATATTTTAGTTTGATCATTGATTCCACCTATTGTGTGGCTACAAATAACATGACATTGTAAAAAGGTTAATAAATCAAGAAGGAAGGTCATTATTGGATGAGTGTAAGAAAATTATAGATTATGATCAGTTTCACTATAAATGTTTTGACCTTGTAAGCATTATTAGGAATATGATTGTCATTGATGTTGAAAGGGAGATTATTGGCATTATAGATGTTATTGATGATCAAGGATGAATATGGTGATTATAAGATATGCAAATAATTCCATTAGAGGTCAAAAATGATTGGATTTCTTGTGTGCATGAGTGGAATTAATCTAGTTACTCATATTGATCATCTAGACATTTTTAGTCTAGAAATGAAAATTTGAATAGGCAATTTGTTGATGTTACAATTGCCATGTGTGGATGAGTCTAGTCGAGTTGGTCATATTATTATGATCACATTAGTCCCTATTTTTTATGCACCATATTTAAAGTCACATGATGAAGCATGATAGAATATATGAGGATGGAAAGTTGGTTACTAAGATATAATTCACTAAGTTTCTATACTTAGCTAAATTTGTAAAAGGCTTTAAGCATAGCCAAGTAAGCATGTTGATAAGGTTAGCATTTGCACATATGGAGGTGTTAAGATAATATGATCATATGGGTTTATTCATCTTTTTACCTAGTTTGTATGTGTTGAATCTTAGGTCACATGATATAGTGCAACAAAATATATGCAAGAGCAAAGTTAGGCTCCCAAGCATTTTAATAGTGTTTTCCCAAAGTCAAATTTACAAATGATAATACAAAAGCTGAGAAAGAATTTTTATGATGTCATATATTGTACGTATGAAGGTTTCTAGAGTAGATGGATATATGTATGGAATCCCTTATATGAGAGGATCTTGTGAACTGAATATTAGGTCATATGACTAAGTTCAACAAAAGTTATTCAAGAACAAAGTTTGCCTTCCAAGGAGTTCTAAGCATAGTTATCACTATGATAGAAGAATATAAGTTAGTATATTAATGACATTATATGTATCATTAATGAATGATTTAAGATGATATGAGCATATGGGTTTGCTCATTAAAATGCCTAGTTTATATGTTGCAAATTTTAGAATTGGTGGATAAGCAAAGCAAAAGATATGAAAGTGAAAAGTTAGTCTCCTAGGCATATTAAGATAGTCCCCATAGTCAAAACTACAAAAGGTAAATTTTAATCTTGTTATAATATCTAATGATGAGCACTTAATCATTCATTAAAGATCTAAGGATGCACAATGAAGTCAATATGTCAAAGGCACCTAGAGGTGAAAATGCTAGTGACAAGTATCATAATCATGGAGCTTAAGTGGTAAATATATGGTGTGGTGTGATTTCAAGTAGTCAATTATCAATTTGATAATGCCAAGTGTCTCAATAATGGGAACTAAAAATAATGTGTACAAGGCATGCACTAATGACAAGTGTCACATTCTCAAGATCTCGTTAGTGATAAAGAATGAGTTTGTTATAAGATTGAGAAATAAGAGGATGATCATGTAAAAAATATCTATCAGATTGATTGGACTCAATGGGATAAATATCTTGATGTTTAATGACAAGATAAAAATAAAGTTCATGATAGTTTGAAGATCAAATAGCACGTAGGATCTTAGATCATAAAGAATAATAGACACATTCTAAAGTTTAATCATTAAAGCACAAAAGTGTAAAAGGATCTAATATAATATGTCAACCTATCAGAAATGAATTGAAAGGAAGTGTTTTAATGTTGAGTATATTAAATGAGGAGCATTATATCTTGACATGAATCTTAAGATGAATAATAAAAATTTAAATATATGTTCATCCCAGTGGTCAAGCATTGAAACATGTAGAAACTTGTAACTAAGCCATAAATTATGACACAGACAATGAATGTGATTATTGTAATCAATCAAATTTATGTAATATTGCATGTTTATCAAAACTAGAGACTAGTATATTCTATAAATAGTAATAAAACCAAGAATCATGATGATGGAGCATGAGTTCAAGATGTTCGAAACTTGCTATTAAAGATAGGAACTAAAGTATAACAAAACTAAACATGATGTGTTAGCAAACAAGGGTGAACATAGAGAATATACAAAACCCTAGATAAAATGATTATATATTTTTCATCTAGGATACAGTTTTTATTATTGGTGTTATTAAATTATGTCAAATAGAGAAATATATTGATAGAGATATAGGGGACGAAAATAAAATATAAGGGAAGAGAAGAGAGATGAAGTGTAGAGCATGAACAATTATAGATGAGATCTATAATAGAGAATAGAGAATTGGATTCACTTATGAATCTATATTGTAATTTGGAGTTGTAGCTTGATAGTAGAATATGATAGGTAGGTGCCATCAGATAAGATGAGTTGGTGCATAGTTAGGAAGTGAGTGCTTCCTTAGAGCAGGTGATCTTAATTAAGAAGGTTAGTGTCTCTTTAGGGTTGGTGCCATTAAAATTTGTAATTAGTGAGTTTATTTATTATGAGGATGGATTAGAATGGTACATTCTAGTAGCTATTTTCATGGTGGTTTTTCCCATATTGGGTTTTCCATGTTATATCTAGTGTTCTATCTATTTGTGTAAATGTGATCTCTGCATATAGTTTGATTATACATTTAAAAGATTAGAAAATGACTACGTTAATAAATATACTAATTCACACCCCACTCTCAGTATATATTTTTATTCTAAGAATTGTTATCATAGCCCTAGTTCCTTAGAAGAAGCTAAATCATCTCAGGTATATCTTGCATGGTGAACACAAATGGCTAGTTAGGAAGGTTCTTCCTCAAACAAGGCACCCCTCATTGATGTATCAAACTATGCATTATGGAGCATAAGAATGGAATCATATTTATCTTCATTAGGGTTTGATGTATGGATGTCCATTGTAAATAGATATACAGCTCCTACTACAACTCCCCCTGATCAGGCTACCAAGAAACCATATGAGAGAAATTCTAAGGCTAAAAATGCTATTTTATGTGGATTGTCTAATTCATAGTTTGTCAAAGTGATGCATTGGAAAAATGCATAATATATATAGAAAAAATTGAAAAGCATCCATGAAGGTGATGACAAGGTAAAGTAAGGCAAGATATAAATTTTCAAAGGTAAGTTTGAAAGCCTTAAGATGAATGAATAAGAGAGAATTACATACTACCTCATTGAAGTAGATGAAATAGTCAATGCAATCAATAGCCTTGGACAAGATATCAAAGATCCATTCATTGTCAAAAATGTCCTAAGATCTCTACCATCAAGGTATGATTCACAAATCTTGTAATAGAGGAACTAAGAGATCTTGATAAAATCATGATTGATGATTTTCATGGAATATTCACAAACTATGAGATGAGAATGGGAGAAATAGATACCTTCAAGAGAGAATTTCTATTTAAAGCATCCAAACTAGTGAAGGTAGAAACACATATATATGGATCTAAGGAGACTGATGAAGAAGAATCCAAGTTTGTTAGAAGATGTAAGAGAGGGTATGGAAAGTACAAAGGTAGGTTACCCATCAAATTCTTTAACTATGGTAAAATGGGAAATTTTATTACTAAATTCCCTTATAATAAGAAGGATAACTCTAAGAAATAAGAGAATAGAAAAAAGGTGAAACCTCACTATTCCATGAAGAACATCTTCAAAAACAAGAATTGTCTTTACACAAAAGAAGATAGTGATTCAATGGATAACAATGATATTTCTGATAATGATCATGGCTATGCCTTAATGGCTGAGGAAAAGGAACTCATATTAATGAAAATAAGATAAAAATATGTGGATCAAGATGAATTTGAAGAATCATATGAAGAACAAAAAGGAGAAGTGGATTTAGAATGTGAACTGATATGTGATCCAAAATAAATAGCCAAGCTAATAAAAGATAACCCAAAATAGAATAAGCTTGAAAAAAAAGGGATTGAAAAAATGTCCAAAAGTCTTGAAAAATATGATCGTATGGTGTTTAGCCTAAAGACACAAGATGAAGAGGCTAAAATAATAGATGTAGTCAAACTTGAACTACAATCTAAATATTATGAGTGCAAAGATTGAGAAAGTAAAAGATAAAATACATAAAGGTCTGAAGTTGAAAGGAAGATCAGACATTCTTGATGATTTCATCAACTCCCAAAAGTCTTCAAAAGAGAGATCTAGTGTTGGTTATAAAAATGGAAAAGTTCCATAACTAGTACATATACTAACCTATATGATAACTTCAAAGGAGACGGAGAATCGGGATAAAAGAAAGAGAAATCTTACAAGGACACAAAGATAGACATAAATAATGATAATGTGAATAAAGAAGAAGCTGAAAATAAGCTTGAGAAAAGAAGAAGACAAAGGTATCTAACATAGATGGATACACAAAAGTGAGAGACTTAAAAAATCTATAGTTTAGAAGAACTCATCATACTACACAATGAAATGCTTTGACTAAGTATTCCACATCCTTCTATGGTTATTGTTATACCTTTAATTATTTTGGTCATAAGGATATTTATTGTAGATTTTTACATAAAAGGAGAAAAACATTGTAAGTAGAAATTCATTTTTTCCATTGTTAGATGCAAATGTAATATGTTATAATTACAAAAAAGATTGTCACATAGCTAAACAATGTATAACATACTTTGTAAGATCAAAAACACAAAGTAAGAAGAAAGGCATTCCTCCCACTTTGAACAAAGGTTCAAATTTCTATAAAAAGGAGAAAAAGAAGCCAAATAGGAAACCCAAGGATGTGTGGATAGTGAAAGATCAATCTATAATTTCTCGAACTACACTCCATGGCTGATCTAAGCATATGACTTGTGATAAGAGAAAGTTCCTAAAATTGAGAAAATGTAAGGAAGGATCTATTAGCTTATAAGGCAACACTGTATAAAATACCATAGGTAAAGGAACCTTGAACATAGATGTAAATCACCTACACATGATGTCCTTTATCTTCAAGGATTGAAACAAAATCTGCTAAGTGTCAACCAAATGTTTAACAATAGATATAAAGTCACATTTAATGTATAAGGTTGTAAATTAGAGAGATTTATAAGAGTAGTTGTAGAAGGTAAAAGAGCTAAAGGCAATATCTATATTCTTTTTGAAGTGAATGGTAATAGCCACCTCATAAGAAAGATTGATGAGAGTTGGTTATGGCAGGGTGATGTCAACATTCATAACCTAGTCAAAGTGAGATCAAATAAGTGTGTTAGACACATGCCTAAGATAACCAAACCTAAAAAAAATACTTGCAAGGAATTTTAACTAGGCAAGTAGACAAGGCTCAGACTTCAAACAAAGGAGTATGAAACTACAAAGACTCTAGAATTAGTTCATACTGATCTTTGTGGTCCTACTAAGATGAGGATTTAAAAGAGAGAAATAATTCATGTTATTTCTAGATTATTATTAAATAATGACATGGATAACATTTTTTAAGGATAAGTCACAGGCATTTGAGAGATTCCATATCTTTAGGGCCACGGTGGAGAATGTGATTGGATGAAAAATCAAATGCTTAAAGCTGATAAAGGTGGAAAATTCACCTCAATTGAGTTCATAGAATATTGTGAGAAACATTGAATCAAAAAACATTACTCCATAATAAGGACTCCATACAATAATGGAATTTTTTAAAGAAATAATAAGATAGTCAAGGAGATGGCCAGAACAATTCTTAATGAGGCCAAGTTACTTGATGGATACTTGAGGGAGGTAGTTCAAAACATAATATATATATCTTGTAAAAAGTTTAACTAAGGGTAAATAATGACAATACTCCTTATTAATTATGGTATGGAAAACTTGCCTCTATTAAGTACTTCAATGTGTTTGGAAGAAAATGTTACATTAGGAGAAAGGAGGACAAATTGGGAAACTTTGAGTATAGATGTGATGAAGGAATATTTCTTGGTTATTCCACCCAAATCAAATCCTACATAGGTTATAATAAAAACCTACCTAAGATTGTAGAGACCATAATTATCAAAGTTGAAGAAGGCTTGAAACATGTTAAACCTGACAAGGATATCTATAGTGAAGAATAGATTTTGAAGAACAAGCAGCTACTAAAGAGGCTAAGGAAATGAATGAAAAGGCATCTATAAGATTTGATCAAAATTATCATCCTATAGATCATATTATTGGGAATAAAAATGAAGGATTTTAGAGAAGAAGAAGAGTTGCACAAAATAAGGAGCGCATAAGTTTTTCTCTAATGTCTGAAATTGAGCCTAAGAGATTTGTTGAAGCTAGCAAGGATAAGAATTGGATAAAAACCATGGACAAAGAACTGAGCCAAATTGAAATGAAGAAAAATTGGAAATTATCTCCAAGACCTTTAAATAATATTATGATAGGTATAAAGTGTACCTTTTAAAATAAGTTCAATGAGGATTGAAGCTATTATAAGAAATGAAGTAAGAATGGTGTACAAAGGATATACACAATTTGAAGGCATAGATTTTAAGAAAACATTTGATCCAGTTTCTAGATTGGAATCTATAATAATGTTTCTACCTTACCTATTTACAATAAATTCAAAGTATAAAAAAAGATGTTAAGTCTAGTTTCTTAAATGAGAATCTAGAAGAGAAAGTTTACACAGAACAACCTAAAAGTTTTCAGCTATCAGAGGAAGAATATTATGTGTGCAGATTGAATAAATCTTTTTATGCTCTACAAAAAGCACTTAAAGAATAGTATTCAAGATTATACCAGTACTTACAACAACAAGGACGTGCATATAACAATCTATAATTCAAATCAGAAGATAAGCATATGTTGATTGTTGTTTATGTAGATGGCATCATATTTGGTGGTAGCAACAATAAAATGTGTAAAGAATTTGATACACAAATTCAAAGTGAGTTTGAGATGTCTATACTTGGAGAAATTTCTTTCTTAATTGGTCTAAAAATAACATAAACTAATGAAAGCATATTTATATCCCAAACCAAGTATGTTAAGGAAATGATTAAGAAGTTTGGAATGGAAAGTAGAAAACTAATTAGTACTTCCATGATAAATTTATGCAAGTTGATCAAATAATATGAGTCTCTTAATGCAAATAAAACTATATACAAATCAATGATAGGTAGCTTATTATACCTATCTGAATCAAGAACTGATATCATGAAAGTAGTATGTAAGGTTTAAATATCTTATGTTGCTCATAAAGAGGCACATGTCAATGTAGTGAAAAGGATTTTTAGATACATCAAGAGCACAATTGACTATAGCTTATGGTATCATAAAAGTGAATATTTCACTTTGATAGCATTTACAGAAGCTGATTGGGGAGGAAGTGTGGATGATAGAATAAGCACTAGTGGTGGTGCATTTTTCCTTGGAAACAAAGTTGTTTCATGGTTGAACAAAAAATAAGAGTCAATTACTCTTTCTATAATTGAAGTAAATTATGTTGCATCAGTGGCATGTTTCACTCAAGTATTGTGGATGAAGCAAAAACTTAAAGACATTATGGTAGAGTACACATCCCCTATCTCTATTATTTATGATAATTCAAGTGTTATTAACATATCAAATAATCTAATGATACATTTTAGAACCAACCACATACCAATCAAGTATCTACTCTTAATAAAAAAAGGTTGCAGATCAAGAGGCCATTATGGAATATGTGCCAACTTGGGATTAAGTTATAGACATATTGACCAAACCTCTTCCCAATTAAAAATATGAGTATTTATGATAGAAGTTTGTAGTGGTGGCTCCTACATCACATCACTAGATCCTAGTGATAGGGAATGTGTCTAGGGGGAGTCTCAAATAAGCTTTGTTAATCCTTGGAAAAAGAGAGAAAAGGAAACTCAGGTATACATGCTTTTTTAAATTTATAATGAGTTTATGGTTGAAGATTCTTGGACAAACTCATTTATATGATAAAGAAGGAGAGACATTTGGAAAAAAGTGAGAAAGATCCCCTTTACCATTGATGTCAAAGGCGGATAAGAAGTGTGAATGCTCGCTGTAAAAGTTTGGAGAAAAAATGTAAATGCTAAATAAGATTAGAGCATGTGTCCAAGTTGAGTTTAGGCAAATGTGTCATTGCCTAAGGAGGAATAAGTTTGGTATGAACAACCTTAGTTCACACTCATCAAAAGCAAATGCAATCAATGCTAGATAAGGAGTAGAATATTAGAATATTAGAGCATTTAGTTTGCCATCAATGATAATTGGGGAGATTGTTGTAAATATGATTATCATTGATATCAAAAGGGAGATTATTGGCATTATGGATGTCATTGATGCTTAGGGATGAATATGGTGATTATAGGATATGTGAATAATCCTATAAGAGGTCAAATATGATTGGAGTTCTTTTTTGCATGAGTAGAATTCATTTGATTCCTCATATTGATCATTTAGACATGTTGGATTTATAGAGGATAATCTGAAAAGGTAGTTTATTGACATCACCATTACCATGTGTGGATGAGTTTGGGGGAGTTGGTCATATGGCTATTATCAAATTAGTACCTAGTTATTATGTGCCATATTTGAATTCATGTGATGAAGCCTGACATAAGTTATGAGGATGAAAAGTTGGCTACTCAGACAACATTCATTACATTTTTATACTTATCAAAATTTGTAAAAGGGTTCATGTAGAGCCAAGTAATTATTTGATGAGGTCAACATTTACACATATGTAGGTGTTAGGATAAAATGATCATATGGGTTTGTTCATTTTTGTGCGTAGTTTCTATGTACTGAATCTCAAGTCACGTAATATAGCATGAAAAAAATTATGCATGAGCAAATTTAGGCTCCCAAGGATTTTAACAGTGTTTTCCCACATTCATATTTATAGATGACAAGCAAATATTGATTATGAAATTTTATAATGTCATATATTGTGTATATGAAGGATTATAGGTTAGATTAATATATGGATGAAATCCCCTATGTGATAGGATCTTCTTCACTAAATTTCAAGTCACGTGACTAAGCACAACACAATTTATACAAGAACAAAGTTGGCCTTCTAGGCAATTCTAAGCATAGTTATCTTTGTGGTAGAATAATTTGAGTGAGTTGATTAGTGATGTTATATATAGCATGCATGAAGGATTTAGGAAGAGATGAGTATATGGGTTTCTCTATTATCATGCCTATTTTATATGCTCCAAATTTTAGAAGAGATAGATAAGCGAAGCAAAAGATATGAAGGTGGAATTTTAGCCTTCCAAGCATATTGAGATGGTCGCCATACTTATTCAAATCTACACAAGGTATAGTTTGAGATTATTAGATGATCTAATGGTGACATCTTACTCATACGTTCAAGATCCAATGATGCACAACAAATTCAATATGTCAAAGGCACCTATGAGTTAATGCACTAGTGAGAAGTGTCACAATGATGAAGCTTGAGAAATTAATCTATAGGGTGGTTCAAAGTCAAATAGTCAATGAGAAACATGGGAATTCCAAGTTTCTCAATATCAAAAACTAACAACAATGTGCAAAGGAATGTGTTAGGTACAAGTATCATATTCTTGAGATATTGTCAGAGATAAAGATCGAGTTTGTCAAAAGATCAAATGATGAGTGGATGATTATGCAATGAAGATCTAATAGAGCAAGTGGACTCAATGGGATAAAGAGCTTGACATTTAATGACAAGACAAAAGTAAAGTTTATGCTAGTTTGAATATCTAATGGCATGTGGGAGATCAAATCAAAAACATCAATGATCATGTTTTAAATTTGAAACATTAAATACCAAAATTGTACAAGGATACAATAGATTACATAAACCTATCATAATTTGATCAAACATATACATTTTGAAGTTGATTAGAATGAATGAGATCATTAGATCTTGGTACGAAGCTTAAGATCAATTGTCAACATTTAAATATATGTTCTTCCTAAGGGTCAAGCATTGAAACATGTAGGAATATAAAATTAAGCCATAAATTATGGCATAGATAATTAATTTGATTTTGTAATCAATCAATTTGATTTAATAATGCATGCGCATCAAAACTAGAGCCAAATATATGCTATAAATAGTAATGAGACAAAGAAACATGATGGTGGAGCATGAGTTCAAGATTCAATAAACTTGAATTTAAAGACATGAACTAAGGTACAATAAAACTGAGCATGATGTGTTAGAAAACAAGTGTGAACATAGAGAAGATAAAGAACCCTAGATCAAATGAGAATATATGTCATTTAGGATACATTTATTGATGTTGGTGTTATTGTATTGCATCAAATAGATAAATATAGAGACACAAAGATAGAGGGGAAGATAAGGGAAGATAAGAGAGATGAAGTACAGAGCATGAAAAATTATAGATTAAACCTACAATGGATAACATTGAATTACATTCATTTATGAATTTATATTGTAATCTAGAGTGTTATCTCCATAGTAGAATATGATAGGTAGGTACAATCAGATAAGTTGAGCTAGTGCTCAGCTAGGGAATGGATGTTTCAGTAGAGTAGGTGGTCTTAAATTAGGAGATTGGTGTCTCCTTAGGGTTGGTGCCCTTAAAATTTGTAATAAGTGAGGTTTTTTTATTGTGAGACTAAATTAGAATGGTAGATTCTAGCATCTATTCTCATGGTAGTTTTTACCATATTGGGTTTTCAATGGTGTATATTTTGTTGTGTCTATTTGTGTATATGTGATCTTTGTATTAAAAATATTAGAAAAAGACTTAGTTAATCAATATACTAATTCACCCCCCTCTAAATATATAGTTGTGTTCCAACAATTGGTATCAGATTTTTAGTTCGTTACAAAAATCTTAATTAGCTCAAGTGGATCTTGGATGGTAAACACAAGTGATTGGTCACAAAGGCTCTTCATCAAATAATTCACTTGTATTTGATTGATCAAACTATGTTTCTTGGAGCATAAAAATTGAAGCATATTTATTGTCATTAGGGTTTGATGTATGAATGTCTATTGTAGATGGATATACAACTTTTGCTACAACTCTTATTGATCAGGTAACCAAGAAATCATATGAGAACAAATCCAAGGCTAATAATGCTAGTTTATGTCCATTGTATAATTTAGATTTTTTCAAAGTGATGTATTATCAAAATACGCAAGATATCAGAAATAAATTAAAAATCATCTATGAAGGTGATAAAAAGGTAAAGTAGGGCAAGCCACAAATGTTCAAAGGCAAGTTTCAAAACCTTAAAATGAATGAAGAAGAGAAAATTTTAGACTCTCTCCTTAGATTATATAAAATAGTCAATGCAATCAGAGGACTTGGAGAAGAGATGAAATATATAGCCATTGCCAAAAGGGTCCTAGGATCTCTACCATCAAGGTATAATTCAAAAATCTCTGCAACAAAGGAAGAGAGAGATATGAATTAACTCATGGTTAATGAGATGCATGGATCATTCATAGCCTATGAAATGAGAATGGGAGAAATAGATACCTTCAAGAGAGAAGCTTCATTCAATGTATCTAAACTAGTGAAGGCAAAAACACCTACATCTATATCTGAGGACACTGATGAAGAAGAATCCAACTTTATCAAAATATTTAGAAGAGGGTCATAAAATTACAAAGGTAGGTTACCCTTCAAATTCTTTAACTATGGTAAAGTAGGA
This sequence comes from Torreya grandis, assembly GCA_037957365.1. Classification (NCBI taxonomy): domain Eukaryota; kingdom Viridiplantae; phylum Streptophyta; class Pinopsida; order Cupressales; family Taxaceae; genus Torreya; species Torreya grandis. Next base: position 1,036,006 of record JARHVA010000617.1, on the reverse strand, counting down.
AATTTTGTTGCTAAATGACCTTATGACAAGAAAGATAACTTTGAGCAAGATGGGAATAGTAAAAAGGTGAAACCTCACTATTATAAGAAGAACATCTCCAAAATTAAGAAAGGTCTATATTGAAAGATGCGTGGAAAGTAAAAGATCAATAATATATGATTCCTCAAACCACAATCTATACCAAGGAGTAGAAGTTTTTGGTAATAGATAGTGGTTGCTCAAAAAATATGACTATTGACAAGAGCAAGTTCATCAAATTGAGAAAATGTAAGGAAGCATCTATCATCTTGGGAGATAACACTATAGTAAAAATTACATGTAAATAAACTTTAAACATGGAAAACTGCCTACACATGATGTCCTTTATGTTGAAATATTAAAGAATAATCTAGTAAGTGTCAACCAAATGTGTGATAATGGATATAAAGTCACAATTAATGCATAAGGCTATAAGTTAAAGAAATATAAAATACTAGTTGCATAAGAGAAAATACATGAAAGCAATATCTATAATCTTGTTGAAGTGAATGGTAATAGCTTCTTGATAGTAAAGTTTGATGAGAGTTGGTTATGGCATAGAAGAATAGGTCATGTTAAATTTGAAAACCTAGTCAAAGTGAGCTCAAATAAGTATGTCAGACACATGTCTAAGATGACCAAACCTATAGACACTTCATGCAAGGAATGTCAACTAGGTAAGTAGACAAGGGTAAGATTTCAAATAAAAAGTTGTATACAACTACAAAGCCTCTAGAATTAGTTCATAATGATCTTTGTAGTCCTACTAAGACAAAAATATCTAAAAGAGAGAAATACTTCATGTTATTTTTAGATGATTAATCAAAAATGACATGGTTAAACATTCTTAAGGATAAGTCAAAATCACTTGAGCAATTTAAGATCTTTAGGTTTATCGTAGAGAATGAGATTAGACAAAAAATTTAATGATTAAGATATTATAAATGTGGAGAATTCAACTCAAAAGAGTTCATATAGTATTATGGGAAGTATGGAGTCAAAAGACATCACTCTGAAACAAGGAATCCACAGCAAAATGGAGTTGTTGAAAGAAATAACATGATAGTCAAGGAGATGGCTAGATAAATGCTAAAAAAGGCCAAGTTACCTGATGGATATTGGAGAGAACTATTCCAAATAGTAGTGTATATTTTGGACAAAGTTCAATTAAGTGTAAATAGTGACAAAACTCCTTATGAACCATGGTATGGAAAACCTACCTTTGTTAAGTACTTCAAAGTGTTTGGAAACAAACACTACATTAAGAGAATGGAGGACAAATTAGGAAGCTTTGATTCAAGATGTGATGAAGGAATATGTATTTCTTATTTCACAAAAATCAAAGCTTACATATGTTACAATAAAAGGCTACACAAGATTGTAGAAAGCACAAATGTCAAAGTTGAAGAAGGATTGAAAGATGTTAAACCTAACAATGAAATATGTACTAAAGAATCAGATTTTGAAGAGTAAACAACTAATGAAGAGGGTGAAGAAATGAATGAAAAGGCACCTGAAATATTTGTTCAAAGGGATCATCCTATAGAGTAGATCATTGGTAATACGAATGAAAGATTTTAGACAAGGAGAATAATTTCAGAAAATAAAGAACAAGTATGTTTTTATATAATGTGTGAAATTAAGCGTAACAGCTATGTTTAAGCTAGAAATGATATTGACTAAAATCCATGGAAGAAGAACTGAGCCAAATTAAAAATAAAAAACTTGGAAATTAGTTTCAAGACCTTGAAACAAGAATGTGATAGGTACAAGGTGGATCTTTAGAAACAAGCTCTATGAGGATTGAACTCTTATAATAAATAAATAAGTATTTGTGTGCAAAATATATGCACAATTTTAGGGCATAGATTTTGAGGAAACATTTTTTCCGATTACCATATTGGAATCTACAAGAATGTTTCTGGCATTCTCTATTTACAAAAAATTCAAAGTGTATCAAATGGATGTTAAATATACTTTCTTGAATGGAAACCTATAAGAGGAAGTTTACATTGAACAACCTAATTAGAAGAAGAATATTATGTGTGAAGACTAAATAAAGCTTTGTATGGTCTAAAACATGCACCTAGAGCATGGTATTAAAGATTAGATCAGTACCTACAATAATAAAGTATGAACAAAGGATTTGTAGATAATAATTTGTACCTCAAATCAAAATATGAACATATGTTGATTATTATTTTTTGGGTAGATGACACCATCTTTGATGGTAGAAATAAAAAAATGTGCAAAGAATTTTCCACACAAATGCAAAGTGAGTTTGAGATCTCTATGTTTGCATAACTTTCTTTCCTCCTTGGTCTAAAAATAGAAAAAAAAGATGAAGGTATATTTATATCCCAAACCAAGTATACTAAAGAAATGATCAAGAAGTTTGGAATGGAACATAACAAACTAGTTAGTACTCCCATGATGTATGGATGCAAGTTGAGTAAAGAGGATGAGTCCCTTGATGCAAATTAGACTATGTATAGGTCAATGATAAGTAGTTTGTTATACCTAACTACATCAAGACCTGATATCATTCAAGAAGTATACAATATTTTAAGTTTATCCTAAAGAGTCATATGTCAATGTAGTTAAAAGGATCCTTAGATACATCAAGAGCACCATTTACTATGGCCTATGACATCCTAAAAGTGAAGAATTCACTTTGACAACATATATAGATGTTGATTAAGCAGGAAGTGTGGATGATAGAAGAAGCACTAGGGTTGTGAATTTTTCCTTGGAAACAATCTTATTTCATGGCCAAAGTTAGTTACTCTTTCTACAATGTAATAAAAGTATGTTGCAGTAGTGACATGTTCCACTCAATTTTAATGGTTGAAGAAAACACTTAAAGTCATCAAGGTAGAGTAACCATGACCTATCTCTATTATTTAAGATAATTCAAGTGTTATTAACATATCAAAGAATCTAATGCTGCCTTCTAAAACCAAGCACATATAAATCTAATATCACTTCTTAAGAGAAAAGGTTGCAGATCTAGAGGTCACAAAGGAATATGTTCCAACTCAAGATCAAGTTGCAAACATATTCACTAAACCTCTTCCCAAGGAACAATTTGAGTATTTGACACAAAATTTAGGAGTGGTTTCTCTTACATCACATCACTAGATCTTAGTGATAGAGAATGAGTTTAGGGGGAGTCTCATAGAATATTTTTTAATCCCAAGAAGAAGAGAGAAATTGAATGTTAAGTATACATAATTTTGAAAATTTATAAAGATTTAATGATGTAGATTCTTGGACAAACTCCTTTATTTGATAAATGGGAATATATTTTTACAAACAATGATAAATATTCCCTTTACCATTGATTTCAAAGGGGGAGAAAAAATTCAAATGCTCTCTACAAAAGTTTGGAGAAAAAGTTTAAATTCTAAATAAGATCAGAGCATGTGTCAAAGTTGAGTTTAGGCAAAAGTGTCATTGCCTAAGGGGGAGCAAGTTTGGTATGAACAACATAAGTTCATACTCATCAAAATCCAATGCAATCAATTCTAGAGGAGTAGAATATTAGAAAATTAGAGCATTTAGTTTGCCATAAATAACAAATGGGGAGATTTTTATCAATATGATTATCATTGATGTCAAAAGGGAGATTATTGTAATTATGGATGTCATTGATGCTCAAGGTTGAATATGGTGATTAAAACATATGCAAAGCATCTTATCAGATGTCAAGGATGATTGGTGTGATTTTATGCATGAATGGAATTCATATGATTCCTCATATAGATCATATAGACATTTTAGATCTATAGAAGACAATCTAAATAGGCATTTTGTTAATGTCACCATTACCACATATGGATGAGTCTAGTTGAGTTGCTCATATGGCGAGTATCAAATCAGTCCCTAGTTATTATGCACTGGATCTTAAGTTATGCAATGAATCAATACAGAATATATGAACATGCAATGTTGGCTACTCACATAGAGTTCACTAAATTTATATACTTAGTCAAATTTTCAAAAGGGTTCAAGTAGAGCCAAGTAATTATGTTGATTAGGTTAAAATTTTCACATATGAAAGTTTTAGGAAAAAATGATCATATTGGTTTGTTCATTTTTGTGCTTAGTTTGTATGCACTGAATATCAAGTCATGTGATTTAGCATGACAAAAGATATGCATGAGAAAATTTTGGCTTTCAAGAATTTTGATAGTGTTTTCCAACACTTATTCAAATTTGTAGATGCCAAGAAAAATCTGAGTAGTTATTTTCATGATGTCATATCTTAAATGTATGAAGGTTTCTGGAGTTGATGAATATATGGATAGAATCCCCTATATTAGAGGATCTTATGCACTAAAGTTTAGGTCACATGACTAAGTGAAGTTATGTAAGAACAAAGTTGGCCTTCTAGATAATTCTAAGAATAGTTAGCTCTGTGGTAAAAGAATCTAAGTGAGCATATTAATGAATTTATATCTAACACATGTGAAGGATTCTGGAAGAGATGAATATATGGGTTTGTCTATTATCATGCCTAGTTTAAATGGTTTAAATTTTGAAATAGGTAGATAATAAAATCAAAAGATACGAAGGTGTAAAGTTAGCCTTCCAAGGATATTGAGATTGTCCCCATAGTAAAATATGTACAAGGTAAATTTCGAGCTTGTTAGAAGATCTAACGGTGAGTAATTAATCATGCATTGAAGATACAATGATGTGTATTGAAGTTGATATTTCAAAGGAACCTCTGAGTAAATGTATTGGTGACAAGTGTCACAATCATAGAGCTTGAGTAGTACATCTACGATATAATTCAAAGTCAAATATTCAATGATTAATATTAGAATGCCAAGCATCTCAATAGTGATAACTAATAATGTGTAGAAGGAATTTACTAATGACAAGTGTGACATTATCAAGAACTCATTAGAGATAAAGATCAATTTTGTAAGATCATACGATGAGCAGATGATCATGCACTGAAGATCTAATAGAGTGAGTGGACTCAATGGGATAAAGATCTCAATGTTTAATGACAAAACCAAATTAAATTTTGTGCTAGTTTAAAGATATGACAACACGTGGGAGATCGTATCAGATAGATCAACAGACACATTTTAAAGTTGAAGAAGAAAATCTCAAAAGTGTTTAAGGATCTAGTCAAGTGTGTAAACCTGTCATAAATTGATGAAATGGATTCATTTTAAAGATGAACATATTGAATAAGGATCATCAGATCTTGGTGTAAATATTAAGATCACTAGTCAAAATTTAAAGATATGTTCATCCCAAAGATCAAGCATTGGAACATGCATGAACTTGAAGCTAAGCTATAAATTATGACACAAACAATGAATTTGATTGTTATAATCAATCAAAATTATGTAATAATCCCTCTGAATCAAAACTAAAGCCAAATATATGCTATAAATAGAAATCAAACCAAAAATCATGGTGGTGAAGCATGAGTTCAAGATGTGGGAAACTTAATAAAAGACAAGAACTAAAGTCCAACATAATTGAGCATGATGTGTTAGTAAAAAAGTGTGAACACAAAGAATATATAGAACCCTAGATCAAATGATCATATATATATATATATATATATATATATATATATATATGTATGTATGTATGTATGTATGTATGTATGTATGTATGTATGTATGTATGTGTGTAGACATATATACATACATACATAATACATATATACAGATATATATGTGTGTGTGTGTGTGTGTGTGTGTGTACACACACACACACACACACATATATACATATATATATATATATATATATATATATATATATATATATATACATGTGTATACATATATATATATATATATATATATATATACATATATATACATATATATATATACATATATATATACATATATATATATACATATATATATATACATATATACATATATACATATATACATATATATATACATATATACATATATACATATATATATATATATATATATATATATACATATATATATATATATATATATATATATATATATATATATATATATATATATAGATATATATACAGATACACACACACACACACACACACACACACACACACACACACACACACACACACACACACACACACACACACACACACACACACACACACACACACACACACCATCATCATCATCATCTAGGTTATTGTTGTTGTTATTGGTGTTATTGACTTGTCTCAAATAGATAAATATAGATACATAGAGATATAAGGGAAGAGAAGAGAGATAAAGTGTAGAGCATGAATAGATACAAATAGGACCTACAATAGAGAATAAATAATTGGGTTCATTTATGAATCTCTATTATAATCTGGAGTTGTATCTCAATAGTAGAATCTAATAGGTAGGTGCCATCAGATAAGCTATGTTGGTGCTCAGTTAGGGAGTGGGTGTTTCCTTAGAGTATGTGCTCTTAAATCAAGAGATTGGTGTCTCCTTAGGTTTGGTTCCCTTAAACATTTTATTTAGTAAGGTTATTTGTTATGAAGCTGGATTATAATGGTATATTCTAGCAGCTATTCTCATGGTGGTTTTTTCCATATTGGGGTTTTCATGGTATATATAGTGTTGTGTCTATTTATGTTTATATGATATATCCATATAGATTTAATCTACATTAAAAGTTTAGAAAATGACTAAGTTAATCAATATATTTATTCAACCCCCCCCCCCAACAGTATATAGTTATGTTCCAATAATTCATATAAAATACCTAGTTCTATAGAAGAGGTTTAACCATCTCAAGTAAATCTTGGATGATGAACATAAATGGCTAGTCAAGCAGGCTCCTGTTCAAACAAGGCACTTCTTTTTTGTGGATCAAACTATGCATTTTAGAGCATAATAATGGAAGCATAATTATCTGGATTAGGGTTTCATGTATGGATATCTATTTTAAATTGATACATAGCTCCTTCTACAACTCCTACTAATCAGGTTGCGAAGAAAGCATATGAGAGCAGTACCAAGGCTAAGAATTCTATTTTATGTGGACTGTCTAATTCATAATTTGCCAAGGTGAAGCATTGTCAAAATACACAATCTATCTAGAAAAAATTGAAATGCATCTATTAAGGTGAAGACAAGATAATTCAGGCCAAGCTATAAATGTTCAAAGGCAAGCTTGAAAGCCTTAAAATGAATGAATATAAAATTATAGACTAATTCCTCAGAATAGAGGAAATAGTTAATGCAATCAGAGGCCTTGGAGAAGAGATGAAAGATCTAGTCATTGTCAAAAAGGTCCTAAGATCTATACCACCAAGGTATGATTCAAAAATCACTATAATAGAGCAATCAAAACATCTGGATAAACTCATGATAGATAAGTTTCATGGAACATTCACATCCTATGAGATGATAATGGGAGAAATTTATACCTTCAAGAGAGAAGCTGTAATTAAAGCATCCAAACTAATGAAGGAAAAAGTACCTACATATGGATTTGAGGAGACTAATGAAGAAGAATCCAACTTTGTAAAAAAATTGATAAGAGGGTCTCAAAATTACCAACGTAAGTTACCCTTAAAATTCTTTAATTATTGCAATTTAGGATATTTCACTGCTAAATGTTCTTACACCAAGAAGATAACTCTAAGCAAGAAGAGAATAATTAAAAGGTGAAACATCACTATTTGAGAGGAAGAACTTCTTGAAAAACAAGAAAAGTCTATACACAAAATAAGATAGTGATCAATGGAAGATTGTGATAGTTCTAATGATGATCATGATTGTGTTTTTTTGGCTAAGGAAGAGAAAGTCATATTCATGACAATAGGGTCAAATTATGTAGATCAAGAAGAAGATGAAGAATCAAATGAAGAACAATAATGATAATTATATTTATAATGTGAAGTCATATGTTCTTTAGATGAAATAAACAAGTTGAGAAAAGAAAACTCAAAATAGAAGAAGCTTAAAAAAAAAAAGAGGTTAAGAAAATGTCCAAAAGTCTTGAAAATTTTGATCATATGGAGGATAGACTAAAGACACAAGTTGAAGATACTAAAATAATATAAGATGTAGTCAAACTTGAACTACAATCTAAATTCGATGAGTGCATGAAGTTAGAAGCAGAGATAGTGTATTTGAGAAAAGACCTTGAGAAAGCTAAAGATCAAATAGACAGAGGTCTAAATCTGAAAGGAGGACTAAATATTCTTAATGATTTGATAAACTCCCAAAATATTTCAAAAGAGAGATTTGGTCTTGGTTATGAAAGAGGAAAAAGTTCAATAACTATTACATCTACTAACGTATATGACACTTCAAAGTAGAAGAAGAATCAAGAGTAAAGAAAAGGAAAGCTTGCAAGGATACAAAGACATAAATAATCACTAATGATGTGAATAAAGCTCAAGATGAAAAGAAGATTTAAGCAAAGTAGATGACAAAGGTATCTGATGAAGATAGACACACAAAAGTGAGAGACTAGAAGAAGCTGGATTTTAGAAGAGCTCCCCATACTGTAGAAATAAATCCTATGACTAGGTATTCCTCATCTTTCTATGGTTGTTGTTATACCTATAATAATTTTGGTCATAGGGATATTGATTGTAGAGTTTTACCTAAAATGAGAATAATTTTTTTAAGTATAAATTCATTTTTTCCATTTTTATATACAAATGTAATATGCTATAATTGTAAAAAGAATCGTCACATAGATAAATAATGTAGAACAAATTTTTTAAAATCATAAACACAAACTAAGAAGATATGCATGCTTCCTAGTATGAACAAAGGTTCACAAGTATTTGAAAAGGAGAAAAAAATCCAAACTAGAAACCCAAGGATGTGTGGAAAGTGAAAGATCAATATATGATTGCTAAAACTTCACTCCATACCAAGGAACAAAATTTGTGAGTAATAGAGAGTGGTTGCTCAAAACATATGACTGGTGACAAGACCAAGTTTATCAAATTGAGAAAATGTAAGGAAGGATCTATCAGCTTGGGAGAAAACATTGCAATAAAGATTAGAAGTAAATGAACCTTGAACATAGATGAAAAACTACCTACACATGATGTACTTTATGTTGAAGGATTGAAGCGTAAACTACTAAGTGCTAGTCAAATGTGTGGCAATAGATATAAGGTCATATTTAATGTAAAAGGATTCAAGTTAAAAAGATTTGAAAGACAAGTTGCAGAAGGCAAAAGAACTGGAAGCAATATCTATAATCTTATTGAAGTGAATGTTAATAGCTACCTTTAAGGAAAGATTAAGGAGAGGTTATTATGGCATAGATGAATGGATCATGTCAACTTTGATAACTTAGTCAAAGTGAGCTCAAATAATTGTGTTAGACACATGCCCAAGATAACCAAACCTATAGACACTAATTCTAAAGAATGTCAACTAAGAAAGCAAATAAGGGTCAGATTTTAAATAAAGGACTTTGCAAGTACAAATCCCCTATAATTAGTTGATACTAATTTTTGTGGTCCTACTAAGATAAAATGATCTAAAGGAGAGAAATAATTAATTTTATTTATAGATGATTACTCAAGAATGACATAGGTACCATTTTTTAAGGACATGTCATAGTCATTTGAGAGGTTCAAGATCTTTAGGGATGTGGAAGAGAATAAGATTGGGCAAAAAATCAAATTCTTAAGATACGATAAAAGTGAAAAATTCACCTCAAATGAGTTTATAGAGTATTTTGAGAAGCATGTAATCAAAAGACATTACCCTATAGTAAGGACTTTGCAAAAGAATGGTGTTGTTGAAAGAAAGAACATGATAGTCTAGAAGATGGCTAGAATAGTGCTAAAAGAGGCCAAGTTACTTAATGGATATTGGAGAGAAGCAGTCCAGACAATAGTATATTTATTGGAGAGAGCTTAAGTAAGTGTAGATAGTGATAAAACTCCCTATGAACTATGGTATGGAAAACCTACCTCTGTTAAATACTTTAGAGTATTTGGAAGAAAATGTTACATAAAGAGAAAGGATGACAAATTGGGAAGCTTTGAGTCAAGATGTGATGAAGGAATATATTTTTGTTATTCCACCCAAAGAAAAGCCTGCATATGTTACAATAGAAGGCTACACAAGATTTTAGAGACCTTAAATTTCAAAGTTAAATAAGGCTTGAAACATGTTAAACCTAACAAGAAAAAATGTATTGAAGAATCAAATTTTGAAGAAGTAGCTAATGAAGAGGCTAAGGAAATGAATGAAAAGGCACCTACAAGATTTTCTCAATAGGATCATCCTATAAATAAAATCATTGCCAATAAGAATGAAGGATTTCAAACAAGGAGAATATTTTCACAAAACAAGGAACAAGTAAGTTTTGCTTTAATGTCTAAAATGGAGCCTAAGAGCTATGTTGAATCTAGAAAAGATGAGAATTGGCTAAATGCCATGGAAGAAGAACTGAGCCAAACTGAAAAGAACAAAATGTGACAATTAGTTCTAAGACCTTTAAAAAATAATGTAATAGGTACAAAGTGGGTCTTTGAAAATAAAATAAATGGGGATGGATTTGTTATAAGAAATAAAGCAAGACTGGTATGCTAAAGATATGTACAAGTTAAGGGCATAGTTTTTGAGGAAATATTTTCTCCAGTTTCCATATTAGAAGCTATAAGATTATTTCTAGCATTCTCTATTTACAAGAAATCCAAGGTCTATCAAATGCATATTAAGTCTTCTTGATTGAATGGGAACCTAGATGAGAAATTTTACATAGAACACCCTAAAGTTTTTTAGTTGTGAGAGGAAGAAGATTATGTGTGCAATCTGAATAAAGCTCTTTATGGTCTAAAACAAGCACCTAGTGCATGGTATTCAAGATTAGACCAAAACCTACAATAACAAAGATTTAATAAATGATTTGTAGACGACAATTTGTACTTCAAATTAAAAGATGAGCATATGTTGATTAATGTTATTTATTTAGATGACATCATCTTTGGTGGTAGCAACAAAAAAATGTGTAAACAATTTGCTACACAAATGCAAAGTATGTTTGAGACGTATATGCTTGGAGAATGTTCTTTCTTCCTTTGTCTACAAATAACACAAACTGATGAATGGATATTTATATCCTAAACCAAGTATGGTAAGTAAAATTTCAAGAAGTTAAGAATGTAAGCTAGAAAACTAGTTAGTACTCCTAGATAACTAGATGCAAGTTAAGCAAAGAGGATGACTCCCTTGATGAAAATCAGACTATGTACAGATCATTGATAGGTAGCTTTTTATACCTAATTGCATCAAGACCTGATATCATGCAAATAATATGCATTGTTTCAAGATTTCAATCTACTCCAAAAGAGTCACATGTTAATGTAGTGAAAAGGATATTTAGATACATCAAGATCACAATTGACTATGTCCTATGGTATCCTAAAAGTGAAGATTTCACTTTGACAACATATACATATCTTTATTGGGTAAGAAGTGTACATGTTAGAAAAAGCACTAGTGGTGGTGCATTTCTTCTTAGAAACAAACTTGTTTCATGCTTGAGCAAAAAGCAAGAGTCATTTACTCTTTATACAATAAAATCAAAGTATGTTGTAGCAATGGCATGTTGCACTTGAGTCTTGCAGATGAAGCAAACACTTAAAAACATCAAGGTAGAGTACACATCACCTATCTATATTTATTATTATAATTTAATCGATATTAACATATCAAAGAATCTAGTGACTCATTCCAATACAAATCACATATCAATCAAGTACCACTTTTTAATAAAAAAGTTTTTAGATCAAGAGGTCACCATGGAATATGTGCCAATTCAGGAGCAAGTTGTTGACATATTCACCAAACCACTTCCAAAGGAACAATTTGAGTATTTGAGATAGAAATTGGGAGTGGTGGATCCTATATCACATCACTAGATCCTAAAGATAGGGCATGAGTCTAAGGGTAGTATCATAGAAGTTATGTTAATCCCTACAAGAAGAGAGAAAGCACAACTTAGATATGCATACTTTACAAATTTATAATGAGTTTATGGTTGTAAATTCTTGTACAAACTTCTTTATTGATAAAAAGGGAGAAACATTTAGACAAACAATGAGAAAGAGTCCCTTTGGCATTGATGTCAAAGGGGGAGAAGAAGTTAAAATGATCTCTATAAAAGTTTGAATAAAAAGTGCAAATGATAAATAAGATCAAATTATGTGTCCAAGTTGAGTTTAGGTAAATTAGAGTTTAGGAAAATGTGTCATTTCCTAAGGGGGAAGAAGTTTGGTATTAATAGATTTAGTTCATACTCATCAGAAGTAAATGCAATAAATGCTAGAGAAAGAATATAATATTAGAATATCAAATCATTTAGTTTGCCATCAATGACAAATGGAGATATTGTTGGCAATATGATTGTCATTGATGTCAAAAGAGAGGTTATTGGCATTATGGATGTCATTGATGCTTAGGGATAAATATGGTGATTAGATGATATGCAAGGAATCCTATCATAGGTTAAGAATTATTGGAGTGCTTATGTGCATTATTGGAATTCATTCGGTTCCTCATATTGATCATCTAGACAATTTGGGTCTATAAAGGAAATTTTGAATAGGTAGTTTGTTGATGTCGCCATTGCCACATGTTGATGATTCTAGGGGAGTTGGTCATATGGCTATGATCACATTAGTCCATAATTATTATTCACCATATTTAAAGTCGTGCAATGAATCAAGATAGAAGATATGAGGATATAAAGTTGGCTACTTAGACAAAATTCACTAATTTTCTATACTTAACCAGATTTGTAAAAGGGTTCAAGTAGATTCAAGTAAGCATGTTGATGAGGTCAACATTTGTACACATGGAGGTGTTAGGAAAAAATGATCATATGAGTTTGTTCATTTTTATCCATAATTTTTATTCATTGAATCTTAGGTCACGTGATGTAACATGATAAAAGATATGCATGAGAAAAGTTAGGCTCCTAGGCATTTTGACAATGCTTTTTCCACAGTCAAATTTGCAGATGACAAGAAAAAGATGAGTAGGCATTTTTATGATGTCATATATTTCACATATGAATATTTCTGGAGTAGATGTATATATGGATGGAAAAACATATGTGAGAGGATCTTAAGCACTAAATTTTAGGTCACATGACTAAGTGTAACAAAATTTGTCCAAGAACAAAGTTGGCCTTCTAGGTAGTTCTAAGCATAATTAACTCTATAGTAAAAGAATCTAAGTGATTATATTAATGACATTATATCTATCATGCAAAAAGTATTCAAGAAGAGATGAGCATATGGGTTTGTTCATTATCATTCCTAGTTTATATGGTCCAAACTTTAGAATAGGCATATAAGCAAAGCAAAAGATATGAAGGTGCAAATTTATCCTTCTAGGAATATTGAGATCATCCCGATACTTAGTCAGATATTCATAAGGTAATGTTTGATCTTGTTATAAGATCTAACAGTGAGAGCTTAATCGTATGTTGAAGATTGAATGACAAGTA
>JARHVA010000617.1:945000-1017500 GCA_037957365.1 Torreya grandis | reverse complement strand
TCTAAAGGAGAGAAATACTTGTTGTTATTTGTAGATGATTACTCAAAAATGACATGGATAACCTTTTTTAAAGACAAGTCACATGCATTTGAGATATTCAAAATCTTTAGAGCCATGGTGGAGAATGAGATTGGATGAAAAATAAACTGGTTAAAATTTGATAAAGGTGGAACTTTGTCCTCAAATGAGTTCATAAAGTACTGTGAGAAGCATGGATTCAAAATACATTACTTTACAACAAGGACTCCATAGTAGAATGGAGTTGTTGAAAGAAATAACATGATAGTCAAGGAGATGGCTAGAATAATGCTAAAAGAGGCCAAGCTACCTGATGGATACTAGAGAGAATTAGTCCAAACAGTAATGTATATCTTAGACAAAGTTTAACTACTGGTAAATAGTGACAAAACTCCCTATGAACTATGGTATGGAATACCTACCTCTAATAAGTACTTCAGAGTGTTTAGAAACAAATGCTATATCACGAAAAAGGAGGATACATTGGTAAGATTTGAGTCAAGATGTGATGAAGTAATATGTCTTAGTTATTCCACCCAAATCAAAACATGCATATGTTACAATAAAATTCTACATAAGATTGTAGAGAGCATAAATGTCAAATTTAAAGGAGGCTTAGAACATGTTAAACCTGACAAGGAAATCTATATTGAGGAATTAGATTCTAAAGAATAAGCAACTAATGAAGTAGCTGAGGAAATGAATGAGAAGGACCCTATAATATTTGTTCAAAAGTATCATCCTATCTAACAAATCATTATTAATAAGAATGAAGGAGTTGAAACTAGGAAAAGAGTTGCACTAAACAAGGAGCAAAGAAGTTTCTCTCTAATGTCTAAAATTGAGCCTAAGAGATATGTTGAAGCTAACAAAGACGAGAATTTTCTAAAATCCATGGAAAATGAACTAATCCAAATTTAAAAGAATAAAACTTGGAAACTAGTTCCAAGACGTTCAAATAAGAACATGATAGGTACAAAGTGGGCCTTTAGAAACAAACTCAATGAGGATGGTGTTGTTATAAGAAATAAATAAGGATTGGTGTGCAAAGGATATGCAAAATTTGAGGGCATATATTTTGAGGAAGCATTTGGTATATCTTCTAGATTGGAAGCTATAAGAATGTTTCTAGCATTTTCTATTTACAATAAATTCAAGGTCTATCAAATGGATGTTAAGTTTGGTTTCTTGAATGGGAACCTAGAAGAGGAAGTTTACAAAATGATCATAAGGGTTTGTTCATTTTTTTGACTAGTTTCTTTGCATTAAATCTCAAGTCATGTGATGTAGTTTGATAAAAGATATGCATGGGAAAAGTTGGGGTCATAGGAATTTTGACACTATTTTCCCACACTTTATCAAATTTACAGATGATAAGAAAAAATTGAGTGGGCATTTTTAAGATATCATATCTTGCATGTATGAAGGTTTCTAAAGTAGATGAATATATAGATGGAATACCCTATGCGAAAGGGTCTTATGTACTAAATTTCAGGTCATGTGACTAAGTACAATAAAAATTATGCGAGAACAAAGTTGGCCTTCCAGATAGTTATAAGCATAGTTAGCTCTATGGCAAAAGAATATGAGAGAGTAGATTAATGACTTTATATTGATCACATGTGAAGGATTACGGAAGAGATGAGCATATGGGTTTGTTTATTATCATTCCTAGTTTATATGGTCCAAATTTTAGAAAAGGGGGATAAACAAAGCAAAAGATATGAAGGTACAAAGTTAGCCTTCTAAGAATATTGAAATGGTCCCCATAATCAAATTTACACAAGGTAAAGTTTGACCCTTTTATAAGATCTAACAGTGAGCACTTAATCATACATTTAAGATCTAATGAAACACATTAAAGTTATTATTTTAAAGGCACCTCCGAGTGAATGCGCTCATGATAAGTTTCATAATCATAGAGCTTGAGCAATAAATCTATGGTGCAATTTAAAGTTAAATAGTCAATGAGGAATACAGGAATACCAAGTGTCTCAATAGTAAAAATTGATATAAATGTTTAGAAGTCATGTGCTAATGATAAGTGGCACATTCTTGAGAGCTCATTAGAGATAAAGATCGAGTTTGTTAAAAGGTCAAATGATGAGTGGGTGATCATGTAATGAAGATATAATGGAGTAATTGGAGTCAATGGGATAAAAAGATTGATATTTAATGACAATATATAATTAAAGTTCATGTTGGTTTGAAGATATAATAGTATTTGGGAGCTTGTATCAAAAATATAAATGGATGGATTTTAAAGTTGAATCATTAAATTCTGGAAGCATACAAGGATCCAACAAAGCATGTAAACCTATCAGAACTTGATCAAATAGATGCATTTTAAAGTTGAGTAGATTAAAAGAGGAGCATCATATCTTGGCATGAAGATTAAGATCAATGATAGACATTTAAAGATATGTTCATCCCAATGGTCAAGCATTGGAATATGCAGGAACTTGTAATTAAGCCGTAAATTATGACATAGACAATGAATTTGATTGTTGTAATCAATCAAATTTATGTAATAATTCATGTGCATCAAAAATAGAGCCTAGTATATGCTATAAATAGTAATGATACCAAGAAATATGATGGTGGGCATGATTTTGAGATGGGGGAGACTCGAAATTAAAGACAAGAACTAAAGTCCAACATAATTAAGCATGATGTGTTAACAAACAAGTGCAAACACAAAGAGTATATGAAACCCTGGATCAAATGATTACATATATGTCAACTAGGTTATAGTTGTTTCTTCTAGTGTTATTGAATTGTATCAAATAGACAAATATAGAGACACAAAGATATAGGGGAAGATAAGGGAAGAGAAGGGAAGAGAAGAGAGATAAAGTGTAGAGCATGTAGAGTTACAGATTAGACCTATAATAAAGAATAAATAATTGGATTCATTTATGAAAATATATTTTAATATGGAGTTGTATCTCCATAGTAGAATCTAATAGGTGGGTGCCATCAAATAAGCTGATATGGTGTTCAGTTAGGGAGTTGGTGCTTCTTTTATAGTAGTTTCTCTTACATAAAGGGATTGGTGTCTCTTTAGGGTTGGTGCCCTTAAACATTGTAATCTATGAGTTTCTTTATTGTAATGATGGAATACAATGGTAGATTCTAGCAACTATTCTCATGGTGGTTTTTCCCATAGTGGGTTTTCCATGGTATATTTAGTGTTGTGTCTATTTGTGTGTATGTGATCTCTACATGTAGTTTTAACCTAAATTAAAAATATTAGAAACTGACTAAGTTAATCAATATAGTTATTTACTCTCCTCTTATTATATAGTTATGTTCCAACAAGTACCTAATTAAATCCAACAAACTTTTTTCAATCCATAAATACATTTATTGACTGGCTTAGTTTTACAGTCGTCAAAATTTAACTAATTTTAATAATTTAAACATTTAAATTTTAATGATCATCCTTTAATGAAATAGCCAAATAAATAAGAAAATATTTAAAATTTATTCCACTATTTAATAGGTGAAAACAATAATATAAAAAGCACCATAGAGCAGTCTAAGTACCTATCAACTACATCTGGGAGGAATATTATTGGCGTAATATGTTAAACAGGTTGACATAGTACATGCAACAAACAATTTTGTGTAG
This sequence comes from Torreya grandis, assembly GCA_037957365.1. Lineage (NCBI taxonomy): Eukaryota > Viridiplantae > Streptophyta > Pinopsida > Cupressales > Taxaceae > Torreya > Torreya grandis. Next base: position 1,013,848 of record JARHVA010000617.1, on the reverse strand, counting down.
TGGAAAGTGTAGAATGAGTGCATTTAGTACATACAACATAAAATCATTTGCATTTTATGATTGATAGAATACTAGATGTAATAGAAAATCATTTACATTTTGTAATTGACATAGTAGCAAAAGTTTACATTTTCCAATTGACATAATAGTATTAATAGTGCTATTAAATCATTTTTGTGATGAGAAAGAACTAATAATAAATTTCATTTTGCAGTTGGGTTAGCCATATCAATAGTGGATTGTAGAGCAAGCACTGTAACGTTTCAAAGGGATTTAGGTGGTTTAACATTGTAAGCATTTTAGTAGTTTGATAAGGTATTTAAATATAAACATATAAAAATTTTCCTTATCCTTTCTATTAGTTCTAGAAGACAAACTACATAGTCAAATTGTAAGAAGACTTCTTACCTTCACATGAAGTGTGATGTAGTGTTTTGAGTTAAACTTGCATGGCTACTTTTATGAGATAAGAAAAACCCGGAAACATTTACGATGTAACTGTGAGTATTACTTGTAGAAAATAATTTACTTATTAATGCTATGAATATTGGAAGGAGATAAAATATTATGCAAATACTAAATTTTTAGGCAATTGTATACCTTCATTACCGATCTATGGAACAATTTGCTTAATGGCATTATTTTTATCAATTTTGAAAATGCCTTGTGTGATAAGGTCTAAAAATAAATTGATCATGTTTTATTTGTTTTGTAGGTAGTCTATGTATTTTTTTATCCTTAGTGTAAGGATCAATTCAATAAAATAATCTATCACTTGATCTTTGGTGATGCATTACAGGTTGCTATTGCCTTTAGTTCTTATATTGCATATCAGCCAATGGGAGTAAAAATATGGGCATTTTTTTTTACAATTGTTGTAGTGTGTTGTTGATTCTTGCATTGGTTGAAAGTGGTCCACCACTAGATTGTAATTTGTGCAAATTGGTTCAAATGGTATTGAATTTGCCTTTGGAATTGATATATTACCATGAAGATTCTTTAACATCAGTGGTAAAATTTGTGATTTTTAGATATTAGAATATATTGCCAATAAAATGAAGCAATACAACCTGAGGCAAGCATAAGTTCAATTCAAATGGCCTGGATGTTTAAGCACAATTTAACATTTATTTTGAAGCTTGTTAAAACATTGGAAAAGAGATAACATTGAAAAAATAATATAACAAATGTGAAATTACCTCATATCAAAGCTCAAAGGGAAATTAAAATTGCCTCATATCAACGCTTAAGCAAAACAAATCAAAATATACAACTAGAGTAAATGAGTAGAATTAATAATCAATAGAGGCAATGGTAGGTACGTAGTAAATAATATTTATGATTCTTCATAGTAGGTAGGCAGGGGCTAGCGTATGTAATTCTATGAACATATTTATTATCTGATTTGATGGGGAAAGATTAATTTTGGTTGTGGGGCATTGGTATGTCTGTTGTTGGATGGTTTAAAATCAGTTAAAATCAATTGAAAAGAATTCAAATAAAAAAAATTATACAATAGTGTTTAAATTGGCTTCTTCATAAGATTAAACCAGTGGTAGAGGCCTAATGAAATGATTACGATAATATAGTAATTGAACATTAATCAGTAACAATGACATAGTCTTTATATCGCAATGGCTAATTCATTCATGTAAACTACTTCCAGGCATATACCTTTTCGTACTATATACAAGCTTACCAACATATGCCACATGAAAAAGTTGGCTAAGGGGGGAAATTGATTCTATTATGTGTCATTGCTATACTTGAAATTGTCATTCACTATTTGCATGCTTTTACAAAAGGATGTCGTTATGACAAATAACTTGAGATGGGCATCATCGAATTATCCTTGTTACATTCTTTGAATGCCTTGGTTTTCTAGATTACAAGATCGTTTTGAAAAAAAATTGGTTTGAAATACACGGTAAATTTGAGTTGTTACTACAACTAAGGATGTGCTCTCATGAAAAGGGTTCATGAAAAGGGTTATTGTTTATATATATTTCATCAATCATAAGACCAAAGAGTTGATCCCAAAAATAATAGAATGTAGTCTACTATGAACCTCTTTTAGGTGGCTCCCAACTCTTATTCTGAATGCTAGACGGCGTATACTTATTATTATGTTTTGTTAAAGAAAGTGGATACAACATAGACTCTTATCCTTTTTCTGGAGCATGAGTTGATCAATAAAATTAGATACAATTTTAACTAGGAGTTTCTATCTCTTAAAATATATGATTACAAAACTATAATCTATTAGAGATAATTACAAAAAATATTGTTACAACTACAATTTGAACCTGGGATTCGTCAAACCCATGTTACAGATTCTCATTGGTGGTTGTCGTTAAAAAATCCGATAACCAAAATCTAAAATCAGGGCCCCTGTTACCAAATTCAGGTGTTGTTGTCGTTAAAAGAGTAGAGACCCTTGCAGAAGCATATAGAGGAAGGGCTGAAGCGGAGGCAACTGCTTACATTGAATCTAAAATAAGGAAACTAGAATTTAAAGCCCGAAAACTTCATGTAAAATGAATTCTTGGATATGCGAGGAAAATGTTGAAAATAGATTATTCAGGGTTAGATTACATAGTGGTTTTTTTTTTATATTTTAAATTCATAGAAAAGGGGCAATCAATTAGAGTAGATTATAAGGATTGTACATATAAGTGTGAGAGCTGAAACAGATTAGAGAACACTAGTCCTCTGCGATGGTTTGTAATTATCTCTACCTATATTTGGAATTTTACTCTGGTATATAATTAGTTATTTTTATGCTTCCTCCTCTTTGATTCTCGCCACACCTAAGTTTCTGGTTAAGGTTCACATCCATTATAATAAATTATTGATTTGTTTGTTCTACTGTTAGATGTAAGCCAAAGATGAGAGGCAGAGGATGCATGAAGAAGCTAAGGTTCTTGAAGCTTAAACGAGGGAATGTGTGTGCGCTGAACAGATAATCTAGGTTGCTAAGGTATCAATTTTTTCCATATTTTGTTTTTCACTGACAATTTGCAATATGTTACATTGTCAAGATTTTTTGGGATCAATTGTGTAGTGATTAGCTTTATATTATACAAAATGAATGAATGCATGACTCAAACGCTGCTTCATTTGCAGGTTTTAACATGCATGCCCCTTTAATCATGGTGCATTCATCTTTACACTATTATGTGGTTATCATAAAAACCAATTACAAAACAAGATGCACCCAGAAAAACCAGAATCAAAATTCTATCAATATATTTGCAAGCAAAATACTCGACGTAAAAGCAGCTGCAGTTGGGAAGCATCTCACAAGAAAACAGAAATAATAATACTAATGATTTTAACACATTAAAATTGTTAATATTCACAATGGAAGATACCAAAGCATTTGAAGTAGATACCAATCCTAATCCTCACCTAAAAACATAGAATTAAACTATCGTAAAAATCAATTACAAAACCAGATGCACCCAAAAAACAAGAATCAAATTTTTGTCAATATATTTGCAAGCAAAATACTCAAAAGTAGAAGCATCTGCAGTTGGGAAGCATCTCACAAGTAAGCAGAAACTATTATTATTATTATTATTATTATTATTATTATTAATAATAATAATAATAATAATAATAATAATAATAACAATGGAAGCTAGCAAATTAGTTGAAGTAGATACCAATCCTAATGCTTACCCAAAAACACAGACTTAAACTATCATAAAAACCAATTACAAAACCAGACGCACCCAAAAAAATAAGAATCAAATTTTTGTCCATATATATGCAAGCAAAATACTCGAAAGTGGAAGCAACTGCAGTTGGGAACCATCTCACAAGAAAGCATAAATAATAATGCTAATTGTTTTAAGTAATTAAAATGTTTAATATTTGTAATAGAAGATAGTGAAGCAGTTGAAGTAGATACCAATCCTAATCTTTGCCTGAAAACACAGAGTTAAACTATCATAAAAACCAATTACAAAACCAGATGCACCTAGAAAATCAAGAATCGAGTTTCTGTCAATATATTTGCAAGCAAAGTACTTGAAAGTAGAAGCAGCTGCAGTTGGGAGGCATCTCACAAGAAAACATAAATAATAATACTATTTTTTTTAACAAATTAAAACAGTTAATATTCATAATGAAAGATAGCAAAGCATCACCAACATCGATCTAAGAAACTGATTGGTGCCAAATACTTCATCAGAGGATATTTGGTTGCAAATAGGCCTCTAAATTTCAAGAAAATAGGTGATTATCTTACGCCAAGAGACACAGATGGACATGCGACCCATACTCTGTCCAGAGCAGGTGGAAATTTTGTAAAAAAATTCAAGTATTTATGGATATACAAAAGGGACTGCAAAGAGAGGGGATCCCCATGACAGAGTTACAGTCTACAAGGTTTGTTGGCCCAACAAAAATACAGGCGAAAGGTCATTCTATGATGCAGATATTCTTGCAGGACTCGATGCAGGGATTTTTGATATAGTAGATATGTTCTCTGTTTCTCTTGGATTTACTCCATTAGCAATACAAAATCATGAAATCCAATACCCTCCCGCCCATGTGAATACAAAATTAAGGCATCAAAAAGGAATCAAAATGGCAACGAAAAAAGGAAAAGAAAGTATGAAGGCATCACATACTGAACAACAACGCATCACTAGTAGCAGAAGCAGATTTACGTGCAGCAAACCCTTCCACAATAACCAGTCAAACAATCCTCAATAACACCCAAATGCAAATAGCAGCTTCTAGCACAGGATAACAACAACAAACCCTTAAACCTGCCACAAAGTTGAAGGGGACAATGTCATCTGTCAATGGCAAACACATGTCAGGTGCTCCAGTCCTTGGTAACAGCCTGCCTTCTCTCTTCCCTCTTCTTAGCAAAATGCGAAACATACAAAATGTGAAGCCATCTCATGCGCCCGAACAAAACAAACTATTTTCTATTTACTGCAAACTGAGGAAATAATTTTTAATTGTTCTACTCTGTGCAAACTTAGGCAAATCAAAACCCCAGACACAAATACGCTGTTGTGATGCTTCGGATTCGGTTTTAGAAGTTTCTATAATCCGTAATATAATTAAAGATCTCATAAATCCAATGACTATAAATCCATGAGGACAGAAGCTTAAGAAGTTCGTAATCATGACAAAACCAAATAACATATTGGAAGAAGCCATGGCCACACAAAAGACAATACTAACTAAAGAAAAAGGTTCTTTGCACGTGCAAGTTTTCAAGCCATTGATTTCGTCGAAATTTCTATCCTTTTTACTAAAGTCAACTCTATTAGACCGAAGTACGGAAGAAAAAAAGGCCCAACGAATATAATCCTTCATTCCCAAAAATGAGACAATTCCATTTCTTTACTTTGTCCGAGAATATTGGTTATCGCATTTGTAATTGGGTCGACTTTGAGCAAGCTACATCGATTTGTTCAAAGCAGTCAGTGGTCTTTGCTTTTACTTTCAATTCCACTTCAATATTAAATTTTACAGTTAGTTATCAGTGAGGTATTCAATCGATTTGTATGAAATAGCTGATTGGTGGAGTAGCTCAAAGCTTTCTATAACGCTTAATCTTTTCAATAATTTGCTCGTACAGCTTCCTACGAGTCTAAAGTATATCTGTCATGATGTACGACATCTGGATTTGAATTAATTTGGAAGACTTCCTCTTAAATATCTGAGTTCTTTAAAACACTTTGCTGTGAAAACATTGAGATATGCTATTGTTCTTATAGTCTCGTTATTCCTGCATCTCTCCGAATTCCTGGTTTGAGATCCTCCAAATGGGTGCCGAAAACATTCAGCCACCTCAGCTCTCCAGTGGTTAATTCTGGACTTTTCTGGTTTGGAGGTTTTGCCTCATGGATTATAAGGATTGGAGGATCTGAACATGGAGGACTCTAGAGGACTTCAAACTTAATTTACAACAGCACGTATCCTATACAATAAGTATCTTCAATTATTTCTTTCAAAACACATGAGCTTCCTAGAAGCATCTTTTTTGATAACATTCTGTTTTTGTAATCATGGTAATTACCACCGTTATCTCCTAAAGAATGTTTACAGTCCGTCAGGGATAAAATTCAATGCTTGTTTAAGTATATAACTTTTTTGGATAAAAATGTCTCAAAATTGGTTAATATATCGGAGTTGTTGCCAGAATCCGGATAATGCGAAAGTAATGGAGACGTGATCACACGAGATGAAGCAAGTGCACACCACATAGATGCTAAAGCAACTTAAAATTATACAAGAAGATAAATTGCACAAGACAAAATGGAGAAAATTAAAATCTAATTAACATGAGATGGCCAAAGTGAGGAATACATATAGGAGAGTACGTAAGTAACTCCTCCACAAAAAGTGGACAAGGCACCCCAAGAATATACTGTAACTCCTCCATGAAAGGTGGTGACAAGGTGCTAAGAATAGAGAAGTAACTCCCATCAAGGGAGTTACTTCTGACATTCTTATGACACCTATGACACATCTATGACACACACCTCCACATAAGCTAGCCTATCCCACAAATATAGGAAAACTCCATGTATGCACAAGAAATACAATTTCCCTAATTAAAAAATAGGAAAAAATAAAAACCTACACTAATACCCCCCATAAGTGCAGCTTAGGTGGGCAGTGTGGAAATATAAAATGGGTCCCGACAACTAGCCCTGATAAGGTACCCATGTACAAATGCAATCTCTCATAAGATAGAGAAAAAGGAGAAAACTCGTAGGAAAAAACTCCCCCCCCAACAAAAGAGAGACAAAAAAAATGAATAGGCTAGAAGGCCCCCCTAAAGATGATGTTGCTGCAGATGTAGACCGCACCACAAGAAGAGCTCATAGATGAATGAATTTGCTCTCGGTGAAAGGTTTCGTGAAGATGTCTGCAACCTGCTCCAAAGACTGCAAAAATATCAAGTCAATGACCTAACTATGAATAAGCTCCCGAATGAAATGCATGTGAATCTTGATGTACTTGGTCTATTGGTGCTGAACTAGATCCCTGCAAATCTGAATGGTACTATGGTTGTCACAATAAATGATGGTGGGCTGCCTGATAAGAATGCCAAACTCAAAAAGAATCTCCTGAAGGCGAATAGCCTCAGCAGCTGCATTAATAGCTCCCTTGTACTATGCCTCTGTGGATGATATAGCAATAGCATTCGGCTTCTTGCTAGACCAACTGATAAGACCAGAACTTAGAGAGAAATTGTAACAAGAAGTGGACTTGCAAGTCTGTGAATCCCCAGCCTAGTCTTAATCTGTATATCCAAACAAGTCAACCTCTATGCCAAATCTGTAATGAATCTCATATCTATGTGAACCCTGTATGTAATGCAAGATCCTCTTAGCTACTTTCCAATGTAGCTCATGAGGTTCCTGCATAAATTTGGAGACAAGTCCCATTGTATATGATATGTCGGGCCTGGTGTGAGTCAAGTACATGAGAGTATCAACAAGTTGGCAATACCGAGTGGCATCAACCAATGGTGAAGAACAATCAGTCTCAAGCTTGACTCCTGATAGAAAGGGAGTCAGAGGTGGCTTGCAATCAGCCATGTGAAATCGAGCCAATAAGTCAAAAGCATACTTAGGCTGTGCAAGATAAATCCCTGAATCTGACTATGAGATCTCAATGCCAAGGAAGTAGTGCAACAAACCCAAGTCTGTCATGTCAAATCTATCCTAAAGAGATTTTTTCACCACTGCAATAGCTGTTGAAGAACTCCCGGTGATCAAAAGGTCATCAACATATAGAACCAAAATTAGAAGTGAATCATTCTGCCTCAAAAAGTAGATATTGGGATCAGAATGGCACCTAGTGAAGCCCGTTGTGAGAAGGAAGGAATCCATTTTGGCATACCAAGCCTGAGGGGCCTGTTTGAGGCCATAGATAGATTTTTTAATTCTACATACTAAGGAAGAATCCTGAAAAAATCTTGACAGCTGCTCCATGTAGATCTCCTCCTCTAGGTCTCCGTGAAGAGAGGCACTCTTCACATCCATCTGGTGCACATCCCAACCATGTACTATGGCAATAACCAAGTTGAGTCAGATAGAAGTCATCTTTGCAATGAGTGTAAAGGTCTTTGAGTAGTCAATGCCTGCCACCTGTGAGAAACCCTTGGCAACCAATCATGCCTTATACTTATCAACTGACCTATCTGCTGCAAACATGGTCTGATATATCCACCTACATTGAACCATCTTTCTTCCCTTAGGAAGTGAAGTCAAATCCCAAGCGTGATTTTTGATTAAGGAAGAATACTCTTCCTCCATAGCACTATCCCACTCAAGTACCCTTGATGCCTCTCAAAATATTTGTGGATCTGAAACTGAAGCAAAGAAGGCATGTGGATCTCTTTGAAAATCCCCCCTAGTACGTCTATCATCTATGGATCTCCTGGCCAAGTGTCAGCACTCTTAAGTGTCTGTCTGACCCAAAGTGGCCCAGAAGTGGTGAGTCAGGTGCTAACTCCTCATCCTCTGACTGACTAGAGATGGATGACCCTACATCACTATCCTCATTGTCTAAACTTGAAGAAGAAGAAGATGTCTCTGGCTCAAGAACTTGTTGTGGTTGATTTGAATCTGATGAGGAATCATCATGAAAAAGTAGATCTGATGAGGGAGAAGAAGTGTCAAGTGCTGAGTCTCTAAGACTCTCTTGAAAATGGACACTTCTCTCGATGAACAACTCATGAGTGACTGGATCTAGAAGGTGATACCCCTTAGTACCATCTGAATATCCTACAAAGATGTAAGGCTTGGACTGACATTCCATAGCTTTGAGTTTCTTCTTCAGAATGCAAGCCATGGCTGTGGATCTGAAAACCCAAAGGTGCTCAACATTAGGTTTCCTTTTATGCCAAGCTTCAGAGGGTGTTATCCCTTTCAAAGCTTTGTGAGGAACCCTGTTTTGAATGTAACAAGCACAATTGATGGCTTCGGCCCAGTACTGTGGTGCTAAAGATTCGAAATGAATCATACATCTACCCATCTCTTTCAAGAACCTATTTTTGCATTCTGCAACTCTATTATGTGAAAGATTGTAAGTGACTGTGCTTTGCAAATCAATTCCCTCTGTGGTGCAAAACTGCTCAAACTTGATGCTAACATACTCCCCTCCATTATCAATTCGAAGAACCTTGATTGATTTCTCACTCTATTTCTCAACAAAATCCTTAAAGTCTAAAAAAATTTCAAACACTTCAAACTTTTGTTTGAGAAAATATATCCAAGTGTACCTAGAGACATCATCAATGAAAGTTAGGATGTACTTGGCCCTTGTGAAAGATTTCTACACCCCTAACCTATCACATGTATGAGGATAGTATTAGCTAACTTGTGGCTTACTTATCCCTCTTTGACATTATATTACATTTATCTATGCTTTCTTTTGATTAGTAGGTCAGCCTATGGAGTAACCATGGCTTAGATAGACTATATATAGGAGGTAATGGGTAATTATTTATTATCATATTGTGAATTTTGCTCTTATTGAAGCTTGTGTAGGTTGCCCCCTTGAAGTGGCTTATCTATTATCATATATTTAGATTTATTTTAGTCATATTTGTATATAATTCTACTTTTATACTTAATTCTTGAAGTAATTTCATTACAAGTGGTATCAGAGCTGCGATTTGGGCAATCTTGTGGGTGAAACACTAAATTTTTAAATTTTGCAATATATAAAAAATGGTTGTGAATTTCTTTGAAAAATTTCTACTGGAGGTGGTAAATGATCAATTTAAGCTTCCCTTAAAATTTTAGCTCATTTGGATCTCTTTTACAAAAGTTATCACTATTTTATGTTTTTTCATAAAATTGCTCTATAGTGCGCAATTCAAAGAAATTTTTTGAGTTATTTAAATTTTCAAAAATTTTAAAAAAATATGGATATGGTATGTTATTTGTATATTTTGATTTTAGGTTGACATAATTCTAAAATTACTTGGTCAAAGTTGGATCAAAAGTGCCAAGAAGGGTCGACATCGTAAAACCCTTTTATGGCAGGTCCACAAACTCGGAGCCAAGGGAAGGGTGCTTAAACTCCAGGTAAAACTCCTAACAAGGAAGAGATGGAGTCAAAATGGGGATGTACTAGACCTTTTATACCAGGGTTTTCTGACATAGATCGCAATGTGAGCCAGCTTGACTATAGTGTGCAAGGCATTCAGAGTGAGGTGCAAGATATACAATCTAATATGCAATCCATACAAGATAGTTTGGGAGATATCATGAAAGTTTTAAACATTAATTAGTCAAATCATCAAGCTAAGTCTATTTCACAAACCCACCAGGGTGGTTCTCCTAACCAGTCTACTTCAAATCCAACTCCATGGCCACAAAAGAACCTATTACCAAAGGTGGATATGCGCAAATTTGATGGAAAATATCCACTCAATTGGCTCAACCAAATGGAGAGTTTTTTTGACTTACATCAGATTTCAAGTGGATAGGAGGTTACCATGGCATCCTTGTATCTTGAACCTGATTAATTCATTTGGTATCGATGGTTGTGTGCTCAAAAGAAAAAGATGACTCTCAATGTCACCTGGTCAGTTTTTACAGAGGAGCTACAATTACATTGTGGCAATAGTGTAATAGAGAATTACTTCAACCAACTGGAAAAATTGTGACAAAATGGCTCCATCAAGGATTATATTCATCATTCTCAGAACCTATCCTTATGTGTGGAGACAATTTCTAAAGCAAACTTGAATGACCTATTTTTGGGTGGACTCAAAGACCACATTCAACATGAGGTACGCATGTTTAATCCACTTAATATTTATGATTCTATTATCCTAGCACATAGAGCTGAGGAAAAATTCATAGCCAACAAGAAGCAGTGATTCATTCACTTCAAAGATCGTAGCATATCGTCACCAACATTTCCTCCACCTACTAGATTGACCCCTCAATAAATTGAAGAGAAGTGTGAAAAAGGATTATGTTTTGGTTGTGATAGCAAGTGGAGTAAAGGACATAGATGTGCTGAAAGAAGTTATTCTACATTGAGGGACCAAACGAAGATGAAGAAACAGATGATGCCTCTAATGATGATGAGGAAGATATAGAGGAGGTACCTAAAGATTGCCAACCTACAATCTCTTGTCATGAACTTGCAGGTATTAGCACTCCACAAACTCTTAAGGTGGTGGGTTTCCTCAAGAAATAGAAGGTGACAGTGTTGATTGATTCAGAGAGCACACATAACTTTATAAACCATAAGTTGGCCACTCGATTGAATTGTTTCATCTACCCAACACCAGAATGTCAGGTCATGATTGCAGATGGTAGCACAATTAATTGTTCAAGCAAATGCCATAGTGTTAAGTTTACTATGGATGGGTACAATCTTGACTCTCTTATGTTTTCTATTTCCATGGGTAACACAGATAATGTTTTAGGAGTCCAATGGCTCACAACCTTAGGTACCATTGAGATGAACTTCCAAGAACTATTCATGCGCTTTCATTTTGAAGGTAAGAAAATTGAACTACATGGATTACATGCAAAATCTCCACAATTGATTAGTTCACATAAGATGACCAAGATGATAAAAAAGGGTATAGAGGAAATTATTATATGATTATGCTCCATAGAAGTTCAACTCACACAGGTATCTACACATCTTGATCTACAAATAGTTCTTTAAGACCACTCATCTATTTTTTGGGGCCATGCCAAAAGGACTACCATTAAAAAGAGAACATGATCATGCCATTCAACTAATTACAGATAGTCAACCACCAAATATCAGACCATATAGATATCCATATGCACAAAAGAGTTAAATTAAAAAGATGGTCCATGAGATGCTAGAGGTAGGGATCATCAAGCATAGCTAAAGTGCATATTCATCACTAGTGGTCATGGTGTGAAAGAAGGATGACACATGGAGGATGTGCCCAAATTATAGGGAACTCAACAAGTACACCATCAAAGATAAGTTTCCTATTCCATTAATTGACGATTTACTTGATGAGTTGTATGGTGCTAATTATTTCACAAAATTGGATCTTCACTCGAGGTACCATCAAATTAGAATCAAGGATGAAGATGTTCATAAAACTACTTTTAGAACACATGAGGGACATTATGAGTTTTTGGTAATGCCCTTTGGTCTTACAAATTCACCATCTACTTTTCAGAGCTTCATGAACACTATTTTTAGACCTTTTTTAAGGGAGTTTGTGTTATTTTTCTTTGATGACATATTGATTTATAGTCAGACCTGGGACGCACATTTGCAACATGTGAAACAGGTGTTGATAGTTTTGGAGAACCACCAACTTTATGTGAAGCCATATAAATGTGCTTTTGGAGTACAGGAGGTAGAGTACCTTGGTCACATTGTTTCCCATGAAGGGGTAAAAGTTGATCCCTAGAAGATCAAAGCAATAATGGAATGGCCCATGCCAAAAACTCTCAAAAACCTTCGAGGGTTCCATGGACTAACAGGTTACTATAGAAGATTTGTGAAAGGTTATGGTAGCATAGCAGCTCCACTCACTAGATTGCTAAAGAAGGATGCTTTCCATTGGAATCATGATGCCACCAAATCATTTGAGAAACTAAAAGTAACTATGTGCACCACTCCAGTTTTGGTTACTCTAGACTTTTCACAAACATTCACTATTGAATGTGATGCTTCTGGGTCTAGATTGGGGGCAGTACTAATGCAAGAAGGAAGACCCATTGCATTTGAAAGTCATCAATTCAAAGGTAAGAATCTACAAAAACTTGTTTATGAGAAAGAAATGATGGTTATTCTTCATGCAGTTAAACAATGGAGGCCTTATTTGATGGGTAGACACTTTAAGGTGAAAACAGATCATGATAGTCTCAAATAATTTTTGGAACAAATATTATCATCTAAGGAACAAAAAAAATGGGTAACCAAAATGTTGGGTTATGATTCTGAAATCATCTACAAGAAGGGTAATGATAATGTAGTAGCAAATGCACTATCCAGATGAGATGCATCCACAGAAGCATTACTTTGTGCAATGTCCATATTGCAAGCAGATTGGGTGGATGAAGCTAGGTTAGAATGGGAGCAAGACAAGGATACACAAGTTTTGATTTAGAATCTCCAGCAAGGTAATTTATCCTCTGACAAATTTGAATGGAAAGGTGATGTCCTATGGTATAAGGGTAGGTTATACTTGTGCAAAAATTCAGAGCTGAAGCATAAGATTCTTGCAGAGTTGCATGCATCTCCAATTGGGGGACACTCAGAGTTCTTGAAAACTTATCATAGAATTAAGAAAGAATTATTTTTGGAAGGACTCAAGGGAGATGTACAAAAGTTTGTGGAAGAATGCTTGATATGCCAACAGTATAAAGGTGAAACAGTTAAGACCCCAGGTTTGTTACAAGCATTAGCAATTCTTAGTCAAAGGTGGGAGGAGGTTTCCATGAATTTCATCACTGGGTTACCTTGTTCTGAAGGTAAGAAGGTTATTTTGGTCATTTTGCATAGGCTTACAAAATATGCCCATTTTTGTGCTGTCTCACACCCATTTTCAGCAAGTACACTAGTAGCTATTTTTATGGAAGCAGTTCTCAAATTACATGGAACTCCAAAAATAATTGTAAGTGATCGTGATCCTATTTTCACTAGTCATTTTTGGACTAAACTATTTTCTTGTTTGGGTACTCAGCTAGCTCATAGCTCATCTTACCACCCCCAATCTGATGGACAAACTAAAATGGTTAACAAATGTTTAGAGGGGTATCTCTGTTGTTTTGTATAAGATAAAAAAGAACATTGGATTAAATGGATACCACTTGCAAAATGGTGGTATAACACATCTTTCCATACCTCTTCTAAAATGTCTCCATTTTATCACTATATGGTTACCATCCACCTTCCATCACTTCTTCATTAAAGGTGCACACCAAGGTTTGAGATGTGGAAGAGCACATTCAACATCAACAAGAGGTTTTGCCTAGTTTGAGAGAGAATTTGGCCTTGGCACAAAATATGATGAAGCAACAAGTAGATCAACACCGTAGTGAGTCAAATTTTGAGGTGGATGACTGGGTATTTGTTCATTTGTAGGCTTACAAGCAAATGTCCTTGAAGCAACATAAAAAGGACAACAAACTTACTTTTAAGCATTATGGCCCTTATCAAGTTCTGAAAAAAATTGGAAGTGTGGCTTACAAGCTCGAGTTACCTCATTCATCTCACATACATCGATTATTTCATGTTTCTTGTTTGAAGAAGGTCATTGGACAAAAAATTGACTTCACTAATTCCTTGACGTTTTGGTATATCAGTTCGTTACATATGGTATTAGAGCCTCCACTCGGATTCAAGTCATAGAGCGGGTGGCTATGCCAGCATAGAAGTGTTCATTCGAATCTCATACACATAGGGAATCCTAGTGGTATGGGTGCAAATCTAACCCAGAGTCTAGGTTTCAGAAGCGTGGTGGGATGTTATGATCCTAATGGGTAGATTTCACTAATGCCTCGAGGTTTTGATGTAGTGGTTCATTACAAAGATGGTTTGGAAAAGGGTCCCGATACATCACTGTGGACTAACTCCAAAGATTGTGAAGCCCTCCAAGCTTTGCCTTTGTCAAATTTTGCTTCAGGATGCTTCCCAAGTGAACATCCCTTGCAAAGTCCTTTTGAGAATTGAACACGAGGCAAGCCAATGACCATGTCATTTTTTTAAAGTTGCTCAAGATAGCGGTAGTTAAGGTGGCCAAACCGATCATGCCACAATTTTCTAACTCCATTTGAATGAGTCAGCAATGTTGTTGGAGAAGAATCTAGTGTAAAATGTGAGAAAGTGTATAATGTTGCCTAGTGATCTGCCCTACCCACTGCCACTGTAGTATCACTATGCAATTCCCTGATAGCCACTGAATCTGGTGAAAACTCAACTCTCATGTCCTAACCAATGTGAGTGATTTGGTACACTAATAGGAGATTGGTTGAAAGAGAAGGAACACTTAGAACATTATTAAATGTTCCTCCTTCCATTTCAACTAACCCTCTCCTTACAACAAAAACTGATGTGTCATCACCCAAACTAATTAAAGTCATGCTATAAGGCTCTAAAGATGAAAACTCAACTAGTGAAGAGCCCATGTGGTGAGAAGCACCCAAATCAATGACCCATGATGATGTAGAAGCTGTAGTAGCTACAAGGGCCTTGCCCTTTTCTTTCTCCTTACCCTTGCCTTTTGACTTGGTAGAATCTTGGGTAGATGAATTCTGTTTGATGGACTCAGGAACACCTATGTTGTTCTTCTCTAGAAGATGAGTTAGGTGATCTATTTGTTTCTTCATGCATTTGTGTTCATCATGCCCTATCTTTTTACAATAAGCTACCTTAACCTTCTCCTTCTTAGGTTTAGCATTGGAGGATAAAGACTCAGTGTTGTTCTTGGTAGGATTGTTGTTTTCTTTCTTCTTCTCTTGGTCCTTGTTATTTTTCTTCTTCTCCTTTGTTAAAGTCTTGTCCTTACCATTTCCAACTATCAAAGCTTGGGGTTGAGTAGACTTCATATGCCCATTTGAATTATCTTATCTTGCTTCCTAGTCAAGTCAGCAATGAATGAATCCAAAGAAGTCATTTTCCATGTAGTGCCAAGGGCACTTTTGGTGGCATGGAAAGTGGAGACAAAGACTGAATAGCTTGGACCTAACTTTGTGAGAATAGAAAGAATGAGTTGATCATCTTTCTTCTCTATCCCACATTCTTTTAATTTCAATCTAAGGGCCTTAAGTTTAGTGACAAAGTCTTGAAGGTTGTCAAAGTTGCTAGGACTTAGACTTATGAGTTTGTTTTCGAGCTCATGACCTCTCATCTCATCAAACTTCCCAAATAAGAGTTCTAAGGTGTCCCATATGTCTTTGGGAGTCTTGGAGGATTCTAAATAGAAAATAAGTTCTAGAGACACATACAAGTTTAGTAATCCATAGGCTTCATCACTATGGTTGTACCACTTGACCTTTTTAGCATCAGTGTTGGGTTTTACTTCAGTACCCATGGTGATCCTATACAACCCTTTGCTTCTAAGAATGATTGACATTTTAACCTTTCATTCATGATAGTTGAAGGGTGTTAGGGGTTTAAGTTGAAAAGAATCTATTTTAAGCTGAATTTAGGTGAAGTTATGTTGATTGCAAGTTGTGAAATTATGCAGAAATGAGAATGAAAGCAAAGATTTGCAAGTTGTGAAAAGTAATCACACCCCCCAAAAAATATTGAGCCCCCTCCCAAATATGCAAGTGCACACTCAAAATAAATCAGACTCAACTGAGAATGCATCTTAGAGCAATCATTGCAAGACTTAAGCAAATAGGATGTCGGACTCTGTCGAAAATGCATCTCAGGAGACCTAAATTTTAGGCATTTTATAAACTAGTGCATTTTTGACAAATAACAAATCTACGTTGTGGAGAATTAAATTACAAACACTTTTACAAAAAATGGCACCCAAATCCGAGCTCCTGTTTGCAAGATATTAAAGATTCATTTTTTTCGTAAACTAGTGTTTTTGCAAAAAAAACACTAAAACATTAAAAAAATGCTTGTTTTGAGAGAGAAATTAGACTTCCAACCACTCATTGGATTTAGCATGGAATGGGGAATCCAAAAGAGTTTTATGTGAGGGGGAATTGGCCACCTGCCAACTCAGGCCTCACCCTTCGTCTTTGTAGATTGAAGATACAAGTTTGTTAAAAATCTCTAAATTGCTCTTTTTTAAAAATATTTTCAGCTTACTTTTTTTCTAGCATACTAAATGACACTATGAAGTGATTAAAGTCAGAAAATATTTTAAAAAATTAATTATCAATGCCCAGTTCAAGTCGCCACATGGGACACCAAGCAAGAAGAGGGTGCCATTATAAAAAAATAGCAGATGTGGCAGAATGTTCTCACAAAAAACAAGGGTGCAATTCTAATTTTTTGGGCAAGAAAAGGCTATAGAGTCTGTAGACTTAACACATAGCAGGTTTGGGCAGAAAAAGACCAAAAAAATGTGCCATTTTCAGAAAAAGACAAACCTAACTTTGCTGGACGTTGGACGTCATATGCCTTGATGACATGGTTGTAGAAAGGACTGTTGCTACTACTTGGCATGCTGGAAGGACTATTGCTGCTACTTGGCATGGAGTTTCAGAAGCTTGGCATAGCCTAGAAGAAGGTTGGCACAAAGTTGTAGAAGTTACGCCTGGACTGAATGAATGAAGTGCTGCTCCTCCTACTACTCACAACAATGATCCCCAATAGCTTTCAACAAAGTCAGCGCCTCCAACGTCCAAGAAGCAAACTAGATAGCAAAAATCTTATCTTTTTCCTGTAGAATGACCAAAAGAAAAGAAATTCTTCTACATTTGCTAAAGCCACAATAGATCTAGACAAGATTTCTTGGCAAATTCTAACTCAAAAGTAATTTTTTGAACAAGTTTCCGTATGGATTTGTATTAGTTTTCAAAAAACTCTACCAAAACAATGGAGTTAAGCAACAAAAAACATACTAATAAAGCAAATTAACAATTTCAGAATAGCATAACCAGACACATGATTACCGGAGTGGCTCTGATACTATATCAGAGTTGTTACCCGAATCTAGATAATGTGAATGCAATGGAGACGTGATCACATGAGATGAAGCAAGTGCACACCATATAGATGCTAAATCAATTTTAAATTATACAAGAAGATAAATTATACAAGACAAAATGGAGAAAACTAAAATCTGATTAACATGAGATGGCCAAAGTGAGGAATGCATATAGGAGAGTACGTAAGTAACTCCTCCACAAAAGGTGGACAAGACACCCCAATAATAGACTGTAACTCCTCATGAAAGGTGGTGACAAGGTGCTAAGAATAGAGAAGTAACTCCCATCAAGGGAGTTACTTATGCAATTCTTATGACACCTATGACACATCTATGACACACACCTCCACATAAGCTAGCTTATCCCACAAATGTAAGAAAACTCCATGTATGCACAAGAAATACAATTTCTCTAATTAAAAAATAGGGAAAAATAAAAACCTACACTAATATAATAGTATTGAATATGTCTCTTATTTAAATAAAATCGCTTGCATGACATAACTTTAATAACTTCCTCTTATTTCTTTTTATTAGTTTTTGTTTCTAGGTTCCATTTTCTCTCTTGGAGAATATTAGTGTTGTCTTTTCCTTCTCCAACTTTCGTATGTGTCATAAATGCTTAGGTCTATCTAAACTACTTTCATTTGAGATCATTAGACAGTGATCTCAATAGATTATAGAATTATAGAACTTTGGAAAGTAGTTGAATCTTTAATGAATTTTTTAATTTCAACTTAAATATATAATTATGTTGATGAAAATATTATTATTCTATAAAATTTATATCGGTTTTTTTAAAAAAAAATAGAAATAATAATTATATTTAAACTATTTTAAAAGGAAGATTATTATTTTTTTAATATCATAGTTATTTTAAGTTAATAATATATGAAGTGATTTTTTATATTCTTTCATGCATATTAAAGTCTAGTTAAAAAAATTAATGAAATTTAATATAAAACATTAAATATTTATATAATATAATAGCACTCGTAACAAAAGGTGTGTGTTTTACTGATTCATTTTTTTGATCACTCACATTTTCATATCGACCACTTAGTCATTGACGAATGAACATAATCCTATTGATCACTCGTAGTCTTTATGACATGGGTGAATCAACATGTGCCATTCATCAAAATAAGAAAAATGTGATCATACTTATTCTCCAAAATCTATTGTGAACCATGATTAAATACAAAACACAAAACTCATTCTAATATATGAAAATATATTAACATAATAAATTTTAAATCTTTCTATTTTAATTTTAATTCTACATTAAATAAACTAAAATTTTATTAATATTATATATAATAATAATCTAATATATAATAATAATTTACATTAAATCATAATTTTATTATAACAATTTTTAAATTAAAACTTGTATCATATATATACATGTACACGATAATATATTTTTGGCCTCTTCTCTTAATAGAGTACAATGAAAACTTGAATCAATTATATAGTTTATTTACTTGAATAATTCTATTAAAAAAAACTTGATTAAGACAAAGGATATAGTTTTCTTCTTCAGAGAAGAACCTATTTATATCTTCACATGTTAAACTTATGTTGGATTCCTATTTTGAGAACATTATTTTAATTGAAATATGTTTCTCATTCACATTTGTGTAACGGATATTCTTCATTGATTTTTTTAAAAAATAATTTGATTGAAATCATTTCTTAAGATGTCTTTTATATCATGAATCTTTTTATTTATATAGAAATCCTACAACGCTAAATATATTATAGGATTGAGGATCTTTTATTGGTGAAGTTTATTAGGTGCGTATTTATAAATATTAGACTTTTATTTTTCAAATTATTAAAATAAAAAAATTTAATCATCAAATAATTATTTTGTATAAATAAAGAGTTCCATAAATTAATATATGAACTATGTGTACCATTAAAAATACATGTTATTTTCCAGCTTACCTCCTAATAATATAGAAATTAGTCTCTTTCGTTTTAATTACAAATTATTTTTTAATTTTCATTTTACTTATATAAAACATGATCTCTTGAATATTTTTTTTAATTAAAATTTAAAATATATCTTGATTTATCTCTTTCATTATATCTAATTCATACAAAAGGAGGGCTGATATGTACCTAAAAAATTAGTTCACTAAGTGGAACTATCCTCATTTTCCACTTGCTTTTAAGTTAGCCTTCCATACATATATAATTATGCTTTTAAGTTAGCCTTCTATACATATATAATTATTAATATTATAAATTGTAAATTATGGTATTTTCGTAACTATCAACATTGGTTCTATAGTTTCGGAATATGTTTTTTATATTATGAAAATTAAATTTAAATTATATATTTTTTATGAGATTAAAAAGAAATGATGTGGAAGTGAATTTTCAAAAGTCATAATTTTTTATCTATAATTTTATTTGAGCTCTTATTTGCACTAAAATGATAATATGCAAGAGGAGAATGTGATTTTAATTGCAAGCGATTATGATCATTTTTTTAAATATTTTTGGGCCATAAATGATCATATGTGAGTCTAAAATTATATTTTAATATTTTTTTAAGGTTTTTAAAATATTATAAATTAGATATCTTTATAACTGAATATAAGCTTCAGTTAAAATTTATTTTTTAGCGTATATTTAGAATGTAGAGAATATGTGGTGATTTTTAGTCCAATGCGAAGTTGCATGAAAAAATAACTAACAAAAATTATTTAAAAGTATATTAAAAGATGAAAATTACTAAAAATAATAACTGTTAAAAATAACAAGGATTTGTTAACATTGGATAGTTTTTAGTTTTTTTAATTATGCATGTCAAATCCAATTTCATATTGATATTTATTTGAAGACTCTTATGCAATGATTAATAAATTTAATGAGAATCAGTAGAGAAGATTTATTTCATGCAAGTTTTGTGTTTTGAGCTTATTAATATTTTCAATTTTCTAATTCTTTTTGGGTTCATCATTTTATATTAGAGCAAGTTAAAATTTTGGAGGTAATATTTTTTTGATTTTATAGCTGGTTTTGAAAATGTATTTTAAGACAATATTCCATGATTGAATAAAGAGTATAAATATGTCGAGAGGAAGAGGTGGAACTACAAAGATGAACATATATATGCAACAATTATAGAGTCAATTGGAGTAATTTATGGACATTATCATAAATCAAAGATAAAGACAAAAGGGAGAGGAAAGGGAAAAAGAAAAAAGATTGTGAAGTTGAATCTTAACAAAATGAGGAAGAACATAAAAAACCACCATTAATGGAAGAGAGGATGGTTCTGGGTTTAAATAAAAGAAACAAATAAATCAAGGTCAAATTTTCAGAGTATACAAGTAGTTTAAAACCAGGGGAGTTGATATATTGGTTAAATAATATTAAAAAAAAATGGAGAATGCTGAAAGAGAAAAAGAAATTAAAGTTTACATACACAAAACTTAAGGATCATGTAATGATTTTGTGGGATAACCCACACAAAGAGAGACATAGAAAGGGTAAAACAATATCAATACTTAGATCAAGATGGAAAAGAAGCTGAGGGAGAAATTTCTTCCAGTAGATTAAGCACAAACCTTAAATAAAATATTCTAGAATTTAAGGTGAAAGGATCAAAATATTCAAGAATGACTAGGTAGAAAATATGAAAATATAGTGGTCAATAATGAATGAAATTTCATTGTTAGCTTTTACGATATCAGTGTGTCTATTGTACAAATAATTTTCTTCTATATTGAATACCATTAATATTTATTTTTTCTATATTTTAATGCATATGTAATAATGTAGATGTTCATTTGATGTGTTTCTAATCTATACTAATGATTCCATTTATGGCATATTGAATAAATATAATCTATATATAAACTCGTCTTATAGTAGAATAAGTTATAGATATTATTTTTCTTATTAAACTGGATAATAAAGTAATGGTGTTTTGATAAATCAATGTGTATATGTTATATATCAAGTATGCAATCAATTTAAATTTAGTTAAGAATGCATTAGTCTCTTTACATGAATGCTAGTCTCTTTACATGAATGCATTGACCATATTTGATTTATCTCATCTTTTTTAGTGATACAAATGTCATTTTTAATCAATATCTTTCTTGGTGTCACAAGGATACATTGTCAATAATTCATTTTTCACATAACCTTATTTTATGATTCAAAGATGGTATGTGTTATCATCATACCAAGATAATACATGCCATATAAATAACATAGATAATTAGTTGTCTTTTACTTTTTAATATCGTTATATTATTTGACAAAATGGAAGCATCAACTTCTTGTAAATAGAGTTTTTAAAATGGTTTATGGGTCTTATTATTGTTTAAATAAAAATATATTATATATTTAAACATTACATTGTTTTGGCATCTCATTTTTTATAACCTAGAGATGTGGAATGTAAAAATTACTAGATAAGTGTAGATATTAAAATCTTATATTAAGTAATTGAAAATGATAATCTTGACATACCATAACCACTCATGAATTATGAAAAAAAATGGTATTAACCCATCATTATCTCCAACCTGCATGCCACTTTATGAGTTTTATCATTTGATTCTGTTATTGCTCACCTACGGAAATAACATTGTATATTTCAAAACTATTTACTACTCCAAATTTTCAATTCAATCCACCTACACATGAGTCAATAAAATTAGACTCATTTAGTATCCCTAAGCTTAATAGGCCCTATTCCCTTTTTAATAAACTTTATAATTACTCTCCGTAAAAATAAATTGATGTGTTTTTTTTGTTTGGGCCAATAGCTTGAATCCACCAAGTTTGCACTCAATAACAACATCATCAAACCCACTTTTTGACATGGGTTCAGTGAAGGAGATTTATTAAGCCTCCCTTACCTTCACCCCATTAATAGGTCTTTATTTTCCCCAAGCTCCACCCATTCCCCTTGTCTCTATGTGTATCTACCTTACCGACATGGCCCAAACTGCCACATGGGAACCCTACATTTTTAAATGCCTCAACATTCAAAACATGGTGGTCCTACATTATCATATACTTTGGAGAAACACCGTTCATACAATTTTTAACCAAAACCTTAGATCCTACAACCACTGACCCCTTCAGATTGTTATCTTCGTTGGTTGTGTCTTCTATGATGCATAAAAATAGGCCAACCTTTTTGAAGCCATAACTTTTGACCCATAGCTCCATTTGAGCTCTTCCACATGCCAAAATGACCAAATCAAAATTTTCATTTTTATCTTAGGAAGTTATACCTACCTATCAATGTTTTAGATACTTTTTTGAGGCCATACGTGGTCATCTAAGGGCCTAAAATTGTGATTTAATTATTTTTAGGGGTTTTTTCTATTTTTAAAAATTGTATATTTTTAGAAATAGACATAAAATTTAGTTTAATTTTGTCCCATAGTCTAATTATAATGTTTAATATATTTTAGGATAATTTTGGGATATTTTGAATGTTTTTAAAAATAGGCATTTTTTTTAGAATTTTTTATTTTTAAAATTTTGCATGTAAACTCTAATTTCATAGTTCAAGCTTATTTAAGCATGGTTTGAGTTTTTAATCATTTCAATTCATTCAATACAAGTTATTGTTCATAATCTTGGCCTATTGGTAATTTTATTTTTCTTTTTAGTTTTTGAGTTCATTATTTAGTCTCAGAGCTAGGTTCAAATCTTAGAGGAGTAAAGATTGGCAAGAGGATGATGAGGTGTTATGTAGATGAATAAACTATACAAAAGCTATAGAGGTAAGATAAAAATTTCATAGAGCTTATCACCAATCAATAGATAAGATAAGGTGGTGATGAAGTAGACACATATCATGATGGAGAAAATTAGTAAGAAGAAGAACAACAAGAGCATCCACCATTGATGGAAGAGAGGATGGTTTAGTCTTTAGAAGGAAAAAATGAAGGAATCTTATTTGATGTTTCAAATTATGGAGGCAATTTAAAACTAGAGGAGTTGATAGATTAGATGAATAACACAGAGAAGTTTTTTGAGTGGAAGACTATGAGAAAAAATAAAAAGGTAAAGTTTCCATGCATGAATTGAAAGGTCATGCAATTATTTGGTGGGATCACTTGTAGAAAGAGAGATAGAGAAAATGTAAAGAAAAGATTAATTCATGTAAAAATATAGAGAAGAAGTTGAGAGATAAATTTATTCATATAGATTATGCAGAAACCCTATACAGAAGATTTCAAAATTTGAGGAAAAAATATCATAGTATATAAGAGTATAGAGATGAATTTTATAAGCTATACATATGAGTGGATCATGATGAAACAGAAGAGCAGATGGATACAAGATATGTAGATGATTTGAAAATTTCTATTCAAGATTAATTAATCATGCATAGAATACTTAACATGGAGGAGGAGTATCAATTAGCTTTGAAGGCAAAACAAAAATGAAATAGACAAAATTTTAGGACATCTACTGGTCTAAAAAGAGGTGGATCCCCTCTAATAAAGGGATGAGGTGGGTTTATTACCACTAAAGGTAGATTTAATGTCAATAAAGGTGAATCATCATGTGGTTCAAAAATTCAAGATGATAATAGGCAAGGGTTTCAACAAAGAAGAAGAGGATTTCAGAGAGGATGAGGTTATGGTGGTGCTAGAGGATAAGAATGGCACATAGTGTTTGAGTGTCCACACTATCAAGATCAAGAAAGGAGGCAAGAAGATCTCCTAAGATTAAATCTATTTGAGGTTGAAATAGAAGAGCAGAATACTGAAGTTGCACTAGTAGAAGTTGGAACGAATCTCATAATGAGAAGAACCATGATTTTTCCAAAGAAAGATCGAGTACAAAATAAATAAGGTGGTGATGCATGGTTGCAATCAAATATTTTTTAAACAAGATGTACTTTAGGTGGAAAGGTATGCAAAGTAATTATAGATGGTGGTAGTTGTGAAAATATGGTTTCTAAAGAAATGATTGAAAAACTAAATTTACAATGTAAAAAGTATCTTAATCTTTATCAAATTTCATGGTTTATGAAAAAGAATGAAGTTATAGTATATAAAAAGTGCTTAATCAAATTTTTTATAGGAAAGAGTTATAATGATGAAATATGGTGTGATTTTATTTCGATGGATGCATGTCATATGTTATTGGGAAGACTAAGGAAATTTGACCAAAAAGGAATTCATGACAGATCAAACAACACATACACATTTTGGAAAGGTGGTACAAAGGTAGTTTTATTACCTTTGAAAGAGGAAGAGAAGACATAAAGCATGCTCTCTACTAAAAAAATTATCCAAGATATCAAGGTAGTAGATTGTTGTTATACATTAGTAGTAAAGAATGAAGAAATCAAAATTATGTGAATACCAATAAAAGCAACAAGAGTGTTGAAAGAATATGCAAATGTTATGTCTAATGAGTTACCAGATAGTTTACCACCAAAGAGAGATATATAGCATCACATTGATTAGATTCTATGATCATATCTACCTAATCAAGTAGCTTATAGGACGAGTCTAACAGAACATGCAAAATTAAATAAATAGGTTACTAAATTGCTAAGGAAGAAGGTGATAAAGGAGAGTATTAGTCATTGTGCAACACTAGCTTTGCTAAGTTGAAAGAAAGATGGAGGATGAAGAATGTGTGTGGATAGTAGAGAAATTAATAAAATTATAATAAAGTATAGGTTTCTTATACCTCATTTAGATGATATGATGGATGCGCTTGTAGGAGAAAAATATTTTACCAAGATTAATTTAAGGAGTGATTATTATCATATTTAAATTCATAAAGAAGATGAGTGGAAAACTATATTCAATACTAGAGATGGCTTATATGAGTGTATGGTGATGTCATTTGGATTATCTAATGCACCTAACACATTTATGAGGGTGATGAATACAATGCTATGAGAATATATAGTTATGTTTATGGCTATTAATTTTGATGATATTTTGATATTCAATAAGACTAAAGAACACTTATATCATTTAAAAATGGTAATATATTTGTTAAGAAAGGAGAAGTTGTATGCAAATTGAAATAAATGTAGGGCTATGCAAAACAATTTGGTATTTTTGAGATTTGTAGTTTCAACAAATGGTTTCAAAATAGACAAATAAGGCATAAAGGTGATTTTTGAGTGTCCTATTTCAAAAAGAATTACAGAGGTAAGAAGTTTCAATGGTTTAGAAACTTTTCATAGAAAATTTATTAAAAAAATTAGTAGTATTGTCGCACTAATAATAGATTGCATGAGAGGAAATGAATTTGCATAGACTAGAGTGGCCATAAAAAGCTTTGAATTTTTGAAGAAGAATATTATAGAAAGACCAATTTTAACATTAATATATTTTAGCAAAGTGTTTGAGGTTGATTGTGATGCTTCATTTGTGGGAATTGGTGTTGTGTTGAGTTAAAAAGGAAAGACAATAACATATTTTAGTGAGAAATTGAATGAGGTAAGAACAAAGTATTCTACTTATCATGTTGAACTTTATGGAAGTGTATAGGATATAAGACATTTGAGGCATTATCTAGTGCCTAAGGATTTTATACTATTTACAGATCATGAAGCTTTGAAGTATGTGAATACATAAAAGAAGTTTAATAGTAAGCATGCAAAGTGGGTTTCTTTCTTGTAGGAGTATATTTTTGTGTTGAAACATAAATTAGGAAAATAGAATCAGGTAGTTGAAGCATTGAGCAGGAAGGTAGCATTATTAACTACTATGGTGAGTGAAGTAGTTGAATTTGAAGCTATCAAAGAATTATATGATACTAATCCATATTTTAACAAAATATTTGAGAAGTATGGGAATCCATTAATAGGTGAAACAAATGCTATTCATGATGATTATTTTCTACAAGAAGGTTATCTCTTCAAAGAAAAACAATTATGCATTCCATTTGGGTCTCTACGAGACAATATGATAAGAGAATTACATAGTGGTGGTTTGGTTAAACATTTTGGTAAGACAAAGACAATAACTTTGGTGGAGGAAAAGTATTTGTAGCCAATGATGAAAATAGATGTGACAAGGTATGTTTCAAGTTGTAGAATATGTCCAGTGGCTAAAGGACATGCATAAAATACTGGACTATACATGTCATTACAGATTCCAAGAGGACCATGGATACATTTGAGTATGGACTTTATGGTGGGATTGCCAAACACATAGAGAGATAACGATTCAATTTTTTGTTATTGTAGATAGATTTTCTAAAATAGTTCATTTCATTGTATTTAAGAATACCAATGATGCCATTAGGGTTACAAAATTATTTTTTATGGATATTATGAGATTTCATGGTGTTATAAAAAATATTAGTTCATATAGTGACATAAAATTTATGTCATTTTTTAGGACTTTAATGAAGAAGATGAGTAATAAGCTACAATTGAGTAGTGCATAGCACCCACAAACATATGGATAAATGAAAGTTGTGAATAGGAACTTAGAAAATTTATTGAGATGCATAGTGGGAGAGAATCCAAAGCAATGGGACTTAGCTTTACCACACGATGAGTTTGCATATCACATTCAGTGAATAGATCAACAGAAAAGTCACCTTTTCAAATTGTTTATGGGATAAATCATATGGGTATTTTACATTTGGTATAGTTTTCAATTGTAGATTTAATTAGTGATGATGTAGAAGTGTTTACAGAGCATATGCAGTAGTTGGAAGGAGTAAGAAGAAAGTTGAATGAAAGTAATGAGAAATATAAAGTAGCAATAGATGTCAAAATATGATCCAATGTATTTGAAGAATGAGAGTTGGTAATGGTTTACTTGAGGAAAGAATGATTTTCAAAAGGCACATACAATAAGTTGAAGTACAAGAAAATTGGACCATACAAAATTATAAAGAAAATCAATGATGATGCCTATAATGTAAGTTTACCACTATATATATATATATATATATATATATATATATATATATATATTCCATGGAGAAGATGGTGAAGATGATGAAGACTAAGTAAATTGGGAGCAACAAGTTCCAAAAAAGAAGAATGAAAAAGTAGTGCAAGTTTTGGATATAAAGATGGTGAGCACAAGACAAAGAAATTATGATAGGTTTTGGTGTAGTGAGAAGGATTGCAGTAAAATGATAACACTTGGATTACAGAATGGGAGTTTAAGAAGATTGATAAGAAAAAATGCTAGTGGTATAATCAAGCCAACTCACAAGCGCTGAGTTATTTTCAACCAAAGGAGAATGATGCAGAAAAAATAGGCCAACCTTCTGGAGACCATAACTTTTGACCCGTAACTCCGTTTAAGCTCTTTCACATGAAAAAATGATCATATTGAAAATTACATTGATGTCCTAGGAAGTTATACCTACATAGCAATGTTTTTTATATTTTTTGGTACATGATCCTCTGAGGGTCTAAAATTGTAATTTAATAATTTTTTGGATTTTTTCTATTTTTAGAAATTATGTATTTTTAGAACCAGACATCAACATCAGTTGAATTGAATCCCATAGTCTAATTATAGTGTTTACGATATTTTGGGATATTTCAAGAGTTTTAAAAAATAGGTGTTTTTCTTAGTTTTTTTTTTGAATTTTGCATGTAAACTCTAATTTTAGAGTTCAAGCTTATTTAAACATGGTTTGGGTTTGTAATTATTTTAAGTCTTTCAATAGAAATCAATTCAAGTTATTTTGTCAAAATCATGGCCTATTGTTAATTTTATTTGTCTTGTTAATTTTTGGGTTCATTACTTTCCCTCCTCAGATGCAATCACCTCTCCTTTCACAAGTAAAATCCCTATTTTCTCTGTCATTCTAGCATTCACCTATTTACCCCCATTTGAAACTCTAACAAAAGTCATGTTTGAATAATTTTGAATATGTATTATACATATGGTTTTATAGAGAATAATATTGTTTTAATCAAACACACAAATAATCATATCAATTTATTCAAAAATCATCTAGAATAAATTACACAGAGATTTACATATGATTGTATGTAAATTCTGAATAGGATGTAAGAAATATAATGATTATGTTATCACTCATTTCAAAGTAAAGTAATAAATATAAATTTTCAATAAATTTTTTGATGTTAAGTCGCTATTCTCATAGTAGATGTTTCTTCTGTGTACTTTATAGAAATATTGTTTTCCTTGTTTATCCCATGCTGATACCCAATTCTAGTAAAATATATTTAAACTAATTAAATATAGGAGCCCATATCAGATCACCCTGATCGTGGATAAAAATTTTCAACTTCTTTAGATTTATCTACAATCCCTACATATATATGTACATGTATCTATATATGTTTTTGACGTTATGTTAAATGGAATGGATAGCAATACAATTATAGAATTTAAAGAAGTCAAAAACTCCAAATCTAACACACATCTTATTGGCCAAATAACATAGTCGTCCACGTACCAATGTTATAACTTAAAAACATACAATATTAATTGTCAAGGCTTTGACTTGGGAAACATGGATAGGATTGCTTAATGGCAAACGGCAAACCATGCCGAAAGTAGGGGACTGAGGTAAAGTCGATAAAATTGTTGAGAGAGCTGTGGCTAAACACCAAACCAAAAGGAGAACGGAAATGTGGAAAGGGTAGGACTGGTAAAAGGAATGGGTAAACCACATCAAAAACGGCATACTGACACAATATAAGTTCATACAAAATAAGGTACACAATTACGTCAAAGTTAGTTTGCCTTTAAGAATATAACAGTAAGGAGAAGATGAGAATATCAATTAGCATTCACTTAATGACCATTGTCATTGGTGACTATGAATATAAATATAACAGTAAGGAGAAGATGAAAATATTAATTAGCATTCACTTAATAGCCATTGTCGCTGGTGATAAATTTTTTGACTCTCAAAATAATTCTTTTATTCCATAGAAAACAATTGCAATCCATGATTATAGGGAAAATGAGATAAGGTTAATAGTGAAAAATGGGGCAAACTATGAAGTCTATTGTAGGGGAAGATAAGGTATGGTTTGTATTGGAAAAAAAAAGGTATTTATAAATATGATTGTTTCTTTACATGAGATTTTGGAGCAATGTTGATATAGAGTTATGGGGTTGTTTATGAAGGAAGTAATATTATTTTAAGATGGTTTTCTTTTTCTGTGAATAATTCTTATATGTGTTTATTTTTTATTATACAGTATATATTATTTGTAAAGAAAATTTTTAAACGTTGAAATATTTTGCTATATAAAATTATTACAAATCACACAATTTAAATATATAAATATATTTTTATTTTATTATTAATTTATTAAATATTTATAAATTGTTTCTTATTTAATTAATATTTTGAAATATTTCAAAATTTATTTGTTAAAAAGTCATATTATATATTTAATTATATAAAGTTATTAAAAATTACATAATTTAAACATATAAATATATTTTTATTTTATTGTTTAGATTAGATTGAACCCACTTTTAATAGTTGGTGTGGATACCAGCACTAGATATAATGTGAGGTTAGGGTTTTCTCTTAGTATTCTAAAGATGATAAAAAAAAACTCACCAGGAA
Organism: Torreya grandis; assembly: GCA_037957365.1. Classification (NCBI taxonomy): domain Eukaryota; kingdom Viridiplantae; phylum Streptophyta; class Pinopsida; order Cupressales; family Taxaceae; genus Torreya; species Torreya grandis. Next base: position 983,664 of record JARHVA010000617.1, on the reverse strand, counting down.
TACAGAGGTAGAATCTAAAAGAGAGAGAAAAATGAAAGAGTCAAAAAAGACCATAGGGTTCCAAAGAGGAGCCCAACACAAATAAGACAACAGTCTAGAAATCAATTGGTGCAAAAAGTATTCTAGATAGAGAGAGTAAAGGCCTAGGGATGTAAAGTATCCAATTTTGATTAGATCTTGAACTAGCAGAGGAAGAGCTATTATCGCATTTGACTAGTGTGAGAATTAGCTAGTTTTAGCTAGACTAAAAACCAAACTAGGCTAAAGAAGACCTAGGTCTCAGAATACCATCAGGGTCATCGAAGGACCAACAAAACAATATTTAATGGATCGAGAACGAGTCTAAACATATAAGAAGGTCCAAGTCTCAAGAAAACCTTCAAGTTCTCCGAGGACCCAAACCCAACAAAAACATCATGGGAAAAACCACATTAACATGGAACATAACCCTACTAGTTTTAAGATGGTTCAAAAATCACCCTAAACTAAAGGAGCATGACGTCTATGTCTCTAAAATGACCAAACTACTAACAAATCAATTTTGACTGGATCGAGAACCATCCTAGATACAAAAGGAGTTCCAGGTCTCCATAAAACCTTCAAGGTCCCCATAGGACCCAAACTCTGACTGAAACAAAAGAAGAAAACACCTTCCATTTTTAGATGCATCGAAAACTATTCTTGACTTTAAAGAACGCGAGGCCTAGATCTCTAGAGTAACCCTTCTGATCCCCCAAGGGACCCAACATTCTAGTAACAATCACATTTTACTAGTGCACTACCCAATCAATTTTAGGTAGAGTAAAAACTAATCTGGGTAGATGAGGCATGAAGCTTAGGTCTCAAAATAAACCCTCCAAGTCCTAAAGGTGTCAAATTCCCAGTTTTGATTGGATCAAGGAACAACTTGAACACAAATCAAAGTTTAAGTCTCCACAAGATCCAAAGATTCCACAACAATTCCAAAAAATGAACTAGAGATGAAAGCCACAAAGACTGCCATAATCCCTAAGTAAGACAACAGACTTGAGAGGGATTCCTCAAAAAAAATCCATGAAATAGACGGAAATAGATCACCTTCCCCTGTCTAGAAAAAACCACAAGTCAAATTCCCATCTAAAAGAAACCATAAAAGCACCCGTGAAGCAAATTCATCGAATTCTTTCGAATTAAAAGTCCGACACAAACTAGGTTTGTGAATCAAAAATAGGGGAACCAACCAATCTTGAATGCAAGGTGGAGCTGACAAGACCACCAACTTGGGGAGCAATAAATAAGGTCCTTTCACGAAGCACCTAGCAACTTTCCAAAGGTACTTCGCCCACAGTAGGCAAAGATCTAGTCACCCATGGTGAAATACAACCACCAAGGTACTGCAAACAGGGGCCGTCTTAGCACACACAAGTGCAAGCAGGTAGCATTCTCTAGATGGTTTAGACGATAGGCTAGAGGAAGAATCTTAGAATCCGTAGAGTAACTGAGTCCATCCAAATAATCAGCTACCCCCAAAATGATTGGAATGTTTCGCTTAACAATGTTAGTACTTGTCAAAACAATGCCCGAGTTTTGCATCCCCTAGGAGAAAGGTCTCACCAAAATAATGCTCACTAAATCTTTTCCAAAGGATGCATTGTAATGATGATGCTCTCGTAGGGTACCCAAAATCAATCAAAATTAATTCTGAGCTGAACCCACAGAGCCCAGCACCACGGAATTCCCCCAAGACTTGCTGAATTTAGAAGGCAAAAGGTATCTGCTCGGAGACCAACCAAGTAAGCTGACATGCTAAGGCATAGAGAGACAAGTGTGAATGGCAGTCCAACACAAAGTCCAAAACAACTGAAACCAAAAGAGTTGCATTCTCTACATGTTTCCCTTCATTTTCCCTTTTGTTTCTTGTCAAAAAATAACAAGTAAATTTGAAGCATCAATAAATGTCAGAGTGCGAGGAGAATTCTCCCCTTCATTTTCCCTTTTGTTTCTTGTAAAAAAATAACAAGTAGATATGAAGCATCAAGAAATGTCAGCGAACCACCCGTATGGTTCCACCCTCTAACCCTCCGAAGTATTTTTACATTTCCGTATACAAATTGTAAAACATGAAATTTGTTGTATGGTTTAGTGGAGAATGAGGTGTAGTGGAATGGGGTAAAATGACATTTCCACAGATACAATAATTTTATAGTTTGTGTTTTTGCTCTTTTTTTAAGGATATTGTTGTTTGTTACAATTTGTGTCTTTGCTTTTTTTTTAAAGATATTGTTGTTTGTTACAGTTTTTAAATATTAAATTTGTGTTTCGTTAGTTTGTTGTGCTATTATAAATCATAGATATAATTTTAAGATTTATATAACGGTTAAATAATACATTTTATTTTGAGATATTATGAAATTCCAATGGATGATATTTATAGGTTGTTTATATTTGTGTTTCTTTATTTTTAATCCAATAAAGCAATAGTTTTATATTGAGCATTATTAATTATTTTTAAAGGGGTGTTTTTAAAAATTTATAGAAGTCTTCATTTTTTCATGTTAGCAGTTTCATAATTCTTTAAATTTTGTATAATAATTGTAATTAGGAGAAATTATTAGTATTTTATAAAAAAATTTGTTTAAAAAAATAAATAAAAACTATTTGGTTAAATACAAACTTTTAATAGTAAATAAAAGGAACAATTACTGCAAATATTCAATGGACGCACTCTTTCTTATTATCAAAAGTTTCTTTGTAAATATTAACTGATCTTTAATTTAAAGTGTCGACATTTTTTAACATATTTTATTTTTAATAATGTATGAAACCACTCTAAATAAAATTATATCTAGAAAGCATTCCATAACGTGAGACCTAGTAGTTAAAGTGGGCTAGACTTAAATGTTTTTGATGTGTTAATTAAATGCTTGTTTTCAAATTTGACACCTGCTTAAATGGTATAAGATAAACGGAAAAGATTGGGTATAAATGTGTGACACAATTTTTATATCAATATTTCATGTCATTCTTTCAAGTGACTTAACATCAAAATGTCACATTCATTTAACCATTGCATCAAGAAGATTTTACATGTGTAAATGAAAAATAATTAAAAAAAATTAAAATCTTGCTTTTGAAACAGCTATTATACAATTATTATTATCATTTTTCACATTAAAAATCACCTAATATAATTTGTACAAGCTAATAATAATCTCATCAACATAATTATATATTTAACTTGAAATCGAAGACTTCGTTGAAGATTCGACTACCTTCCAAATTGTATACTCTAATAGAATCATTTTCTATCATTACTATTAGTTTAGACAAAACTAATATATTTAACTTGAAATCGAAGAAGTTGTTGAAGATTCGACTACCTTCCAAATTGTATAATCTAATAGAATCATTTTCTATCATTATTATAAGTTTAGACAAAACTAAGCATTTATAACAGATATACAAGTTGGAAAGGAAAAAACAACCGAATATTTCCAAGTGAGAAATTGTAACCAAAAAGAAAAATTAAGAGAGAAATAACAAGTCCTGAAAGCTGATTTTGTTCAAGCGTTTAACTAGATAACAGACATATTCAATTCTTTTAGTATTATAATTTTAAGGACAGTTTGATAAAGAAAAGTTGCATACCTAACCAGAAGTTCAATTTTACCACTGGCGGAAAGTAAACATTTTTTAAGAGTTCATGGTGGTAGTTACCATGATTTAAAAAACTGAATGTTACCAAAGAAAAAATTGTAGATACTTACCGGCTATTGAATACGCGCTATTGTAAATTAAGTTTGAGCGCAGCACTAGAAACGCGGAAAATTCCAGACTTAGCCACCGGAGAGCTGAGGTGGCTTAAAGTTTCCGACAGGCGTTTGGAGGATCTCAAACCCAGAAATCAAAGAGATGCAGGAATATCGAGTCAATATGCAACTCGAATATATCTCCACGTTTTCCAACCAAATTGTTTAAAGGAGCTCAGATTTTTAAGAGGAAGTTTTTGAAACTCATTGCAATCCAAATGTCGTACATCATAACAGATATATTATATAAATACAGAATGACGTATGATCGGCAGTGCAAAAATGGACATATTTACAAATACAATTGTTTGTCTAAATATTTTAAGCATTTAAACCGCAATGAGAGTATATGAAAACATGGACTGAAGGCTATCAACACTGCACCTTCAACACTCTATGTAACTTTTGGTGATGAAGCGATTGACGCTATGCCAATAGAAAATGAAAAGTGGTTCTCGTCGAGAGACGTCTTCTGCCATTTTGTTAATCGATAGCCAAGACTTTCTGACTTTCATGCCTGGATCTCAGAGCTTTGGCAACCCTTGTTGAATGGTAGGCTGGAAATTTAACCCAGCGTTAAAGGTTTTTTCATTGTGGTGTCTGACTTTATTCAGAATAGGTGATTCCAAATCATATGTGGAGCTTGGTTCAGCACCTTCTTTTAATGAAACCATGGTTTTCAGCCTTCAATGCATTAACTGGATCTTTCAATTCACACTTCCGTCGAACCTTGTTGTAGGGTAATCGGCAACACCTTAAGTGAGTTTCAGCTACAGACCTTACTGTAACGATATTTTTCCACACAATTTTTGCCTAAATCTTTCTGTCATATGTATATCTCCAAGGATCTATCTGCAAAACTTACCCTGAAAGTCGAGGACCGATCATGGACCGAAACTCTTTATTACAAAGATTTACCTTTTCGTTGTTGCAAATTCTTTGATATTGGTCATTTAACCACAGACCGTACTCGTTCCCCAAAAAGAGGTAGATAACTTAATGGAAGGATGCCCTTCCTAATCTTCTTACAGTGAAGAGTGTTGATATCGAGAATGATGCTTCGAATTTTTTCTTGGATGCTTTTAAATTTCATTCTACACTTGAGGCTCTCGTGGTTTTAGTGACTAAAAATGACGACTCGCGAACCATGGCAGATCCAAATCATATAATGGAAGGAATCATGGCAGAAAAAGCATAGGAAAGGTCATAGCACTTTTGGAGTCATTGCAGTGGAGACTAAGCTAACTAGCACAAGCAAATGATGGTCGTCGACGATTATCGACCAATTTTTTACTATTGACTAGTTTTGACCTTGTAAATTGCCACCCTTGACCGTGTCAACCTAACCAATCAGAGTATGCGCACCTTTTGAAATGCAGTGGAATGCTCTACTACCATGAGAGCGTCAAATCAAATTCTTTTAAACTTGTAAAAAGAAAAATAAAAGGGGAAAAATGACAATTGAAAAATGAATTAATGTAAAAAGATCAAATCGACAACCAAGTTATTCTCTATCTCCTCGACTGTACAATTGCTCAACTTGAAAAACTTGGAACATGCCCCTCTTTAACAACTTGTATTCCATTATCTTCACATCTTGGAACTACTAGCCGAAGTCTAATAAATGAAGGGATAAATTCCAGAATGCCTTTGAATGTCCAAAATCATACCCTTTTTCTACATGGAAAATGTGGTAAAGAGGCCTAACCAAAATCTTCGTTAATGCTCCCATCTTGTAGTGATCTCTGACTTGTTCTCCTTCGCACAACTACGTCTTTTTTTTTAAAAAAAATTCATGTTTGAAAATAAGTTTTTATTATATATGTGTTATATATCCGTTGTATTCTTTTTTCGCTTTCTTTTGTTACAAAGCTTGTCACACGTAGTCTTTAACCTTAGTAGTTAGTGCCGTTAAAGATAAATTAAATTGCATAAACATGTATAGTTCGATCGATCGTGTAATAGAACAGACTTGAAAATGACTCGACGTGGTTTATAATGCATTACCAAATGCTTTGCTAATAATGAATGCTTCAGATGGAGAAGGTAAAAGGGTCAAAATATCTACGTTAATATTATATCATCATCATCATATTCAATTTTTTAAATTTTTTTAAGGTATTATTATGTGTTATTGACTATATTTTTATTAAATATAGACAGAAAAAAGTACAAATCTTATCATTCATATATACATACACTCATATATATATATATATATATATATGGTGTTATTTTTACTAGTTAATAGTTATGAGAAAGAAATATTTTAATATTTGTATTAAAAAAAATAATAATAAAAAAATATAATAGAGTTTGAGAAGTCCAAAATAATTAAATTGATTTATTTTAGGTATATAGTTACGGTTTTTAAAAATTGATTATTAATTTTTATTTGATTAAATTGTAATTATGTTGATACAAATTTTACAATGGATTTTGAGGATTAGTGGTGCATTGTAATATAGACAGTGTGTTTACTTTTGATTCTAACTTTAAATTTGACATCTGTTTAATTGCCATTTAATATTTCGTTGATTTAAAAAATCTGACACATAATTGTACTATATTAACTTTTATTAAAAATATAATTTTATGAACAAACACTATTACAAGTTAAAATCTAATCAATATTTTTATATCATATTAAATTTGATTAAAAATATAATCTTATGAACATATACTATTATAAGTTACAAATTGTAAATAATTATTATTATTATTATTTATTTCTCTCTACTACCACACATTAATTTTCTCTTCTTTGACTTATTAAGGTTGTAGGCTTATAAATTTATACTATTATAATTATCCATAATATTAAATTTTATCCCATTAATTTCATGTATTGTTAAGTCATATATATATATATATATATATATATATATATATATATATATATATATATATATATATATATATATATATATATATATATATAGAGAGAGAGAGAGAGAGAGAGAGAGAGAGAGTGAAATGTGTGTGTGTCTCTCAATATTGCATGTATTTTACATGGCATTGTAGCTAACATTTTCAAATCTACTAAATGGTACTTACGTTACTAGATTAATTTTTATTCTAAAAAAAATATTGTTATGATGAATTAATAACTTCAATGTTATTTTTCTCTTAGCTAGATTTATGAATAGAGTTTGAAATAAGAAGCAATATTTTTAGTAAATGTCAATTATACTAAAGTAGTTCAAGGTGATTTTTTTTGATAAATTTAACTAAATGTAATTGAAATAAAATAAGATCTATGATTAAGTTCATTAATCAAATATGATCATCATATGAGTTATATACTAATGTCTGATTGTTTGTATTAAATTACAATGAATATTTTATAGATATAATATCAAATTCTAAACACATGAAATTATTAAATAATATATGTATTTTTTTTAATGTTTCCATCTATTACTATTATTTATATAAGAAATATTAAAAAACAAAACTTTTTATAAGTAATCAATCTAAATGTATCACATAATAGAATTTTAAAACACAAATATTTGTTAACTTATGTTTGTTATAAATGAGTTAGGAATGAACATCTATTTTTGAAATAACTTCCATCACTTATAGCTATTGCTTTAAATGATAGATAAAGAACTTATAGAGGTTACCAGGTACAATTATATGTAAGATATAAAATGTGTATAATTAACAAAATATAAACTAGAACAATCAATTAAATTAAAAATATATTAATTTAAATATTATATTAATTAATCTTATAATGTTTCTATATATTTATTTCTTAATCTAAATTAATAATAAACTAAAATACATATTAAATAAATTTACATCAAATATGTAAACAATTTTCATTCTTAAATTGCCTATATAATTTTATTTTTTTGATAAATTAAAATATAACACCTAAATAATATCATCGTTCAATACATCTCATTTAAAATTATCTAAAATATATTAATAATTATTAATTTTTAACTGGGTTTTTACTTATTTTATTTGTCCGTTCCTTATTTTTTCTTCTTCCCTCGTTTTACCCTCTAGTATCTTGAGGTCGTCCTTGAAACATTCAAAAAAAAATCGGGGGGCATATAAATGTAATCTGTACAGTTTTACGTTCTTAGTCTGTACTACTTTAAAGTGTTTATTTTTTTAAGCCGAAGGCTTATACAGTGGGCAAGGATAAGATTCGTCGCACAAATGACAAATTAGGAGAATATTCAAGAAAGTGCGTGTTTAATTTTGTAGCCATGTTATGTTTGTTTTGTTTTGATTGGTGTATTCACATCTGTCTATTGCAGTAATCGAAGTGATAAGAATGCCCTGCGAACTGAAAAAACGGAGATCCATGGCTTCCATTACTCCATTCGAGGACAAGGGCTCGATGCAGTCTCATTACCTGGCACTGTCGAAGAAATACGATCGCTCAATTGACAACGCAAAATTTTAAATACACTCATACGATGAGGGCAAGGGGTTAATATTTTCTCAAGCACTAAAACATTCAATCATCTAATTATGAGGGCAAGAAATTACAAGTCAGTTTCACTACAGATAGCTCTACAGGTGGGATCAAACCAGATGAGGGATTTTTTGATACATGCATAGAGTTGAAGAAAAGAGGGAAACTCAAGGGTGTCTTTATCTGGTCTATTGATGACTCTAAATAGAATTGTTTTATTTATGAGAAACAATGTTGGTCTTTCCATCGACATTTTCGTCTAAGGCATGGAAAATTTTCTTCCAACCTGACGATGTTCATGCTTGAGCTGTGCAGCCTGAATAATACGGAGATGTATGTGGTTTCCATTGGGCACTGAGGCTGAGACTCTAATGTCCATTCCTTCATTTGGGATCTCAGGAATGCTCGTTAAAAACAAAATTGTGTATCCACAGAGTTAGGCCAATACATAATGTATATTCACAGAGTTCCATCAATTTAAATGTGTATACTACACGTTATATTGAAATGAGTGGTATAGAAATAACTCTGGGTTTGGATTTAAACTCATAAGATGTCTGGGATATGAGAAAGGTTGCAGAGTTCAGATTTTAACTCCTACAAGTGAGGCATGGGCAGAAATTGATGGGAAAATAGCAAATGAGACTGCTCATTCAGAGGGGCACAATTTCTGAAAGAAACAAGACGTGTACTTTCTTGATGACAGTGACGGACATAGCCATGGAATGCAAGGCACTTGAAAGTGGAAAAAAAATGGTTTCAGAGATGAAGAGATATAGGAAATTCAACGAAAGACTATATGTAAGGGGGATTGTGCATTTACTACTACCACCCGCTCACTTTTTGGCACGTGTTACCTACTTCAAATAGTCCTCCTTTCTTCCAAATGTCACTTGACTATCGTACCTCCCACAATCGTTGTTTCATTTCACATTTTAAATTTGTTATTAATTAATAATAAATATAATATTATTATTATTTTTTTTTATTAAAAATATTATTATTATTATTATTATTATTATTATTATTATTATTATTATTATTAATAATAATAATAATAATATTAATATTAATATGTATAATTTAAAGATATATAATAATAATAATATATTGGTGAGGGTGTAACGAAAATGCTTTTGGATTACTAATTTAATTTTGTATAAAACAAATGAAAGTTGACAATTTTGAAGAGATATGTGTTTTATTCATTTATTTTTTAAGTCGGAGGTTTTATATTAAGAGGGGTAGTCTTCATATTCATTTCATATGGGACAAGACAAAAAGAATATGCTTTCTTTTCATTATTTCGATTACACATTTCCACCAGTCAGAGTCAGTTTGTTTTGTTATTGTCAACCACCTTAACTTGTGACTGTTGTTTTCTTTGACAGGAGTGCAAAAGGAGTTAGTGATGTGACCTAAAAAAATTGTGTAAGAAATGTTTTAAAGATGCCATAGATTTGTCTTTTATTGTCAGATTTCAAAGCTCATAAAAAATAGGTGACTGGAAGCTACATCGTAACGATAATAAAATAATACAAATAAAAAAATCCGCTTCAATGATTGAAAGATATACACAAAATGACACACATAAGATTCAAGGAAATACACAAGATGGGTTCGAATTATTCCATACCTACAATTGCAAGAAATGAAATTCGTACCAAAATAACAACGTTAGAACATGGTATGGGCACTCATCAAACCTTAATGGAAATGAGATTTTTGTCATTTGTTGTAGCTACAAATGACAGTGACTACCATTTATTTGATCGACTCAATCAGATGTCTCATGTATGAATAATCGTGTATTATATATATATATATATATATATATATATATATATATATATATATATATATATATATATATACACACATACATACATACATACATACATACATACATACATACATACATACATATATACATACATACATATATATACATATACATATATACATACACACACACACACACACACATATATACACACACATACACATACACACACACAAACACACACAAATATTATATTATATTTTATTTACATTGTATATTTAAATATATTATAATTAATATATATTTGTACTATATTATATTTAACACACACACACACACACACACACACACACACACACACACACATATATAAATAAAATAAAGTTACTAGTTACATAGGACCCATCAATAACATCTCCCATGTTAGAAGGTAATGTTCAGAATGTAGACATGATATCATGTAAGTGGATGAGAAACATTTGATAAAAATGGGCATATCTAAAATTAAACTCATAGAGTGAGATGAATCTAGGGATAGTTTGTCATATCTAACCATAAACTCTCTAATTGGGAAGTTGATTATCCATTTGGTTCTTCAATAGTGGTAGAGTTCTATAGACAAAGATAAAGGTCAAACATATGCAATCGTTAGGGTAAATTTGGAATCAATCTTGTATAAACTCATCAGGTATAGCCTAATATTGAAATGTAGAAATAAGTTTTGGAAGCATTTGATCATTGTGAGCACTATATAAAATAAAACATTGTACCATATAGCTATTATAATGTAATATAAAATAATATATAGGATAATGTGATGTACAATATAATATAACTAAATAAGATATAATATAATTATATAAAAAGTAATATATATTAAATAATACAATATAATATATTATATTTTAAAATATTATAAAATAAAAAATTAATTTGACACATTTCAATCCAATTAGAATAAATATCATATATTATATATATTAATATAATTTATTATATATAATATAATATAATATAATAAAAAATCAAATATAATTTAATATAAAATATAATAAAAAAAAGTATACTCACACCTTACTAGTACTTGGGATTCCATGCTTAATGTAAAATACAATAGATGTTTAGTTTATACTCTATAACTTTGTCATTCCAAGAGATGAACTACCAGAAACAACAAACCAAGACTGAATGGAGTATGGGGTTTTGACATTGTGTGGTAGACATGTCCATCTGCTTTCTTGATTGTCTATGACATTGTTTTCTTTTTAGGAAAGTTACAAAAAAGTGGATGATGACATGGAATATTATTTTTTGATTATTGGAAGAATTGATGTTCGATGTGATTAGTCAAAGGCTTATACGGTGGGGTGAAGCCTCCAGATTTATCTCATAAGAGGGATAAAGAAAGAATATGTTGTTTATAGATTGCTAGTTTCAAACCCTCTTCATTAGTAAGTTGGTAAGTTGGTCAGTTGCCTCGGTCAGGTGCAAAACATATTTGGTTGTTCATTGATTTTTTTTTTTTATTACTTTAACAAATTTATTTGATTATAATATTGCATTAAATGAACAACTTGTAAAACACAATAATTAATTTACTACTCTAGTATTTTTAGTTTTCAAATATAATAGATAAAGACTAATAATAACCACGTTAACATTTACTAATATGAACAATATTTATGTAACCTCTAACTTTTCTTGCACCATAAGGACAACTGCTAATAAATAAACATTAAAAACTTATTTATGGTCCCTCTTTTTCCTTGCACCTTTCTAAAGTTTATACCTATTTATTTGTTTATTTATTTTATTTTATTTATAAATTTATAAGCATTTAAGGCTCGCATGTTTATGGTCCTTTTTTCCCTATTTTATTTTCCTTTGTAGGATAATAGGTTGAATTAAAATAATATATAAAAATAAAATAATAATAGTGCACATAGGAATTGAAGAGATTTTAAATAAAATATTAAGAAGTGTTTAACATTTATTTTTATGGAGATTTATAGGGAATTTATATTTATCATGTCAACCGTTAATGTATAATGACATTTGAGGGTAGTTGTAATGTATTGAATTTGTTTACTTTTAAGTTTATATTAAATTTGATATCTCTTTGATTAATATTTTTTAAAAATAATATTTAAAAAACATAAGATCAATATTATTAGATTATATTATTTTTTATTAAAAATATAATTTTATAATGAATATTATTATAAGATAAAATATGCTTGGCATTATTGTAACATATTAATTTTTAATAAAAATATTATTTTATGATTGTAAAATATTACAAGTTAAAAATATAAAATATATATTTTTAATTTCAACCCACTTTTTATTTTTACATATAATTTTCTCTTATTTCAGAGATTTAAGGTTTTAATATTTTGACATTATACCCTTATGATTGTACATAATAAAAAGTTTGATTCCCATTTGCTCCATGTAATGTAAAGTCTAGCCAAAAAACTATTGTCTAGTTTGTATAGTAAAACTAGTATTTTTTAATGTGTGTTTGTAAACAATAATTTTTTTGTCATGTAAGATTCCAAAGTATATTTTGAATGGTGTTTCAATGAGGTTCTCTAAATATATTAAATGTTTTTTATAAAAGTAGGTTTATTTCTATGTTCAAAATATATTTGAATTTATTTTTTATTTAAAATTTATTATTAATTATCATACATATTTTGGATAATTTTTTGCATAATATATTGAGATATTAATTTCTAAAGGTTTTTCATTCCATTTATTTCACATATCTAAAATCATTAAAATATTAAGAAATAATTGAGATAAATTTGTCGTAACATTAAATTTTGTAGTAGTAATATATTAGATGACATTATCTATTAAACTTTAGTTTAGTGGTTAAAGTATATTTATTAATTTTGATCGAACCAAGTTCAAATCTCACAATGATTATACCTCCAACAAAGACGACATAAAATTGGTGGATTGGCTAAATGAAAGTATGGGATTAAAACCATTACTTATGTTTCAGATTAGATATGAATCAATTTGTTCAACAATTAAATGTATCAACAATATATTATATCACATTAGTTTACATAAGTAACAAATGATTATTTTTAATTTCTATGTTTTATTTGATATTAAATATTGTTAAAAGACTCGTAAATATTTAATACTTTAAACCCCTTTTAATCTTAAATAGATTCTCCAAAATAAAAATTTGTGCTTATATTTTAAAGATTGACCTAGTGTACTATAGTTTAAAGAAGAAGCGTGATTTATCAATGATTTGTACAAAGTTTCAAAAAAACAAAATAAGGTTTATGAAGCCACAACATAGTAGCTATGGCCCTAAGGCTATAAACGTAAATATCACATAATTTTATGGAGGTTTTTTGTTCATTAATTATTATGTTTACGTTCAACTCATTTCATTTTTTCATATTGCATTTCTTAAAGATTATTTGCATTTCATTTTAAAATTAAGATGTTATTTTAAATCCAAGTATTATTTTTATTTTATAAAATTAGTTATACATAATTTAATTTTTAAACCTACTTAAATATTTATAAATATTTAAATTAAAATTTAACTATTTTTTAAATTAAAATTTATATTATAATCTAATTTGAATTTAATTATTCATTATACATTTTGATGAATCATTATCATCATCGATACTATTTATTCACATAGATTATATCTTTCTTTGGATAGATAAGAATTTTATTACATGCTTTCTACTCCAAGGTGAAATCTTTCATATCTTAGTGGTAAATATGAATCTATCAAGTTTCCTATAATTTGTTTCATTTGGTGCTTAGACTTTTTTTCATCAACACCGTTGTATGTAAATTTTGTGTGCCTCTACATAAGGTTTTATTTAATATCATGTTTTTCAAATATTGTTGTTGTTGTTGTTGTTGTTGTTGTTGTTGTTGTTGTTGTTACTACTAATATCATCACCACCTTCACCACCACCACCATTGTTGTTGTTGTTGTTGTTGTTGTTTTTGGAGTAATCCTTATAACACTGGAGAAAAGGATATGACAAATTTATTTAGATAAAATTATTTTAAAAGTAGAAAAGAATCAAGTATAAAATAGACATTGACATAATTTTTTATGAATGTTATATAAAAACAATAAGTCTACCTCATAAAATTAAAATACTATAAAAATAACAAAGGAACGGTTGAAAAACAACATATAAAAGAAACCTAAGACCCTCCAACATGATTTTCATTTCTAGGTTTGAGGGTTATGTTCATTAGTTTTGATCCCTTTTGTCCCTTCCCCTTCTTATTGCTTCTAAAAATTGTCCAATCAACACCTCCATCCACTTCATGAAAGATAGGCATAGTTACATCTAAAACACTATCCAATTGGATATACTTTTAAATAACCCGAGCCATAACCTCATCTTTGGTCTCAAATTATTCTAAAATTTACTAATCCTTCGACAAGGCTCTTTGTGATTCAAGTTTCTTCTCTTTAGATGGAAATTCCACACAAGAATCTATATTTTTTTGGACTAGATTCAAAACATACACTAGTTATTTTCCAATGTTCACTTGCATTATATTTGTTGGGATCCTTTTAGAGACTATTACTTAGGGTTCACTTTAAGAGGCCATGATGGAAACCCCCTACCTTTGTTTAGGTTAATTAAATTCACTCCCTTGGTGAATCAAAGTGCATAGAGAAGGTGAAAAAAAAATTATTTTATGTTATACTATGTTGTTGTGTGACCACATGTTATCAAGTGACTCAAGCTGTCAGATATCATTATGCCATCAGGCACCATAATGCTAGTGGGTAGCATTATACTCTCAAACATCATTACACTACTAGGTGGCACTATGCCACTGGGTGGCGCAATGCTTTTGCAACAACATGCTATCACATGACAACATGATGTCTTATGATATGTGTTATCATGTGATAATATGTTGTCATGTGACACTATATTATTGCATGACACTATGCTATCACATCATAATATGCTATCACACGGTACCATGTTGTCATATGGTGTCATGTTATCATATGGCACCATATTACCATGTCATATCATGCTCTTGTATAGGACCATGCTACCAGATGAGACCATGCTATTGTGTGGCACCATACTGCCATGTGGCATACTGCTACCATGAGGCATAATGTTATCATGTAGCATCATGTTACCATGCAACATAATGCTATCATGTGGTATCATGCTCTCATGTGGCACTACATTATCATATGGTCTCATGTTGTTCCATTTGTCATTGGTCGTCAGTTATGTTAATTAATTGATCTAGTTCCCCTTCTTGTTTATAAATAACACTAGAGTGACCTCATTTTAACATTTTGCTTAAAATGTTTTCTCATCCTACCTAATTTTAATTTAACCTACCTACTTCCAACTTAACCTACCTACTTCCATCTCAAAGTTTTTTAGGCTTTCAATGGCTTCCACATCTACGGAACCTTAGAGTCAATCAGGGGGATCTAGAATTATGTTTTCAAAAATATATTGTATTTTAATTTCTTTTAGATGTTAGATGAACTCAAATATTTTTTTGACTAGATTGATCAATGTCAGTTTAGAGGCCTAGTGTAGATGCCTCAATACAATATGACTATCAACAACAACCTATTGTGATCTCTAGTTGGCTATTTTAACCATAGTGAGAGATGTTCCTACATCTAGTGTAACAATAAAACCATATCCTTTAGCACCTTTCCATTGGATATCCACTATTTAATAGGTTTTTCACATTGCAATGCAAGTCCTGCTAGCACCAAGGTTCTCTTATCTGACATCAATAAAAATTACTTAGAGTTGATATATAAAGTGTCCATTGATCCCTCTCATAAATTTTGAAATTATTAAGGAAATTAACATTTCTTAATTATTCATGAATCATTTATTATAAATATTTTGGTATCGTAATTTAATTTTATGTTTTACTTTTATGTTTTCATCAGAGATAGTCAAAATTGAAGGGGGATCCCAGTTGAAAAAATCACCAATCTATTTCTCAAATCTATTATCCACTTCTTTCAAGTGAGAATTTTTTTTCAATAATGACCATCAGACATTTCCTTTTGGGCTATTTACTATATTTTTCATTCTCTCTTGGGTGTTGTATGTGATTGGTGCACAATTATATTCAACATGATTAGGGCGGAGTTAAATTTTGTTTTCTCAAATGACACACCATTTCATATTCTAACTAAATTTTGGCCTTGTACTTTGAAGCCTTATATGAAATATAGAATACTTCAATTCCCATTGCCCTCTAATAAAAAATGAAAGCTAATGCTTTGTCTATCAAGGAATAGGTGGTAAGTTTAGTTTTTCCAAGTCTCCTACTTTTGCTTTATATATATTTCAAATTTTAACATTTTTCAATTTGTTATTTGTTATAGGGGAGAGTACATATTTATGACATAAGAAAATAGAACACAACTAAAGGTCAGAATTCTCCAGAGGGCTCTTGTAATACCTAGTCATGGAGTCTTCATTCAATTGATTTTGAATTAAAAAATGCCTAAGAACTAATTCTATTTCATCTTCACTTCCAAGTTTCCCTAAATATCCGTTAATGTCTTTTTCTTTTTTTATTCAATGGAAAAAAATCATATTCATTTTTTTTTTTTAATTTTTTTTGCAGTTGACTCTTGAAATGTTTTAGTTGAGGATTCTTCCACAAAATATAATCAATGTTGATATTACAAATTTCTTTTTTATTTGAAGTTTGTTAGTATTTACTAGTTAATTAATTGGATAAATTACTCATTTTGTAATTGTAGGCGAAACCACCAATGTCTCTCCCACAATCACAATGACACAAGATCCAACTCCTACACAAACACCAATAGGGGAAGAGATAAATATAAAAAGTACAATTATAATGGATGATGTAGTCACCCCAATAAGTAATAACATTAATAGATTCAATTTGAATTTACTTTAATTTTATGTTTTTGAATTTATCATTTTTGGATAACATTTTTTTGACAGTCCACCCAACGTCTGTCAGGAGACTTGGAAGTATGCCACCACCCCCACCACCTATCTAGATTTAGAGAAGAGGAAATAAAATATCCCTTGCTTCATAATGTTGAGGAACGCTACAAATTTTTTATTTCCCAAATTTCTCTATTGGTGGCCTTTTGAGTGCACAGGGTCTTACATGTTGATCTGGATGTAGAGTTTCTTGGCAATTAAAATAGACTGGTAGTTGGTGGTGGATTCAATACACATGAATTTATTCAAGTTGATAATGTAACTTCACAAGTTCCTCTTATATCTACCTCTTCCCTAGCTACCTCTTCCCCACTCCATACTGATAATTTAAATGTCTTTGAAGATTCTCTTACTAGTTTTCATTAGACAATCTAGTTTCAACAAATTTGCTTACCTATTAGAGTGATGGTGTTATTGATGAATTTAATGATTTAAAATAACATGAGATAAGGGAAAAAGCACTTATCAAATAAAAAAATTCCCATTATCACAGCCACTCCCAAAGAGTGAATATATTTTTTCTTGTTCAAAATGAACCCTCAAAGATTGATACTTTAATCCAACAAGTTCAATCTGGATTGATCTCTATGGAAAATATTTACAATGATAGAATTTTATATATTATTATAAATAGGTTGGAAAATTTAAATATAAAATCTCAAACCTATTTCAATAAACAAGCTAAAGATATCAACTTTGTTACTATTACACAATTACAGAAGGATAATTGCTGTCCTATGATGCACTATGCATGTCTAGACATAAGACTTGTATGCTTCAATCAATGCTATAAGGAAGTGCTCTATACAATGTTAATGATAATTATGATTTCTACTTAATGAATGACATGCATTGAAAAGATAAAGTACTCTTTGAAATATTAATTCCAATGTATTGAATAAGATTCATAATTGTAACATCCAAGAAAAAGATTACATAATTTAATGTATTTTAAGATGAAGGAATAATAAATATTTTAGAAAATAGTAATTTCTATACTTTTAAAACTAAAATTTATACATTAGAAATAATCCTTCAGAAACTTGCTCATCGTAAGTGTGATTTGCATCTACCATGCTAGTGTCATATTTAGTCTCAGTATTCTCATAATCTATATTGGTAGTTGTATTAGTCGTACAATGCTTCAGTGAATTATATAATGAAATTAATTTTATAATGTTAATTATACTTATGATTATTATATAATGAATGATATGCATTGTACAAATAAATTACTATTTGAAATACACATGATTTTAATAGGATATAAAAATATTAATTCCAATGTATTGAATAAGATTCATGATTGTAACATCTAGGAAATAGAATACAAAATTTAATGTATTTGAAGATGAAAGAATAATAAATATTTTTAAAAAATTAATTTTTATACTTATCAAACTAAAAGTTGAGCAGCTGAAACAATACTCGAGAAACTTGTTCATCATACATGTGATTTGCATCTACCATGCTTGTGTTGTATTTAGTCTCAATATTCTCATCCTCTGTATTGGTAGCTATATTAGTGAAACCTCTTCTTTTCACTAGAGAAATCCATGTTTCCACTACTCTATCAGATGAAAACTTAACCATAAAATAATATGAAACATATAGTCTCAAACAAGTCTCTAGATTTTTATCCAATATGTTTCTAAGTTTTGACTTCACAAAGGATAATTAACTAAACACTTGCTCATCTTCCACAGAAATAAAAATAAATGTTTGACCAAGTTCATATAATCTAAGATATTCACTAATATTTTCCTTTAACATGCTACTTGGATTAAAAAAATTCCATAGATGAGTAATGGCACCATTTTCTATTAGGTCACTTAAACAATTAAATCGATCCATCATTGTAATCCCAAAATGTGTTGATTAAGATGTAAGTAATTGTTTATTTAAAATACCATTAATTTAAACTCAATTCAAATATATAGATTTATATAAATGCATAACAATTATACCCACATACTTCTTAAATAATGTGTTGATCTATTCTTGACTGTTAACACTATTCCAAAAAATAGGATTCGCAACTCCCATTCCCTCCAACAACTCATCCCTTTGAAAATAGTCTTTGATCTTAGTGGCTAAAGTTTGTGAGATTTTGTTAAATTTAATTTATGTTTTAGACAAATAGTATCATATAGTAAATGTGTCATAGGTACATCTTCAGGCTCAACTCCCACAACTTCAAGTCTTCTAGAGCATGTGTGCATTGAGATCTCATTGTCATTTACCAAGACACAAAGATGATCATGTATATTAAAATTTTAAATAACTCTCTAGATTCTGAAAATCAATCAAAATTTTCCAAGTTCTAAAAATAGGTCCGTGAAATATTTCATTCAATGTGTATAATATATATAAACATTAACATACATATTTTATCAAATGTATGAAGTCAACAATATAGATAGATCTCTCTTGGGCATGTTTCATTAAATAATTGATTTCTTTCAACATTGGAAAGATACTACATAATCTAAGTAAAGTTTCTAAATCTATTAAATGACACAACAAATCTTTTTCTTTGTAAACTTCTCTATGATATTTATACTTAAACCCTGTCAAAGATGGATATTCCTAAAAAATTCTATAGGCAGGTTCATACATTGAAATCCATCCGGTTTCTACATCTTTCAGTAATTATTTACCATCTATCACCTCAATTGAAATTTTTTGACACCATAAATATTTTTGGGTTGCTTGACATGTATGCATGAAAGTCATGAATAAGCTCTTCCACTTTTGTAACATTACTCAATGTGCTAACAATTTTGTATGCAAGATTCATCCTATATGCCATGTAATGGATTGGAATCATAAATGAATAAACTTTTATTTGTTGGTGAACACAAAGACCCTTTATATTCCCTTGCATCACTGATGCACCATCAGTGCCAACACACAACTTTATAGCTATGGCACAGTCATCCATCCCATCTCTTTCTTTTAAATTATATACAACCTATTTATGAAAGTTTTTTGTATTGTAATTTTCTACCATTTTATGGACAACTAAAATATGAGATTGCCTTGAATAGTTTTTGAAGGTATACACATGCATACAAACCTATGCCTTGTTGTCAACTATAGTGACCTCATTGATAGACAGAGAAATAAATAGTGATATCTCAACACTTTCTTTCAATTTTCCTTCTCAATAATGGCTAGACATTTTGCCATTTTTAAAGCACTTTTATCTTTAAAATGTCACTATGGAATATCTATAAACCCATTATGTTTAAATAAAAAAAATTAATCTATAAAATCATAAATGAGTCTTCATTTTCTTTGAATGTGCAAAATAGTAGAGAATTGTACATATTTTTCCATAAGATTGGACTAAATAACTTTTTCAAATTGTGCTTTTATAGTTCCCCCTTTCTCAAAAAAATATTTTTGTCACTTCTAATCACTTTCATATTCACATGCATATCTTATATGCATGTATTCTTCTCCATGTTTCCATCTATGTGTTCTTGTTATCTATCCATCTGGGTGCTTTATATATATATATATATATATATATATATATATATATATATATATATATATATATATATATAATGTTTCTCAATTGTGTCCAACTTAAATTGTATTCTATGTTCTTTTCCAAGTTTATAACTATAAATTATACATCTACATTCTCTTCGAGGCTCACTACCATTTTTTAGTTCTACAAGTTTTATAAATAAATATTTTATAGCCCAGTCAACCTGAAAAGACATTCCTATTGTCCATGTACTTCTCTTCCTCCATCAACTTTCTTTAGTGTAATTTTAAACAAAATTTAGTGTCTGAAAATAACTACATTTCTCTTGTGAATTGCCTAGAGGAGTGTGTTCTAGTGAAGTGCCCAAAGGTGTGCCTTCTAGGGATGGCATTTCATCAAAAAAATCTTCAAGTTGTGAGAAGTTAATGGGATTAATTCTTTCTAATGACATAGTGTCAATATATATATCAATTTTTGCACTAATGTGGATTTTTAATTATTCTACAATAAAAAATTAATTGATATTTTTAAAAAGTATTCAAAATAATCTATATTTAAAGTGTCTATTATTCGCACACTCCTATTTCCTAGATTTCTAAAATAAGACATGATGTTGGATTTTTTTGGCATTTGTTGTGGTGCTTTATCCTTGTTGTTACCTCTTGATGATATATCTTTCTTGTCAAGTGGTTTATTGATGTCAGCTTCCCATCCACTATCGAGCGTTACGCTGTGGTCATATAACACATTGCTACCAGGTGGCAAGTTACCATTGTGTAGCATAGTACTATGGGGTGTCAATTTGTAGTTTCATAATACATCACTATCAGACACCATGTTGCCTTCATGCGACATATAACTATGAGGTGATTGATTACTATCACATGGCACATTGCTACCAGATGGTAGGTTACCATCTCATGGTGCATTATTATCATATGATATGTTGTTATCATGCAACACATTGCTATTGAGCATCAGGTTGTCATCGTATGACACATTATGATCAAGCACCTACATGCCACGGTGCAACATAATATTGTCAAGAATCTGATTTTCATTGTGTGACATAATGTTAGTGGAAGTTAAGTTTTTGAAAGCAGTTGAGCAACAAAGTGTAGGCCTCAAGTCTCAAGATCTTCACAATTCAATAAAGAAAGATACTTCAATGGTAAGTTTGACCTCAAGGAACATATGTACTCTATATATATGGTGAATTTCATGTATAACCATATAATAATTATAAATCATTATCATTCCAACCATTAAGAAAATGACATCCCAAAATTTTAGGTGAAAGGGTCATATGTTGCACCATAAAAATTTGCCAAATTCAAATTCTCCAAAATGGAATATTTGTGAATTAGCGAATATTCACCACTAAAATTTATCCTACTAGTAATTTCACTATCAATTCCAATAAGAGTATGTCAGGGAAGGCATCCTTCCACTAAGATATTCTCTTATTAAGCTTAATAATTTTGAAGTAAGTGGACACATGTCTTGTTTTAAAGTAATTTATCTACTAGAAATGTAAACTCTTTTAATTGAGAGATTTATTCCATGTAAGATCTTGACCTTTCAAATCAATAAACTTAGGAAGATATTTTGATACATATAGATTATCTAAGACTTGAGAAATAATAGTATGAAATAATAAATTGGGGTCCATAAATAATAGTTTGACCGAAAAATTTCTTGTGGCTTTGAAATAAAAATCTCTCCAAAACTTGCAAAGGTAAAAAAGGTATTTTCACCCACATCAATTGATCCATAAACTATGGGGATATTATACATTATGTTTCACTAGCAAATATCCTATGGAATCCTAACACCTCTTTGATTTATTTAATTAATGTTTGCATGTTAATTTTTTTTTAAATAGTCATAAATGTGATTTACATCTGAAATAAAAGTTTTGCATATGGAAATTAATACACGAACATGAAAGTAGAGCATGAACTTAAATACAAATCAAAATTGAAAGAGACACCATATCACCCAGGAGAAACTCAAATTGAGAAAACACAAATAAAAGTGAGAGATCTCCTCCTTATTCCATTATGTCATGCTGCACATACAAGTTTACTACCTTCATAAGGCCTTACTAATCATCCTTTGCATTAAAATATGCTTCTATACTCATGTGATCTATAATTTGCTCACTTGTTCTATCCTTTCCACATTCTAATTTTAAAAAAAAACACATACAATCAAGAAGATTACTTACTAATAATCACTCTAATCCTTAAAAAGACTCCCTTCATACATATACATAAAACTTAGGAATGAGAGGGAGGCCAAAATAAAATCCTAAAATACTCATAATATGAACAAGTGTTTGCAACCGTTTATTTTACCATTATTTGCATAACAACAAAACCACTAGAATCTATAGAGGCAGTTTAAAAACTAGCATAGCTAAATTACATAACCACCAATGAGCCTACATAACCATCAGTGAGGCTTCATCACTGAAAAAAATGCACCATCTTTTGGATGCCATAACTTCCACATAAGAACTCAGATTGACATGACATTTTTTTAAAATTGCATTATTTTTTGAGAGAAACACAAATATGTAATAAAATTTTACTTTTTATTACATATTCCTAATGTTTTGTCCTTTGTACCATATGCTATCCATTTTAGGTCATAGAGTGAAGCAAATTCTTCTTGACTTTACTCAATGGTTACATCTTTACAAAGAGAAACAGAACAAGTTTTTAAAGATACAATATCATAAAATGAAAATATATATTAAGTTAACCCATATGCCTAACACTAAAGATACAAATTTTGGATCATACCTCCCCAATTTGAAGGATTTTAAGTCCCAAAAATCTTAGGAGCTCATATGGTGAGAAACTTTCTTCCTTCCCTTATTTGAGTGAAATTTTGGATATCCTTGGGAATTGCACTTTCAACTCAATTACAAACTCTATTGATATCCACTTATTGAAACTCTTCCCATCATATATAGAAACAATTTTTATCCCACTCCTCTTTGTCAATAAGAGTAAAGATCACCATTGAAGATACTGAAGACCTTCATTGTCCAGCATGCAATGCTTAATATCAATGTAAATTTTCAAAAGAAAAAGTATAATATATCCAATTCTATGACTTCTTCTTAACCTTCATATTATTAGCTTTGGATTGTTTCCATCTTAAGAAGAAGAATTTCACACCCTTTGATGGATAGATGGTTATTCCATTAAAGAATTTTGGATAAAGCCATGAATTCACATAATCCCAAGAGGTTTGCATCATCCCAACAACAACAATAGCGGTAATTTTAACTTAACTTGTTTCCAATGAATCAATAATTTGTCCTCTATCAACTTGATATCGAAGTAAAGGAACATCTACACAATGGTCACCCCAAAACTACCATAATAGAATTTGAATAGAATTATCACAATTGGAGAAATGTTTGAGCAACCTTTGATAGAAAAAAAATGTACTATGATACCCAAATGAGCCAAGACTCAAACTCACAAAAAATGATGTGAATCTAATTTCCCTTCATATCATTTATAACCAACTATAAGACCAATGTAATCCATAAACTAAGTTTATATTCCATGATACTAGTTTTGACCAAAATGGATCCTATAGACTCCAAACAACTCCTTGATATATTGAATCGTTGTTTGCATTTTAAATTGCTTTAAAATAATCAAGAATGTGATTTACAACTGAACTAAAATTGATCCATATGGAATGGAATAAAAAACATGAAAGTAGAAAAATAACTTAGAGATAAAATTAGAGTTGAAAGAGACACCATATTACCCTAGATAAACTCAAATTGAGAAAAAACCATGAAAATTGAGGGATCTCCTCCTTGTTTCAATATCGCATTCTACACATAGAAGCTTAATGCCTTCTTAAGTCCTTCATGAACATAATTTTAATTACAATATGCTATAATACTTACATGCTCTACAACTAGCCCTCTTATTCTCTCTTTTCCATGCTATAATTCATAAAAACATCATACAATCAAGAAGATTACATGCTAATAATATATCCCATCCTTATAAATATTCCCTCCATATATATATATATACAACTTAGACACCAAAGGGAACCTGAAACAAAAACCCAAAAGACTCAAAAGATGAAGACGAAGTGTTTGCAAACATTTTCCATACAATTCTTTGCATAGTGAAAAAAATCTTTAAAATCCACAGGGGGAAGTTATAGAGCTACCATAGGATGTTTACTTAACTATCAATGAGCATATAGAACCATCATCTTTTATAGGCCTATAACTTCCACATAAGAACTCAAATTGACATGTCATGTTTTTTAAATTGCATAATTTTTTGAGAAGAATAAAAATATTAAATTAAATATTACTTTTTAGACATATTCATAATGTATTAATCTTTATACTTTAAACTACCAATTTTAGATCATAGAGTGTTGCAACTTATTCTTGATCTTACTCAATGGTTATATTTAACAAAGAACAATAGGAGTGTTTCAAATTACAAAATCATGAAATGAGAATATATAATAAGTTAACTCATATGCATAACATTAAATATCAATATTTTATATCATCGGTCTAACATTGAAGGCCTTAATGTGAATGTCAAAATATGGAAACCAAGCTTTGAAAGTGACAATGATCTTATTCCTTGACCAAATAAGATTCTAAAACACCACATTCAAACCCTCTAATAATAAGAATAATAATAATAATAATAATAATAATAATAATAATAATAATAATAATAATAATAATAATAATAATAATAATAATAATAAATTCTCAAGTTACTTTCCATCAAAGGAAAGTAGTGCTCTATAGTCCATCTATTAAAATTAAGAAGATTCGATCGATGGTAGAGTCAAACGTCTCTACCCACAGTAGAACTAAACGGATCTACTTGTGGTAACATAAAATGGATCTGCCCATGGTAGGGCCTAATATATCTACCCACATCAAGGTTAAATATCTCTACCATCTGATAGGTTCAAATAGCTCTATCATTTTACAGGGCTTAACGATGTTTTTGCTTGACATGGTTAAACAACTTTGCCATTTTGAAGGGTCGATTGGCATTATCACCTGACATAGTTGAACGGCTTTGCCCTTTGACAGGGTCAAATGGTTCTATCATTAGGTAGTGTCAAAAAAATCTATTATTTGGCATGGTCAAATGGATTTGTTATCTACTATAGCTAAATAGCTCTATCATCTGGCCTGATTGAACATCTCAATCAGGAACCCCCCTCAAGCCACACAAAATATCTCACCTAAATCAGAGCCTGCTATGTAGTGAAATGACTTGATAATACCATTACATATAAATAAACCTAAAAATAATTACCTCCTAGAGGAAATGTACATGGATTAAACCTATTAACATAAAAATATGATTGGGCAAACTAGAGGAAATTTCATACCTTCTAATTTACCGATACTATGAATCAAATTTTCCTAAATAAATCTAAAGGGGTTTTGAATATGGGATCCTAAAATTTACCCTGGAACCAATAGAATACGAGCTATTCTCACATTTGATTGGTTTGGTAATCAACTAGTTTGGGCTAGACCAAAAATTAGCCTAGGCTAAAAGAGGCATAGAACTCAAAATATCATCAAGATGTCCAAGGTACTAGCAACTTTATTTTTGATAGATCAAGAATGAACCTAAATATAGAGGAAGGTCCAAGTCTCTAGAAAACCTTCAAGGTCTTTTAGGACCTATCCCCTAATAGAAACATCATGAAAAAAATATATTAACTTGGAATATGACCCTAACATTTTTAAGATGGTTTGGCAAAGACCCTGGACTAAAGGAGCATGAGGCTCAGGTATCTAAAATGACCAAAGTGAGAACAAATTGATTTTTACTATATCAAGAACTACCCTGGATAATGTTGGAGATCTAGGTCTCCAAAAAACCAACTGTCAGACGTAGTCATGATGAACTTTAATGTGCTTTGTCCTGGCATAAAATAATAAATTCTTCACAATCTTTAGAACACTCTGGTTGTCATAGTAGATAGGTGTAAGTGCTAATGAATCAATTTGAATATCCTCTAATATTGATTGAATCCACATCAATTCTCTACCTGTAGTAATAACTAATTTATATTATGCTTCATTGGAAGACAATGCTAATGTATTTTGTATCTTACTTTGCTAAGAAAATGCTCCTAAACCAAGAGTGAATACATAACCTATTTTAGACATTTTAGAATCAACTGATCTTTCCCAATATGAATCAATATACCACATTATCTCAAACTCAATATATTGCTTATACAAAATGATGAAGTCAAGATTACCTTTGACATATTTAAGAACATGATTTGCATCTTACCAATATTCTTCATGAAGATTGATAATGAAGCGAGAAATATAACTAACTACAAAACATAAATCTAGTCTAGTAGTAGTAAGATAAATCAAACTAGTTACAAATTGTTGATACACCATTTCATCGATTAGTGGTGAATCAGTGTTAGCTAAGAGTATTGTCCCAACTTCCATAGGTACAGTTGTTGGATTACAATCACTCATTCTAAATTTATTTAATAAAGAATTGACATATTTTATTTGAAATATAAAAATTGAGTGACCAAAATTGTAAAACTAAAAAAAATCCACACCTAGATAATATTAAAGCATGCATAGATCAGTCATTTTAGAAACTAAATAATTGTCAGCTTTCATCTATTTAATCAAATTAGTGTTGCTTCCAGTGATGACAAGATCATCAACATATACAAATAAGACAACTATATCATCACCAATTGTTTTAACATAGAGAGGAGATTTTTCATCACATATTTTAAAACCATACTCTCTAAGATATTTATCTATTCTGATGTACCAAGCTCGAGGAGCCTACTTAAGTCGATTTAAGGACTTCACTAACCTTGAAAACCATATGCTCCTTACCAAGCACCTAGAATCCATATGGTTGTGTCATGTACACTTCCTCCTCTAAATCCCCATTTAGAAAAACACTTTTTACATCCATTTGAAACACTGGCCAACCAAACTGAGTAGCAATGGATATAATCATTCTGAATGTTATCATTTGCACTGTAGGAGTAAATGTTTCTTCATAATCTACTCCCTCTTCTTGTGCATAACCTTTTGCAATAAGATAAGATTTATATTTCTCTAAAATTCCATCAAATTTACATTTTACCTTATAAATCTATTTACAACCAATGGATTTCTTACTGTGAGGTAACTCAGGCAAAACCCATCTACCATTCCTAATGAGTACATCATACTCCACCTTCATGGCAGATTCCCCTTCTAACTTTATTTTAGCATCTGTATACATATTATGTTTAAAAATATATAAAATAACATAATTGAGACCAAAATTTACCTACTCAAGATTCAGTACCACTTGTTTCCCTAACCTTGTGGATCTACCTTCCAAAGAAATTGGAAGATGATCTTCTCAAATATCTTGCATTGTGTTATAGTACCATTTAGCCATTTGTGCCAACTTGTGGAAGCCCTTGTTGTTTCACTAGGACCAACCATGGATCTAAATTATTTTGGGGTTTGCCTTTTTAAGTCATGTTTCATTTTAATACTATTACTTGCTTCACATTAATTTTTAGGAGTCCAAAGACTACTAGTATATGTAGGTTTACCATCTTTTGAGAAATAGGTAATTCTCTCATCTATTTTGACATCTCTATACATAATTAATTTATTTGAAGAGATATATATTAACCTATATCCTTTGGAATTCTCACTATAACCTAGAAATACATACTTTTTACTCTTTGCATTTAAACCACTTATTTTCACTTTAGGAAGTAATGCAAAAGTAGTATTACCAAAAATATGAAACTCACTTACATCAAGTTTTCTACCTAACCATACTTATTTTGATGTAATATTCTACACATCTTTACAAGGACACATATTCAAGATGAGCACTGTAGTGTTCACAACTTTTGCCCAATACTGAAAAAGGTACATGCATGCTTTGCACTATACACCATGCCATCTCCATAGTAGTCTTATTCCTTCTTTCCACTAATTCATTCTACTATGGAGTGTAAGGAGTGGTATACTACTTATGTATACCTTCCTTTGTGTAATATGCATTGAATTGTTAAGAGATAAATTCTCCACCATTATTTGACCTAAAATTTTTAACCTTTTTACCTATTTGATTCTCAACAAGTTTTTTTCATAGAATAAAGTTAGAAAAACATTTTGATTTATTCTTGAGAAAATACACCCACATTTTTCAAAAGAAATCATCAACAATTCATAAGAAATAAAGGGCACCAAATACAGTGTTAGTTTTCATAAGACCATGAAGATCTGCATGTACCAAATCTAACACACATTCTTCCCTCCATGCTTTACCAATAAGAAATGGTTTCCTAACCTATTTACCCAACAAACACCCTTCACAAAGATTTTGATTTTCCTGAATAAATAGGATTCTATGTACCATTTTATTTTTACTCAAGATGATTAAAGATTAGTAACTCAAATGACTATAACTCTCATGCTAGAGAGTACTAAATTGCTCAACTTTTTCTAATGCAAATTATTCTAATGATTTAGGATCTACATGTTTATTCAAAACCATTTCCCTTATACTAACAACAATATGTTTTTCATTGAGAGTAGTGACATTACATTTATTTCACCCAAACTTAACTACTAGTTGTTTATTTTTTATAATTTCACCAATGGACAATAGATTTTTATTCATATCTAATACATATCTAACATTAGTAAATGTATATTTGTACTTATTGTTTAGAATAATTTTTACATCTCCACAACCCTTAATGTTATGTGTTCATCCATCACCTAAGTAAAAATTTTATTACTACTTTTATCCATAATGAATGTTACATACCAATCATGGTGACACATGTAGTATCATGAAGCTCCTGAGTCAAAATATGAGATTTTTGGCTCACTTGATTGGTCGTGTGTTTCTACAAAATCAAATTCAATATATACCTCTTATTTTACTTATTTGATAATATTAGCTTGTCTAGATTTCTTGTTTGAATTAGACAAGTCATCTTTTCATTTTCTATAATCTTTCTTAAAATGACTTGGTTGTTTGCAATAAAAGCATTTCCACTTGGTTTTCTTGGAATCACTTACATTATTTTTTGAAGAATCTCTATGTGTAGATCATTTCCCTTTTTCTTTTGTCTTTGCTACAAAAACACTTTTTGTAAAAGTAGATGTAGACAAAACTACCTACTCCTATCGTCTCCCCTTTTGCAATAGAAACGTGGAGAATGTTTCAAAGTCCAATGTATGTGTCTCAGAAATCATGTGCAAGGAATCCAAAAATGACTCAAATGAAGGTATAAAGTTCTGCATAACTAGAGAAATGAAATCTTGCTCATCAACAGGGTTCTGCATAGCCTTCAACTAGTTACTGATATCCTCTATCTACAATAAAAATTCAAAAACAGAGCCACCTTCCTGCATCTTAGTAGAAAATAATACATTATTCAAATACAATATCTCATCGACTTTAGAAGCCTAATATTTAGAAGTAAGACTAGTCCACAAATCTGATGCACTGATCACATTTCTAAACTCTGGGATTAGATTATCTATCACTGACAGTTTTAACTACAAAGGAGCCTCACGATGATATTTATTATAGTTATCAGTATCAGTGGTAGGCTTTTGCTCTTTATCGAGCACTATTTGATCAAGATTCTGATATTCACATATCATCAAGACTTTATGACTCCATAAACTAAAATTCTTTCCTGTTAATTTCTATGAATCTGGCAATAAGAGGTGTTGTAAACTAGTCATTTTGACCTAGTTTTTCTAAAAATGTAGATATAAAACAAATATAAATAATTTACTTAAAATTCTTTCTACCCATTGAATCAAATCACAAACTGGTCAAAACCTTCAATTTTCTCCAAAAAAGTCAACATAGTTTGAGAAATTTTAAACTTTTCATCTTTAAAAACAGTAAAAACCAAATAAAAACAATTAAATCAGGAGATATACACCTCCATTTTCAAAACTTATTTTTACATGCAAATGATGACAAATATTTTTAAATTGTGGTAAAATTTAGGAGATTCTGACTTACGATTCTCCTCTTATGGAATTAACTGTACTAGTTTTTGGCAAGTTGAGGCAAAAATTGAAGTTTTTTAAGGCTTTGAAAGGAATTGATTTCTCTAATTATGATTTAAATCATAATTCATCCTTAAAATCTGATTGTCTATTTAAAAACATTGGTTAAAACTTTGCATAAAGAAATAAGCTAATAATTATGAATGTGTGCATTTGCAGAGAAATGGGTTACCAGGAAAACTTCAGAGACTAATTTCGAGCTGAATTTTGAACCAAATTCACTTTCATCAGTGCATGTATTGCTTTCTTGTCCATCAAACACCCCTAGAGCCAAGAACTAGCAAAAACAATAAAATAATGAATTTTTCCACCTCTTGGGTGCTGTACAACATGGTATGGCTAGTGTGAGAGGAAAAAATAGAGAAAAAATAAATAGAGGTTAAACCTCCCTTCTCTCTTCCACTTTCTCCTTCCTCTACTACCTGAGACCTTTTCTAGCCTCCTGTATGGTTTTTTGGCTTTCTCGCTGGTCATGGCAAGTGAAATTTTGATTTTCTCTCTCTCCCGTCTCTCCATCAGGCTCTACACATTTTTCCTTGACAAGATCTCTTTGGCAAATTGAGGTTACTTCTCAAACAATCTCCATTGGGTATTCTCGCGTCCTAATAAAATGATTTCACAGAGAAATCTTCCTATCGAGTTCACTAACCATTAACTCTGATTACCATAAAATATTACATAGAGAAAGCCAAAAAAATACTTGATATTATTCAACGCATAAATAACCTAATATATAGACAAAAAACAAACATCTACAAATCCCAATGTAGGTGAAACAAAAAGTTGACAGGGATAACAAAATAAAAAAACCCATACAATAATATAACAATATTAGTTATAACAATATAACAAAACATTTAAATGTTAAGCACAAAGTATACTGAGAGGGGGGGGGCGAATCAATATATTATATATCTTATAAATCTTTCCTTTAACCAAAATCCACTTAATCAAACATTCAAGATATGCAATAAAACTCAAACAATAAACATCCACACAAGATAGAGAGAGACACTAGATATAACGTGGAAACCCAATGTGGGAAAAAATGCAGAGAATCAATCTCAAATATATTTGTGAGAACAACCCCATAGGAGCACCATACCCCTTTGCCAAGTACAAACCTCAGCTATAATTCGTGAGCACCAACTCATAAGAGCTTCAAACCCCTTTGCCGAACACCAACACAACACCTATTCGTGAGCACCAACCCACATGAGCACCAACCCCTTTGCCAAGCACCAACCCACAGGAGCACCAACCCCTTTGTGTATACCACACACCTATCTCTCAATGTTGCTATCTCAACAATTGATAGATCAATACAACATCTCCTTCCTCTCTCTCACCTTTGCTCTTCTAAGTTAGATATAACAAATACAAATCATATTCATCTCTCTCAATTGCTCTTCTAAGCTAGATATTACAATATCAAATCAACCTCTCACACACATATTACAAATGGCTACTCAAGCCTTTATTTATAGCTTTCAAAATGACCTTTGGCCTTCCCCCTTTGTGACCTTTCATTCCTCATGGAAAATGACACCAATCTTAGATGACCCTTCATATCCAAGCATTTGAAAAGTCATGTGGTGACCCTTCATGACCAAAAATGTCTTTCCCACTTTTGTCCTTATCTTTGGTGACTTTTTGTATTCCTTTAAGTGTCCCTTCATGAGAAATTCACCCTTTACTCTTTTGTCTTCACTTGGTGACTCTTGGTATTCCCCAGGATGACTTTTCATGGGAAAATGCATCCCATCCTTCTTTTGTCTTTATCCCGTGACTCTTCGACTTCTCCATGGGCCCTTCTTTAGTCTCATATGCAACCAAAAATATATTCGTTAATATTAAATAAATATTAACTCATATTAGCCAAGATAAACAACATTAAATGTAATGAGACCTTTATCACCAATAATACTAAACCTTTGACATCAATGACAATATTTCCAACAATAAATACTTAATTATTCTAATAAGTAAAGTAAATTCATCTAATTTTTTCTAAATAAAATTCCAACACAACCCAAGGTTGTGAACCAGAAACAGGGGAACTAACCAACCTAGAATGCAAGGTGGAACTGACCACACCACCAACATGGGGAGCAATAAAGAGGGTCCTTTCACGCGGCACCCAGCCACTTTCCATAGGGATTTCACCTAGAATAGGACAAAAATGGGTCCAAAAAAGCCATTCCCCAGGAGTGAAATACTTAGCACACACAAGTGCCAACGAGTAGTATTCTCTAGATGGTTCACACGATAGGCTGGAGGAAGAATATCAGAAGCCGGAAAATTATTTCGAGTCAAAAACAAGCTCGATTTTTGCATTCTCCAGGAGAAAGGACTCACCAAAAGAATTCTCATCAAATCTTTTCAAAAGGCTGCATTGTAATAATGACGCTCTCGTAGAGTACCCAAAATCAACCTTAATTTTTTCTGATTCGAACCAACAGAGCCCAGCACCATAGAATTCCCCTTAGACTCGCAGTATTTTGAAGGTAAAAGGTATCCTTTCAAAAGATTATTTCTGCTCGAAGACCAACCAGGTAAGTTGACACGGGAAGTCACAAAGTGACAGGCTCAAATGACAATCCAACAAAGTGTCCAAAACAACTGAAACCAAAAGAGATGCCTTCTCTGCATTCTCCCTTTCATTTTCACCTTTGTCTCTTGTCGAGACTTGAAGGAGAATAATCCAAAGAACAAGTAAATCTGAAGCATCAACAAATTTCAACATGTGTGGAGTGAAATACACAGAGACCACCTCACGGCCCATAAAACAAAAACGAGTTTTATTATGACAAACTTGGAACCAGAGTAGTTCCTCCCACTAACCATCCAAAGTATTTCGACCATAGGCATCATTTTCTTAGTACCGCCGGTCTCGCACAGAGAAGTGACTACCAATGAAACCGTAAAACCCATCGTAGAGGGAGAGATCCCCCTCTAAAATAAAACTCGCTCTTGGCCACAATGCCCCCCCAAAAAAATTGACCCACATGAAAGGTCCTCCAGAACAGAGCCCACAACAAACTTGCCATATCCAACCTTGCATAGGTACAGAGGAGCCAAAGGCAGATGGCATTTCGTTCTCCCTCACACTGAGGAAAAAAAAGCTCAATGCTTAATCTTAGAATAGACAACCTCAACAGATATCAAGCCGAACCCATGTTCTCAATGTTGAGTGGAATCAATTGGACCCTCAATTGGAACAAATATATTTTCCAGTCATGATACCAATGTTATTATATATATCTTGTTCACACAATACTAGCATTTATAATCATTCAAATCATTTGTTCGTACAACTTTATCCCAGTCTAAATTATATCTATCATGATGTATAAAGCATAATGTTTTGAATCATTTGCTCGTACAGCTTTGTCCCAGTATAAAGTATATATATCATGATGTACGACATCTGAAGAAAACACATAGGAAACTCTCCCCACACTATATATAAGAGAGAGATGGACATTTAAAAAAAAAAGCTAGAAGCCCCACTAGAGGATGATGTTGAAGTGTTCTAAACCTCAAGAAAAGCCATAAGTGAAGATACTTGCTTTCCTTGAAATATATTTGGTGCAAATGTTTGTAATCTACTCTATCATTTAAGAATATCTCAAATCAATGATGTCCCCATGAATTATCTCTATGATGAAATGCATGTGAATTTTTACATGTCTTTGATTTGTTGATGTTGGATCAAAATCTTACGAATCTGAATAGTATTCTAGTTGTCATACTAGATGAAAATAGAGCTTATAAACTAGATACCAAACTTTATGATAATCTATTGAAGCTAGATGGCCTCAATGGAAACATTAACATCCCCCCTATACTCTACTTCAATAGACGATAAAGCAATAACATTATTCTTCTTGTTTGACTAACTAATTAGAACTGAACCAAATGAGAAACTATAAACTTAAGTGGAATTGTGATTCTAAATATCACCAGCCCAGTATGAGTGAATATAGACAATCAAGTCGATGTCACTACTAACTCTGTAAATAATCTTGAATCTATGTCTGCCCTAAATCTAGTGCAAAATCCTCTTAATTATTTTACAGTACAGTTCATGGGTTTCCTACATCAATTTGGAATGTAGGCCCACTACATATGATATGTTAGTTCTGGTATGTGTCAATTACATAAGTATACCCATAAGTTATCAATACAAGGTAGCATAGACTAAAGGTGAAGTATAATCTACCTCAATATCGACTCTAGATAGAAAGGGAGTTAGAGTTGGCTTACAATCAGCTATGTGAAACTAAGCAAGTATATTGAGATCATCCTTAGGCTTTACTAGAGTGATCCCTAAGTATGACTAAGAAATATGAATTCCAAGGAAGTAATGTAGCAAGCCCAAATCTGTAATGAAAATCTTATCCTAGAGAGTTGATCCACCACTATAATGGATGAAGAAGAGCTACCAGTGATCAAAATATCATCAACATAAATAACCAAAATCAAGAGCAAATCATCTTAATATGAGAGAAAAAATTTCAAATCTAAATGGTATCTCGTGAATTCTTCTGAAAGAAGAGAAGAATCCATCTTGGTATACTAAGATTGAGGGGTATGTTTGAGGTCATAGATGGATTTTTGGAGTCTACATACAAAGGAAGAATCCTCAACAAGGCATGAAGACTAGTCCATGTAAATCTCCTCCTCAAGATCACCATGACGAAAGGCACTATTCACATTTATTTTATGAACATTCCAATTATTGTCTAGT
Source organism: Torreya grandis (assembly GCA_037957365.1). Classification (NCBI taxonomy): domain Eukaryota; kingdom Viridiplantae; phylum Streptophyta; class Pinopsida; order Cupressales; family Taxaceae; genus Torreya; species Torreya grandis. The sequence continues at coordinate 948,240 of JARHVA010000617.1, read as the reverse complement.
GTAATAAAAAGTGTAAGTTTGACGGAGTTCATTTTGATGACTAGTGTAAAGGTCTCTGTGTAGTCGATGTTAAGCACATGTAAGAAACCCTTGGAAGACAACCATGTCTTGAACTCATCAATGGACCTATTTATTGCATACTTATTCTGATATATCCATATTCATCAAAATATCTTTATTCACTCAAGAAGAAGTGTTAAATCCCATGTATTTTTACTAATTAAGGAGTTATACTCCTCATGTAAGGCGGAATTGCACACATTAAAACCTAATGCCTTCTAAAAATTATAGCATCTAAAATAGATGCATAAAAGGAATGCACACCACTCTGACAATCTAAAGGTGTCTACCTATCATCTGAAATTTCCCCAACCCATGTACATATGCTCTATAATGGTTGCCTAGCCCAAATAGGATTAGAAAATGATGACATAGGTAGACAAACATCATCCTCTAAAGTTTGGCTAGATGTAGATGAATATGAGTCCCCATCCCCACTCTCACTATTATAATGAGAAAATGTGTCCTCAACCTATGAAATGTGCTCATGATGATCTAAATCATCTGAATCAAATCCAATTGAATGCAACTAAGTGAATTATGTGTCAAGTGTTTATTGTAATCCTCTTGTGTTTTAGAAAAATAAGGTTATGAATATGCCCCAAACAACGTTTGGGTGGCCCATGATTTCGCCTCAAGGGGAGGATGGGAAATTTTAATTTTAATAGTTGCACCACAACTTTAATAAAATAAGCACATAATTCAACAAAAAAGACTGAAAATGGAATAATTGGAAAAAAGAGATCCAAAAATGGATAAACGAGTCAAAAATGAGCCTCTTAGAAAGTAGTTGGGTAACAATAGCTCTAGGGATAAAATTCAAAAAATTAATACAATTTCACCCTTAAGGGTGAAAATTAGTCATTTTCAGCCTTCTGATTTGGAAATTTGAGATCTAACTTATACACATGAGAAAGACTGACAAAATGGTCAATATACCTTACCATGGATAACTTGGAGAGTGGGTTCGAGACTATCTATGACCACTAAGGAGTGTGCCATTGGTAAGTACCATTTTTTGTATTTAATTTCACCTTAAACTACATTTAATAGTTCTATAAGTAGATGGAAAAGAGACCTCACCAATTTCAAAGAGATAAAAATGATGAGGTCGACAATGAAAATGGTAGGATAATTTGAAAATGGCAATCTCACCAAAAAATTGGTGACATCGTTGGAATAGATAGAATTCATAAAATGGTGAAATCATCATAATTAGGGAAAATCACCATAATGAAAAAATAATTGGTCAAACAATGAGGTCATCCTACTAAATAGTTGGATCAACCTGTACATTAGTGAAATCACAAGCTTGAAGAGGGAAATGACAAAGTTATACTACATAACAATGAGGTCATTCTACATAATAGTGAAATCACCAAGTAAAATGGTGAGGTTATCAAAAATGAAAACTAGTCTAGACATAAGTGATATTTAGGACAAGTGACTAACTTAGTTATGTTTGGTTTTGTTACAAAGGATCATGCTAGCATTATTACAAAACAAAACTAATGATCATAATTCCTACATCGACCTAAGATTATTATATATGAGGTTGTGAGGCTACTAGAGGTGATATATTTGTGGCATAAAGTTCATTTCATAGTGATTCAAGTGGATCATGCCTACTTGTCACTGTTAGTAGAGCATTAGAATTTAGAGACCTCAACCTTCTACCTACTAACTAGAGAGATGACTGGGACACTTGAAGATGTTCAATAGATTATGAGGGTGTCATTTATAGGGTGACTAATCTATTAGTTATTTGGTAGATAGATTACTATTTTGAAGGACCTGATCAGAGTTAAAAACCTGGTTATTCATAAGTTGTCCATAGATATTGATGCCTTAGAGGATCTAAATTGATCTCCAACCATTATTCTAGGGGTACCACCACCTCTACTGTAGGGCATAGTGCCCTAAGAGGTACTAATTTTGATGACTCTTATCAGTGGCCTCCTACTACCTGATAATAACAGCCTATATTTCTTAACTATGTTGATTACCATAGTGTACAAAATAATGGACCATACTACATGTTTTGCATGGGGATCCATCATTCTAAGATAATTGTACAAATATTTTGACATTACTACATATCAGAGAGGATGCAGTATTGGACTTATCACACTATTCCATGTATGGTCTTAGTAGTGTATCACTATAGAGAGACATGCTGGGTATTTTTTCAATGGCTTCTAGAGGATCTGGTGGCCTTCATATGAATTTAGACAGGTTCTAGGGTACAAGGCCATAGTGTTGATTCATACTTTTATAGGTACATCATTGATGAGATGGTGGATAGATATTTTATCTAGTGGATCGATATTTTATGTTGGATTGCATATATCAATAGTTCATCTTCTATCGAGATGAGAGAGATGGACACCACTTTTTCATATATGTTCAATGTGATATTCAAGATTATGGTCTACTAGTACCTGTGACGTAGGCCATCTTATATTTTGACATGGTACAACTCATAGTATGGCCTTATGCAGGTGGGTTAGATGATGCCATTATTACAAATACTTATGAGGCATGGTAGTTAGGTTTTCAACCTCTTTACTAGAGTAGACCACAACCCCAATAGCCAAGGAAGCATCAGAGGACGGTAAACATATGAGGGACAGAGGTGAGCCCCCAATATAGGCACTTGTTCCTATATAGTAGGTGATTGTAAATTCCCTTCCATTATATATATTTTAGTTTCATGTAGGTCAACAACCTATACAACTAAGCATGTAGATCCCTTATAGCAATTGGTACAATAGTGTTTACCATAAGTAGGTGCCCAATAGGAATATGGGGATGTATATAGAAGTTAGGGGCATATAAGTGATATAAATATGGTTAAGGCCATAGGGTGAGTATCAGGCCATGGTTTAGAAATAGGAGGGGTCAAAACCTCTAGTACAACTATGGATGTGGATACATGTACATGCGAGGATGAGACCTATTATATAGACACAAGTACATGTACATGTATAGTGGAGGTTGGTCCCTCTAACATAGTGAGGTCCAAATAGGACTAGGGTTTAATTAATAGACTAAAACATGAGATATTGGCATAATTATTAAGTACTATAGGCCTACAATAGGAGGTAGTTAAGTTGCAAGCATAGATAACCACATCCCAAGGTAAGACCACTAGGCTATATGGTCTTATAATATCTAAAG
>JARHVA010000617.1:922500-940000 GCA_037957365.1 Torreya grandis | reverse complement strand
GAATAAAATATGCACATAATTCATCAAAAGAAACTAAAAATGGAATAATTAGAAAAAATAGATCCAAAAATGGATAAACGAGTCAAAAATGAGCCTCTTATCAAGTAGTGGGGTAACAATAGCTCTAGGGGTAAAATTCAAAAAATTAATATAATTTCACCCCTAGGGGTGAAAATAAGTCATTTTCACCCTCCACAATTGGAAATTTGAGATATAACTTCTACACATGAGAAAGACTAAAAAAATGGTCACTATCCCTTACCAGGGATAACTTAAAGAGTGGGTTCGAGAGTATTAGAGACCACTAGGGAGTGGGGTATTTGTAAGTACCATTTTTCATATTTAATTTCACCTTGAATTGCATTTATTAGTCTTATAAGTAGAAGGAAAAATGACCTCGCCAATTTTAAAGAGATAAAAATGATGAGGTTGACAATGAAAATGGTAGGATCATTTGAAAATGGTATTCTTACAAAAAAATAGGTGACATTGTTGAAAGAGATAGAATTCATAAAATGGTGAAATCTTCATAATCAGTGAAAATCACCAGAATGGAAAAATCGTTGGTCAAACAATGAGGTCATCCTACCAAATAGTTGTATCAACCTATGCATTAGTGAAATAAAAAGCTTGAGGAGGGAAATGACAAAGTTATCCTACAGAACCATGAAGTCATTTTACATAATAGTCAAATCACCAAGGAAAATGGCAAGTTTATTAGAAATTTAAACTAGTGTAGACATAAGTGATATTTAAGACAAGTGACTAACTTAGTTATGTTTGGTTATGTTCCAAAAGATCATGTTGGAATTATTACAAAATAAAATTAATGATTTGAAGTCCTACATCGACCTATGATTATTATATATGAGGTTGTGAGGCTACTAGAGGTGATATATTTGTTGAATAAAGTTCATTTCCTAGTGATTCAAGTGGATCATGCCTACTTGTCACTATTAGTAGAGCATTGGAATTCGGAGACCTCAACCTTCCATCTACTAACTAGAGATATGACTGTGACACTTGAAGATGTTCAATAGACTATGAGGGTGTGCTTATAGGATGACTGATCTATTGGTTGTTGGGTAGATAGATTGCTATTTTGAAGGACCTGATCTAAGTTAAAAACTTGGTTATTCAAAAGTTTTCCATAGATATTGATGCCTTAGAGGATTTGAATGTATCTTCAACCATTATTTTAGGGGTACCACCACCTCTACCATAGGGCATAGTTCCCTAAGAGATACTAATTTTGATGGCTCTTATCAGTGGCCTCCTACTACTTGTTAATAGTAGCCTATATTTCTAGACTATGCTGATTGGCATAGTGTACAAAATAATGGACCATACTACATGTTTTTCATGGGGATCAGTCATACTAAGATAATTATAAAAATATTTATACATGATTACATATTGAAGAGGATGTAATATTGGACTTATCACACACTTCTATGTCTGGGCTTAGTAGTGTATCATTATAAAGTGACATGTTGGGCATTTTTTTTAATGGCTTCAAGAGGATCTAGTGGCATGCATGTGAGTTTAGACAATTTCTAGGGTGCAAGGCCATATTGTTGGTTAATAATTTTATAGTAAAATCATTGATGAGATGGTGGTTGGATATTTTATCTGATGGATGGAGATTTTGTGTTAGATTACATATTTTAGTAGTTTATCTTCTATCAACATGAGATATATGGACCCCACTTTTTCTTATATGTTACATGTGATATTCATGATTATGGGCTACTAGTGCTTATGAACTAGGCCATCATATATTTTTACAAGGTACAACTCATAGTATGGACTTAATTAGGTGGGGTATATGATACCAGGATTATAGATACTTATGAGGCATGTTATTCAGGTTTTTAACCTCTTTCCTAGAGTAGACCACAACCCCAAGCCAAGGAAGCATTACATGAGGGTAAACTAGATGAGGGACATAGGTGAGGCCTCAATATATACATAGGTTCCTACATAGTAGGTGATTCCATAGCCCCTTCCATTATAGATAGTTTAGTCTCATGCAGTGAAACAACCTATACAACTAGGCATGTCGATCCCTTGCAGCAACTGATACTATAGGGTTTACCATAAGTAGGTGCCCAATAGGAATACGAGGATTTATATGGAAGATAGGGGCACGTAAGTGATATAAATATGGTTGAGGCCATAGGGGGTGAATCAAGAAATGGTTCATAAATAGGAGGGGTCAAAACCTCTAGTACAAATATGGATGTGGATAAATGTACATGCAAGTCTAAAACCTATCACATAGACAAAAGTAATTGTACAGGTCTAGTGGAGGTTGGTCCCTCTAACATAGTGAGGTCCACATAGGACTAGGGTCTGATTGATATACTAAAACATGAGATATTTGAACAATTACTAAATATTATAGGCCTATAATAGGAGGTAGTTGGATTGCAATTATCACTATCGACATCTCAATGTAAGACCACCTAGCTATATGGTCTCATAATGTCTAGAGATTCATGTATTATTTCATTGATGGGGTAGGTGGCTCAGTTGATATAGTTTTAGGCCTAATTGATAGGGGTTCAGGATTATTTTACAATATGGGATCCATATCTACTATCAATTATAGATTAGTGGGATAGAGCCTAAATAGATGTACAAAGGCTTGTGGGGAGCTCAATGAGGCTCAACAACCTATATCTAATGGTGGTATGTCTATAACATTGGCCAAAATGATTATGGCCAATGATTATGCCTTATGTAATAAGGATAATGTCCTACATGATAAGAATGAGATCGCATATTATCATAGTTTTTATGAGGTAATGGTCCTAATAGACCAGAGGGCACCCACCTATAGAGAGTATTCTTAGAGTCGGCAGACTAGCAGGACTTTCATGTCTTAGCATATGATTGATTTAGAGCATTTAATGGCAAAACCAGTTCGATAGTGATTAATGATGGGGCCAAAAATACCACAATAGCCACTATCACATGGTATAGGACAAAGTTCTGATTAGAGTCCTCTTAGATATGGGGTAGGCTAGAATTGATTTTACATCTTGTATCTATGATATTTAGACTATGTATTATGATATGTATATACATTTTATTGATGTATAAAGGATTACTTTTGAGATATATATATATATATATATATATATATATGAAATTCATACTTGTTTCATGGCTATTTGTACACGAACTCTTAATATGCTTTTTATGATGATATTTTATTTTTGTACTTTTATGATGTTAGATGTAGAAATTATATCAGAATATGGATATGGATGTGTCTTTATTTACAATTATTTTATTATATTTATTTTTTATAATTTTTAACTTTTTTTATGATATGATAGCATATGCTAATGTTAGGAGATGCAATTACTTAACTAGCACATGGATGTTGATTTACTAATGGCTCTAATTGATTTATGACTAGATACTAAAGATTATTTTAAGAGATGCATGTCCTAAAATAATATATAGATTGCCCTCTATGTTGTGTAACTAAATGGGTGACATGAGTTGATGAGTAAACCTAGAGATGCATAGAATAAAGAAAGGACTAGTGTAGTGTTGGAATAGGTATAGCAGTATATTTGGTCAAATAGCCAAAAATAGAAGAGCAACTCCTATACTTAAAATAGCTAGTTAGTGGAGTTAATTTATATTCATCTAATTAAAATTTAATTCCAAGCACACCTAAGAAATATTATCCATGAAAGCATAAAAACACTACCTAAGAGAAAAATATCATAATTAATAAATATGGGAAAAAAGAAAACCTCTACTCTAACATCCCCTATAAGCACATCTGAAGTAGATAGTTTTAAAAAAATCTCCTAGAAACTAAGCCTAATGAAGTATCCATGTAAAAATTAATCTCTCATAAAATAGAGAAAACAAGAAAACCCATAGGAAACTCACCCCTCCACCAAAAATAAAATGACACAAAGAGAAAGAGATAGACATAAAAAAAGAGTCTAGAAGGGCCCCTAGAAGATAATGTTGAAGTGTTCTAAACCTCAAGAAAAGCCATAAGTTAAGATACTTGCTCTCTATGAAACATTTGGTGAACATATTTGTAGTCTACTCTATCATTTGGAAATATCTCATATCAATGATGTCCCCATGAATTATCTCTATGATGAAATGCATCTAAATTTTTACATGTGTTTGATTTTTTATGCTGGATCAAAATCTTGCAAATCTGAATAGTATTTTTAGTTATCATACTAGATGACAATAGGTCTTATAAAATATATACCTAACATTATGATAATCTCTTGAAGTTAGATGACCTCAATGGAAACATTAACATCCCCCCTCTACTCTACCTCAGTAGATGATAAAGTAATAACATTATGCTTCTCGTTTGACTAACTAATAAGACCTGAACCAAATGAGAAACTATAACCTTAAGTGGACTTGTGATTCTACATATCACTAGCCTATTATGAGTGAATATAGATAATCATGTCTATGTCAGTAAAAACTTTGTAAATAATCTTGAATCTATGTCTACCCTAAATGTAGTGTAAGATCCTCTTTGTTATTTTCTATTGCAGTTCATGGGTTTTCAAGATGAATTTTGAGAGTAGGCCCACTACATATGATATGTCAAGGCTGATATGTGTCAAGTAGATAAATATACTAGCAAGTTATCAATACAAGGTAGCATAAACTAAAGCTGAAGTATAATCTACCATAATATTGACTCTAGATGGAAAAGGAGTTGGAGTTGGCTTACAATCAACTATGTGAAATTAAGCAAGTAGATCGAGATCATCCTTAGGCTTTACTAGTGTGATCCCTAAGTATGACTAAGAAATATGAATCCAAAGGAAGTAATGTAGCAAGGCCAAGTCTGTAATGAAAATTTTATCCTGGAGAGTTGCTTCACTACTATAATAAATTAAGAAGAGCTACCATTGATCAAAATATCATCAACTTAAATGACCACAATCAAGAGAAAATCATCTTACTACAAGAGAAAAATTTTCAAATCTAAATGGTATCTAGTGAAATCTTCTAAAAGAAGAGAAGAAACCATCTTGACATACCAAGATTGTGGGATCTTTTTGAGATCATATATGGTTTTTTGGAGTCTGCATACAAAGTAATAATCCTCAAAAAAGTATGGACACTATTCCATTTAAATCTCCTCCTCAAGATCACCATGAAGAGAGGTACTATTCACATCCATTTAATTAGCATTGCAATTATTAGCTAGGGTAATAACAAGTGTGAGTCTGACAGGGTTAATTTTGGTGACTGGCGTAAGGGTCTCTATGTCGTCAATGTCAAGAACATGTAATAAACCCTTGGAATATAACCATGTGTTGAACTTATCAATGTACTTATATACTACATACTTAGTATGATATATGCATATTTATCAAACTATCTTTATACACTCAAGAACAAGTGTCAAATCCAATGTATTTTTACTAACTAAGGAGTTATACTCCTCATGCAAGCTAGAATCCCACTCGTTAATACCTAATGCCTTATAAAAATTCTAGCCTCTAAAATAGAGGAAATAAAATCATACACACCACACTAAAACTTTGAATGTGTCTACCTATCATCTAAATTATCCCCAACTCATGTACCTATGCTCTATAATGGTTGCCTAGCCCAAATAGGATTGTAAAATGATGATAGATGTAGACAAACATCATCTTATGAAGTTTGGCTAGATGTAGATGAATATGAGTCCCCATCACCAATCTCACTTTTAGAACTAGAATATGTGTCCTCAACCTATGAAATGTGCTTAGGATGATCTAAATCATCTAAATCAAAACCAACTAAATTCAATTAAGTGATATATGTGTCAAGTGTTCATTCTAATCCTCATGTGTTGTAGATAAATAAGGTTATGAATATGCCCCAAACAATGTTTGGGTGGCCCATGATTTCCCCTCAAGGGGAGGATGGGAAATTTTAATTTTAATAGTTGGACCTCAACCTGAATAAAATAAGCACATAATTCAACAAAAGAGACTAAAAATTGAATAATTAGAAAAAAAAATAGATCGCAAAATGGATAAACGAGTCAAAAATGAGCCTCTTATCAAGTTGTGGGGTAAAAATATCTCTAGGGATAGAATTTAAATAATTAATATAATTTCACCCCTAGTGGTGAAAATTAGTCATTTTCACCCTCCACATTTGGAAATTTAAGATCTAACTTCTACACATGATAAAGATAAAAATAATGGTCAATATCCCTTACCATGGATAACTTTAAGAGTGGGTTCGAGAGTATCAATCACCACTAGGGAGTGGGACATCAGTAAGTAAATTTTTTTTAATTTAATTTCACCATGAATTGCATTTATTAGTCCTATAAGTAGATGGAAAAGTGACCTCACCAATTTCAAAGAGATAAAATTGATGAGGTCGATAATTCAAATGGTAAGCTCGTTTGAAAATGGGAATCTCACAAAAAAAATAGATAGATCATTGAAATAGATAGAATTTTTAAAATGGTGAAATCATCATAATCAATGAAAATCAACAGAATGGTAAAATCATTAGTCAAACAATGAGGTCATCCTACCAAATAGTGATATCAACCTATGGATTAGAAAAATCACAAGCTTCAGGAGGTAAATGACAAAATTATCCTACATAACAAAGAATTCATTCTACATAATAGTGAAATCACCAAGGAAAATGGTGAGGTTATGAAAAATAGAAACTAGTCTAGACATTAGTGATATTTAGGACAAGTGGCTAACTTAGTTATGTTTGTTTGTGTTGCAAAGGATCATGTTGGCATTATTAAAAAAACAAAACTAATGATTGAAATTCCTACATTGACCTAGGATTATTATATATGAGGTTGCAAGGGTACTAGAGGTGATATATTTGTGGCATAATGTTTATTTCCCAATTAATCAAGTGTATCACACCTACATGTCACTGTTAGTAGAGCATTGGCATTCAGAGACCTCAACATTCTATCTACTGACTAGAGAGGTGAATGTGACACTTGAAGATGTTCAGTATATTGTGAGGGTGTCACTTATAGGGTGACTAATCTATTGGTTGTTGGGTAGATAGATTTCTATTTTGATGGACCTGATCAAAGTTAAAAACCTAGCTATTCATAAGTTGTCCATAGATATTGATGCCTTAGAGTATTTTAATTGATCTCCAACCATTGTTCTAGGGGTACCACCACCTCTAACATAGGGCATAGTGACCTAATATGTACTAATTTTGATGGCTATTATCAATGGCCTCCTACTACCTAATAATAGCAGCCTATATTTCTAGACTATGATGATTGGCATAGTGTACAACATAATGGACCATACTACATGTTTTGCATGGGGATCGGTCATAATAATAAAATTATACAAATATTTTGACATGATTACATATAAAATAGGATGCAATATTGGAATTAGCACACTCTTCCATGTCTAGGCTTAGTAGTGTATCATTACCGAGTGACATGTTTTGTATTTTCTTCAATGGCTTCTAGAGGATATGGTGGCCTACATATAAGTTTATATAGGTTATAGGGTACAAGTTTATAGTGTTGATTTATAATTTTATAGTTACATCATTAATGAGATGGTGGATGTATATTTTATCTAGTGGATGGAGATTTTATGTTAGATTGCATATATCAGTAGTTCAGCCTCTATCGAGATGAGAGAGATGGAGCCCACTTTTTCATATATATTACATGTGATATTAATGATTATGGGCTAAAAATTCCTATGACCTAGCCCATCATATATTTTTACATGGTACAACTTATAGCATGGGTTTATTTAAGTGGGGTAGATGATGATGGTATTACAAATACTTATGAGGCATTTTAGTCAGGTTTTTAACCTCTTTGCTAGAGTAGAAGACAATCCCAATAGCCAAAGAAGCATCAGAGGAGGGTAAACTAGATGAGGGATAGAGGTGAGGCCTTAATATAGGCACATGTTCCTACATAGTAGGTGATTCCATAGTCCCTTCCATTATAGATAGTTTAGTTTCATGTAGTGCAACAACCTATACAACTAGGCATGTAGATCCCTTGTAGCAATCGATATAATAAGCTTTACCATAAATAGGTACCTAATAATAATATGGGAATATTTATGGAACATAGGGGCATGTAAGTGATATAAATATGGTTGAATCCATAGGGGTATAATCATGGCATGGTTCAAAAATAGGAGGGGTCAAAACCTATAGTACAATTATGGATGTTGATACATGTACATGTGAGGCTAGGACCTATTACATAGACACAAGTACATGTACATGTATAATGTAGGTTGGTCCATCTAACATAGTGAGGTCCACATAGGACTAAGGTCTGATAAATAGACTACAACATTAGATATCAGAATAATTGATATATATTATAGGCTCACAATAGGAGGTAGTTGGGTTGCAATCATAGCTAGCCACATCGCAAGGTAAGACCACTAGGCTATATGGTCTTATAATATCTAAAGATAGTGTATTTTTTCATTGAGAGGGTTAGTGGCTTAGTTGATATGGTTTTTGGTGTAGTTGATAAAGGTTCAAGATTATATGAAAATATGAAATCTGTATCTATTGTCAATTATCGGTGACTGGGATAGAGCCCAAATAGACATACAAAGGCTTGTGGGGAGCTCAATGCGGCTCAAAAACCTATATCTTATGGTGGTATGTCTATATCATTGGCTAACATGATTAATTCTAATGATTATGCCTTATGCACTAAGGAAAATGTCCTACATGCTAAGGATGAGATCACATATTATCATAGCTTTTATGAGGTAATTGTCCTAATAGACCAATGGACACCCACCTATAGAGAGTCTTATTAGAGTTAGTGGACTATTAGGACCTTCATGTCTCATTATATGACTGCTTTAGAGCATTCAGTGGCACAACTAGTTTTGTAGTGAGTAATGATGGGGCCACCAACACCAGAATAACCACTATCACATGGTACAAGGCAAAGCTTTGATTAGATTCCTCTTAGATATGAGGTAGGCTAGAGTGGATTTTACATCTTAGAGCTATGTATTATTAGATGTATATACATTGTCTTGATGTATAAAATATTATTTCTGAAATATATATCTATTAAATTCATTTTTGGTTCATGGCTATTTGTACATGAACTCTTAATATGCTTTTTATGATGATATTTTATTTCTATAGTTTTATGATGTTAGATGTAAAAATTAGATTAGAAAATGGATATGGATGTGTATTTCTTTACCTTTATTCTATTACATTTATTTTTTATAATTTTTAATTATTTTTTTGTTATGATATGATAACATATGCTAATGTTAGGAGATTAAAGTACTTCACTAGGACACGGATGTTGATTTACTAATGGCTCTAATTGATTTATGACTACATACTAGAGATTATTTTGGTAGATGCATGTCCTAAAATAATAAATAGATAGCCCTATATGTTTTGTAACTAAATGGGTAACATGAGTTGATGAGTAAACTTAGAGATGCATAGAATAAAAAAAGGACTAGTGTAGTGGTGGAATGGGTATAGCGCTGTATTTGGTCAAATAGCCAATAATAGAAAAGAAACTCCTATACTTAAAATAACTAGTTAGTGGAGTTAATTTCTATTCATTTCATTAAAATTTAATTCTAATGACACCTAAGAAATCTTATCCATGAAAGTATTAAAACTCCAAAAACAAATATTATTATTAATAAATATGGGAAAAAAGAAAACCTCTACTCTAACATCACCTATAAGCACATCTTAAGTGGATAGTATAAAAAAAGCTCCTAGAAACTAAGTCTAATGAGGTATCCATGTATAAATTAATATCTCATAAAATAGAGAAAAGAATAAAACCCATAGGAAAATCACACCTCCACAACAAAAAAAAAAAAAACAACACAAAGAGAAAGATATAGACATAAAAAATAGAGGCTAGAAGCCCCCCTAGAATATGATGTTGAAGTGTCCTAAACCTCAAGAAGATCCTATAAGTGAGGATACTTTCTCTCAATGAAATATTTGGTGAAGATGTTTGTAATCTAGTATGTCATTTGGGAATATCTCAAATTAATGATGTCCTCATGAATTATCTCCATGATGAAATGCATGTGAATTTTTACATGTGCTTGATTTGTTAATGCTAGATCAAAATCCTACAAACTTAAATAGTACTCTAGTTGCAATACTGAATGATAGTAAGTATTATAATCTAGATAGCAAATTTTAAGATAATATCTTGAAGCTAGATGGCCTCAATGGAAACATTAACATCCCCCATATACTCTACCTTAGTAGATGATAAATAAATAACATTATGCTTCTTGTTTGAATAAGTAATTAGACCTGAACCAAAGGAAAAACTATAACCTTAAGTGGACTTATGATTTTGAATATCATCAGCACAATATTAGAGAATATAGATAACCAAGTTGATGTCAGTGCCAACTCCATAAATAATCTTGGGTCTATGTGTGTCCTGAATATAGTGCTAGATCCTCTTAGTTGTTTTCTAGTGTAGTTTATGGGGTTGCTACATGAATTTGGAGACTAGGCCCACTGCATATGATATGTCAGGTCTAGTATGTGTCATGTAGATAAGGAAACCCACAATTTATCAATATAAGGTAGCATAGATTAAATGTGAAGTATAATCTACCTCAATCTTGATGCAGATAGAAAGGGAGTTGGAGTTGGCTTACAGTCAACTATGTGAAACTGAGAATGTAGATCGATATCATCCTTAGGATTTACAAGAGTGATCCCTAAGTATGATAAAGAATTATGAATCCCAAGGAAGCAATATATCAACCCTAAGTCTGTATTGGAAATCTTATCCTGGATAGTTGATTCACAACTATAATGGATAAAGAAGATCTCCCAGTGATCAAAAGATCATCAACATAAAGAACTAGAATCAAGAGAGAATCATCCTACTATAAGAGATAAAATTTCAAATCTAAATGGTATCTAGTGAATTATTATAAAAGAAGAGAAGAATCCATATTGTCATACTAAGATTGAGGGGTCTATTTTAGGTCATAGATGGATTTTTGGAGTCTACGTTTAAAGGCATTATTCACATCCATTTGATGACCATTTAAATTATTGGATAGGGTAATAAAAAGTGTGAGTCTGACATGGTTCATTTTTGTGACTATTTTAAAGGTCTATATGTACTTGATGTCAAGCACATGTATTAAACCCTTGTTAAACAACCATGTCTTGAACTTATCAATGGACCTATATATTGCATACTTAGTATGATATATCCATATTCATCAAAATATATTTATTTAGTTAGAAAGAAGTGTCAATTCCCATGTATTTTTACTAATTAAGGAGTTATAATCCTCATACAAGCTAGAATACCATTCATTAATACCTTATGCCTTCTAAAAATTCTAGCATCTAAAATAGAGGCATAAAAATCATACACACCACACTGAAACTCTAAATGTGTCTACTTGTCATTTAAAATAACACTAACCCATGTACCCATGCTCTATAATGGTTGCCTAGCCCAAATATTATTAGAAAAGGATGACATAGGTAAACAAACATCATCCTCTGAAGTTTATCTAGATGTAGATGAATATGAGTCCCCATCACCACTCTCATTATTAGATGGAAAAGTGACCTCATCAATTTCGAAGAGATAAAAATGATGAGGTCGATAATTAAAATGGTAGGATCATTTTAAAATTTTAATCTCACCAAATAATTAGTGACATCTTTGAAATAAATAGAATTCATAATCAATGAAAATCTCCAGAATGACAAAATCATTGGTCAAACAATGAGGTCATCCTACCAAATAGTTGGATCAGCCTAGGAATTAGATAAATCACAAGATTGAGGATGGCAATGATAAATTTATCCTATATAATAATGAAGTCATTATACATAATATTGAAATCACCAATAAAAATGGTGAGGTTATCAGAAATGGAAACTAGTCTAGACATAAGTGATATTTATGACAAGTGACTAAGTTATTTTGGTTGTGTTTTAAAGGATCATGTTAGCATTATTTAAAAAACAAAATAATGATCAAAAGTCCCAAATTTACCTAGGATTATTATATATGAGGTTGTGAGGCTAATAGAGATGATATATTTGTGGCATAAAGTTCATTTTCTAGTGATTCAAGTGGATCATGCCAACTTGTCACTGTTAGTAGAGCATTGCCATTCAGAGACCTCAACCTCCCATCTACTGAATAGAGAGAGGAATATGACACTTGAAGATGTTCAATATATTATGAGGGTGTCTCTTATAGGGTATTGATCTATTGGTTGTCAGGTAGATAGATTTCTATTTTGAAGGACCTAATCCTAGTTCAAAACCTAGTTATTCATAAGTTGTCCATAGATATTGATGCCTTAGAGGATGTGAATTGATCCCCAACCATTTTTATAGGGTACGACCACCTCAACCATAGGTCATAGTGCCCTAATAGGTACTAATTTTGATGGATCTTATCAATGATCTCCTACTACCTAGTAGTAATAGCCTATATTTCTAGACTATGATGATTCACATATTGTACAACATAAAGGACCATACTACATGTTTTACATGGGAATCAGTCATACAAAGATAGTTGTAGAAATATTTTAACATGACTAAATATTAGACAGGATTTAATATTAGACTTAACACATTCTTCCATGTCTGGGCTTAGTAGTGTATCATTATAAAGTGACACATTGGTTATATTTTTCAATGGATTCCAAAGGATCTGGTGGCCTGCATATGATTTTAGATAAGTTCTAGGGTAGAAGGCCATATTGTTGATTTATAATTGTATAGGTACATCAATGATGAGATGGTAGATGGAGAATTTATGTCAGATTGCATATATCAGTAGTTCAGCTTCTATCAAGATGAGAGAGATGGACCCCACTTTTTCATATATGTTACATGTGATATTCATGATTATGGGATATCAATGCCTATAACCTATGCCATCATATATTTTTACATGGCAAAAATCATAGTATGGGCTTATATAAGTGGTGTAGATGATGCCAGTATTATAGATATTTATGAGGCATTGTAGTCAAGTTTTTAACCTCTGTGCTAGAGTAGACCATAGCCTCGATAGCCAAGGAAGTATCAGAGGAGGGTAAATAGGATGAGGGATAGAGGTGAGGTCCAAATATAGGCATTGGTTCCTTCATATTAGGTTATTTTATAGTCCCTTCCATTATAGATAGTTTAGTCTCATGTAGTGCAACAACCTATACAAGTAGGCATGTACATCCCTTCCAGCAACTAATACAATAGATTTTACCATAAGTAGGTAACCAATAGGAATATGGTGATGAATGTAAAAGATATGGGCATGTAATTGATATAAATATGGTTGAGGCCACAAAGGGAGAATCAAGCCAAGGTTCATAAATAGGAGGGGTCAAAACCTTTAGTACAACTATAGATGTGGATACATGTTCATACAAGGTTGGGACCCATTACATAGACACAAGTACATGTACATGTACATGTATAGAAGAGGTTGGTCCCTATAACATAGTGAGGACCATATAGGACTAGGGTTTGATTAATAGAATACAACATGAGATATTGGCATCATTAATAAATAGTATAGGCCTTCAATAGGAGGTAGTTGGGTTACAAGCATAGCTAGCCACATCTTGAGGTAAGACCACCACACTACATGGTCATATAATAACTAGAGATTTATGTATTTTAGTAGTGAGGGGGTAGGTGGTTAAGTTGATATAGTTTTAGGCCCAGTTGATAGGGGTTTAGGCTTATTTTACAATATGTGATCCATATCTACTATCAATTATCGATGAGTGAGATAGAGCCCAAATAAAAGTACAAAGGCTTGTGTGGAGCCCAATGAGGCTTGATAACCTATATCTGATGGTTTTATGTCTATAAAATTGGACAACATGATTACAATTAATGATTATTCCTTATGCACTAAGGACAATGTCCTACTTTCTGAGGATGAGATTGCATATTATCATAGTTTTTATGAGGCAATAGTCCTAGTATACTAGAGGGCACCCACCTATAGATATTATTCTTAGAGTCAATGGACTAGCAAGAAATTCATGTCTCATCATATGACTGCTTCAGAGAATTTAGTGGCACAACTAGTTTCATAGTGAGTAATGATGGGGCCACTATCACCAGAATAACCACTATCACATGGTACAAGAGAAAGGTTTGATTAGATTCCTCTTAGATATGGGACAAGCTAGAGTTGATTTTACATCTTATAGCTATGATATTTTGAATATATATTATGAGATGTATAAACATTTTCTTGATGTATAAAGGATTATTTTTGAGATATATATCTCTAAAATTCATTCTTGGTTGATGGCTATTTGTACACAAACTCTTAATATGATTTTTATGATGATATTTTATTTCTATAATTTTATGATGTTAGATGTGAAAATTAGATCATAATATGGATATGGATGTGTATTTCCTTACCATTATTTTGTTATATTTATTTTTTATAATTTGTAATTTTTTTTTTATGATATGACATCATATGCTAATGTTAGGAGATGCAAGTACTTAATTAGCACATGGATGTTGATTTATTAATGACTCTAATTGATTTATGACTAGATACTAGAGATTGTTTTAGGAGATGCATATCCTAAAATAATATAAATATAGCCATGTATGTTGTGTAACTAAATGGGTAACATGAGTTGATGAGTAAACCTGGAGATGCATAGAATAAGGAAAGGACTAGTGTAGTAGTGGAATTGGTATATCGGTGTATTTGGTCAAATAGCCAATAATAGAAGAGCAACTCCTATACCTAAAATAACTAGTTAGTGGAGTTAATCTCTATTCATCTGATTAAAATTTAAATACAAACACACCTAATAAAGCTTATCCATGAAAGTATAAAAACTCTAAGAGAAAAATATCATAATTAATAAATAAAGGAAAAAAATAAAACCTCTACTCTAACGTCACCTATAAGCACATCTTAAGTGGATAGTATAAAAAAATGCTCCCAGAAACTGAGCCTAATGAGGTATCCATGTACAAATTAATCTCTAATAAAATATAAAAAAGAAGAAAACCAATAGGAAACTCACCCCTCCACCAAAAAAAACAACACAAAGAGAAAGAGATAGAGATAAAAAAAAGAGAGGCTAGACACACACCTTGGAATATGGTGTTGAAGTATTCTAAACCTCAAGAAGATCCTATAAGTAAAGATAATTTCTCTCCATGAAATATTTGGTAAATATTTTTGTAATCTACTATGTCATTTGTGAATATCTCAAATCAATGATATCCCCATGAACTATCTCCATGATGAAATGCATGTGAATTTTTACATGTGTTTGATTTGTTGATGTTGGATCAAAATCCTACAAATCTAAATAGTACTCTAGTTGTCATACTAGATAACAGTAGGTATTATAAGCTAGATACCAAACTTTATCTTAATCTTTTGAAGTTAGATGGCCTCAATGGAAACATTAACATCCACCCTATATTTTACCATAGTAGATGAAAAATCAATAACAATATGCTTCTTGTTTGACTAACTAATTAGACCTGAACCAAAGGATAAACTATAACCTTAAGTGGACTTATGATTCTGAATATCATTAGCCCAATATGAGTGAATATAGATAATCAAGTGGATGTCAGTGCCAACTCTATAAATAATATTGAGTCTATGTGTGCCCTAAATTTAGTGCAAGATCCTCCTAGTTATTTTCTAGTGCCTTTTATGGGGTTCCTACATGAATTTTGAGATTAGGCCCACTGAATATGATATGTTAAGTAAACAAGAAAACCTACAAGTTGTCAATACAAGGTAGCATAGACTAAAGGTGAAGTATAATCTACCTCAATCTTGACGATAGATAGAAAATAAGTTGAATTTGGCTTACAATCAGGTATGTGAAACTGAGAACATAGATTGATATCATCCTTAGGCTTTACAAGAGTGATCCCTAAGTATGACAAATAAATATGAATCCCAAGGATGCAATATAGCAAGCCTAAGTCTGTAATGGAAATCTTATCTTAGAGAGTTGCTTTATTGCTAAAATAGATAAATAAGAGCTACAAGTGATCAAAAGACCATAAACGTAAAGAACTAGAATCAAGAGCGAATCATCCCACTACAAGAGATAAAATTTCAAATATAAATGGTATCTAGTGAATTATTCTAAAAGAAGAGAAAAATCCATCTTTTCATACCAAGATTGAGGGGTCTATTTTAAGTCATAGATGGATTTTTTGAGTCTAAATATAAAGGAAGAATCGTCAATAAAGCCTTAAGAGTAGTCCATGTGAATCTCGTCCTCAAGATCACCATGAAGAAAGGTGTTATTCACATCCATTTCATGATCATTTCAATTATTGGATAGGGTAATAACAAGTGTGACTCTAACATTGTTCATTTTCGTGACTATTTTAATGTTCTCTATGTACTTCATGTAAGGCACATGTAATAAACCCTTGGAAAATAACCACATCTTGAACTTATCAGTGGACTTATATATTGCATACTTAGTCTAATATATCCATATTCATTAAAATATCTTTATTCACTTAGAAATAAGTGTGCAATCTCATGTATTTTTACTAATTAAGGAGTTATACTCCTCATACAAGCCAAAATCCCACACATTAATACCTGATGCCTTCTAAAAATTATAGCATATAAAATAGAGGAATAAAAATCATACACACCACATTGAAACTCTGAATGTGTCTACATGTCATTTTAAATATCCCCAATCCATGTACCTATGATCTATAATGGTTTCCTACCCCAAACAAGATTAGGAAAGGATGACATAGGTAGACAAACATCATCCTCTAAAGTTTGGCTAGATGTAGATGAATATGTGTCACCATCACCACTCTCACTATTAGAACTAGAATATGTGTTCTCAACCTATGAAATGTGCTCAAAATGATCTAAATCACTGAATCAAATCTAGTTGAATGCAATTAAGTGATATATGTGTCAAGTGTTGATTGTAATCCTTATTTGTTATTAAAAAATAAGGTTATGAATATGCCCCAAACAACATTTGGGTGGCCCATGATTTCCCCTCAAGGAGAGGATGGGAAATTTTAATTTTAATAGTTAGAAAACAACTTGAATAAAATAAGCACATAATTCAACAAAAGAGACTTAAAATGGAATGATTAGATAAAAATAGATCCAAAAATGGATAAATGAGTCAAAAATGAGACTCTTATGATGCAGTGGGGTAACAATAGCTCTAGGGGTAAAATTCAAAAAACTAATATAATTTCACCCCTAGGGGTGAAAATTAGTCATTTTCACCTTCCACAATTGGAAATTTGAGATCTAACTTCTACACATGAGAAAGGCTGACAAAATGGTCAATATACCTTACCATGGATAATTTGGAGAGTGGGTTCAAGAGTATTAGTGACCAATAGGGAGTGGGGCATTGGTGAGTACCATTTTGTGTATTTAATTTCACCTTGAATTGCATTTATTAGT
>JARHVA010000617.1:832500-915000 GCA_037957365.1 Torreya grandis | reverse complement strand
ATATCATTGAAATAGATAGAATTCATAAAATGGTGAAACCATTATGATTAGTGAAAATCACCAGAATGGCAAAATCATTGGTTAAACAATGAGGTCATCTTGCTAAATGGTTGGATCAAGCTATGCATTAGCGAAATCAAAGGCTTGAAGAGGGAAATGAAAAGTTTATCCTATAGAATAATGAAATCATTCGACATAATAGTAAAATCACCAAGGAAAATGGTGAGGTTATTAGAAATGGAAACCAGTCTAGACATAAGTGATATTCAAGACAAGTGACTAACTTAGTTATGTTTGGTTGTATTTCATAAGATCATGTTGGAATTATTATGAAATGGAACTAATGATCACTAGTTCTACATTGATCTAAGATTATTATAAATGAGGTTGTGAGGCTACTAGAGGTGATATATTTATGGCATATAGTTCATTTCCTAGTGATTCAAGTGGATCATGCCTATTTGTCATTGTTAGTAGAGCATTGGCATTCAAAGACCTCAGCCTTCTATCTACTAACTAGAGAGGATAATGTGACACTTGAAGATGTTCAATATATTATGAGGGTATCACTTTGATTGTAATTGATCTATCTGTTATTGGGTAGAGAGATTGTTATTTTGAAAAACCTGATTAGAGTTAAAAACTTGGTTATTCATAAGTGTTCCATAGATATTGATGCTTTAGAGGATATGGATTGGCCTCCAACCATTGTTCTAGGGGTAGCACCATCTCTACCACATGACATAGTGCCCCAAGATGTACTGACTTTGATATTCTTATAAGTGTCCTCCTAGTACTGATAATAGCAGTCTATGTTTCTAGAGATCCAAACATGATGCAATCATAACATCCATATGGTGTTGAGCATTTGGCACAAACCATAGTGATATAGTATCCAATGACTTATCATCAATATCATAAGAATATTTAATGGAAATTAGTTATGATAAAATAAAATATTTATTTAAATAATAACAAAAAAAATAATTATTTCAATTTTTAAAATAAATAAATCTTGTGAGGTGAAAGTGGGTGTATTATACTACGTATGCAATAAATAGGTCCATTGACAGATACAAAGCCTAACTTATACCAAAAGGTTTTTCAATTTTTTAAGGTGTTGACTATCATTAATCCTTTACTCTAGTTGAAAATATGAATTCCATAAATATAATACTCTACTTATTTGTAACACAAGGATGTTAAGTCTATCAAATGGATGTCAAATACATTTTCTTACATAGAAACTTGGAAGAAGAAATATACATGTCCTAAACTCCATGGTCCATTAGTAATGAAAACTATATGTGTTTATTTACATTTAAAATTTTATTGTATGGTTTAAAACATTATTCTTGAACATCTTATGAAAATATTGACACATTATTAATTAACTCTATATTTACACTAAGTCCCTCTAACCCAACAATCTTCATGAATAAATTAGATGGGAAACTCTTAAGTTTGATCATCTTTGTTGATGAGTTAATAATAACATGGAGTTCCACCAATAAAAATCATGTTTTGAATCCCTTTTAATTAAGTTTTTAAAAATAACTGATTTAGTGTTATTGTATTTTTTCCTTCGTCTTTTGATTTCAATGTCTAAGAAAGGAATTTTTTATTATCAATCCAAGTATGCTCAAGACACAATCAACCACTTTAACATGAAAGACAACATGTTTGAATTGACTCATCAATATATAGTTAAGATTTCTACTAATTTTTCTTCTAGTTTGGTTGATGGTACACTTTTACAAAAAAATGGTGGGAATTCTTTTATACTTGTCTCATACTCATTTTTATATTTCATTTTCTATGATTTTTTTATCACACTACTATAATGAATCCCATGTAATACATTGTAAAGTATAATATAACGTTATAAAAGGTATATTTGTGTTACTAGTATTATGGTATTGAATAAAATTTAGGAGGAAAATTATCAATAATATAGTTACAAATATGGTGGTAACATAACAATTGTCAACTATATAGATAATTATTGGGAAAGAGATCTAGATAATTAAAATTCAACTCCAAAATATGTCTATAATATTTGGGTAGTTCTCATTATTTGGTCTTAAAATAATAATAATAAAATGTATTCATATATTATGGAAGCTAAATATAATTGAGTTATCATTATTAGATGTGAGTATGTTTAGTTTCGATACTTCATTTATGAATTGGTATTTCCACATACCCAACACACACCAATTTGGTGTGGTAATCATAGTGAAATTTATTTCACAAAGTACATTGAGATCACATAAAATATAATCATATATGTATTCAATATAAGGTCATTGATATTAAGTTTATATAGACATATGATCAGGTTGTAGACATCATCATAAAATATTTGCTTAAGGCTCGATTTGTTTAGATCAACCAAATTTTAGTAGGGAGTGAAGGTATCATCAACTAGGGATAGCTTAATCAATTTTCACCATTTCCCTAATTAAAGTAAATATTAATGTAGAATCTTATTGCATAAAATTAATTAAACACTATTACATGGTTATGCATTTTTATTTTTTATTTTTAATTCATGGGTAGGCACTAATTGGTGGAGTCTTATCTATAACATATTATTAGAGATGATTATCAGTTAATTATATACTTAATTGACTTATAATTATAATAGGTTTATATTGATTTTTTTAACTAATCTCCAAAACCCTAACCCTTACTCTAACTTCCTCTCTTATCTATATGAGAAGGTGGAGGGCTAGTAGTTGAGATACATTATGGATGAGAGTCAATTATACTATTTATTTTAATTAATATATGTATCTATACTACTTGTATGAATATTTGTTAGTTTTTTTCACACTTTCATAATAACATTATGTAGGTATTAAGGGTGTTTGTCTTATGGTAACTAACATGATTATCAATACTATCCAAATAATTTAATACAAAACTCCCTCTTCATTTAACTGGTCTTCAATTACCTTTCTCTATTGATATTTTCATTGCACCTCCTTCATGTAAATACAAGTTAAAAAAAAAATTTACGTATTTTCCTTATAAGAATTAAAAAAAAATTATACAACTTTAATTTTAATAAAAACATATCACATTAAATTAGTTTGATTCCATTTTTTATTTTAAGTGAAAAACTTAATTACATAGGTATGTGGATTATTTATTTGTTTTTATTTAAATATAAACTCTATATTTTGAATAGTTCAGAATTAAAACATATTTCTTTAGTTGTATTTTTAAAATTGGTTGTATCTTATTATTTATGGTTTTATTTTAAGAAAGCTGTTAATTTAAAGATTTTTTTTTATGTTGGGTTTTGTGGGTTTGTCCTATTTGTTGGCACATCATGAATTTTACAATGTGATCATGGATTTTTGTATCATATTTTTTATTAATAAAGGTTGTGGTTTTCATCAACCCTCACTTACCGAACAAAAATTAATAATAATAATTTTTTAATAATTTGTTAACCTTTTTTTTTTAGTTTTTTTTGTTAGTGTTTCCTCATAACATATTTAGCTTAGAGATTCAGATTTATAGTAATAAGCCTTAAATTTGTAACTACCTATTAGAATTGATGTGTTATTCTTGTGGAAGTATTAATTTGCATGCAAAGGTTGATGCCACTAGATTCCATGTTGGTGTGACTTAGAATGTTCCCAAAATGGGTCATTTAACATGGTAAAAGAATATTAATGCTTTCATCTTTCATTTTGAAATTCCATAAAAATTAAAATAAATAAATATGTTAATATAATTTTAAGATTTTGTTTAGGTTTTCAACGTAAGATTACTTTATTTAAAAATTTACCTCATTTATTATAGATGATATAATATCTTAAAATATTAATAAAATACAAGTAAATAATTTTGTGTTATACTAAAAACTTTTTAATGGAACCAAATTATTAATTTTTTGGGCATATAACACAAGTAAACTAAGATATCATGTGCTTCAATAAAAAAATCTTAATTCAAAAAAAAATCTTAAAGTGTATGTAATTTTTTTTTCCCCTTAGAACATTAAGTGTATATTGTGGTTATAAAATAAATTATGTAAGTAATTAGTATTTATTAATATATATGAATGCATTAGCTTGTAACTCAATTGTTAAAACATTTAATGCTTAAGTGGTACCTTTTTGGATCTTAAGCTTACTAATATAATAATAATGTTTTATTATTATTAACATGGGTTGAAAACCTTATGTAGATAACTAAAATAAAACATATATATTAATTTATTGTTGATTGTCTCTTTGGGGAGAGGTTGGGCCCGTTGTTTAAAGTGGTCTACCTCCACACCCCAATATAAAATGGGTTTTACCACTTTGGTAATTTGATTACAATTTTGACAGTTATTACATTGAGGCGTCATGTATTTATTTCATCGACATGAAGATTTATGTGAAGTTTGTTGAATGATGAAGTGAGAGGAAGAAGGCTTTTGTATTGGTTAATGTTTCTCAATTATATAAATAAGATCAACCCATGGTTTTTACCCCATTGAGGTTTTCTACAATGTTTTTGGTGTCAATGGTGATCTAAGTCTTTTATTATTAATAACATTAGTAGATTCATTTTGGGTCAATATTCAATATCTACTGCATATACTTCAAATTCATTCATGGTTTTAGAGCTTGCAGATGGTGTGGTTGATTGGTAAGAGTTTGGAATAGGATTATTTTCCTAGTGATACTTTTAATCTAACACTAGTCAAATATTTTAAAATATTTTTAACAATGCTCAGCTTGGTGTATGACATAGAGGAAGGGAAAAATTTGTTTATCATATTTTGAGCATCTTTAACCTCAAATGAAGCACACAAAACTACATTCAATCAATCAAAGATCAATTCTAATAAAAATTAGCTTTGGCATCATTTTACAACCACCTAAAGTATGTGGAGCCTAATCAATAGAAAAAATGGTTTTGATTTTCCTAGGCCTGATTCTAGTGTTTAAATCCTCTAAAACATCATTATTGGTGAATCTAAACCCCTATAGAGCCCGAGAAGGCATCCTAAAGCCTCAATTAATTTTTATCTTCTTCCTAGGTGTGCCTGCATAACATGTGTGGAATGATAAGTTCATTAAAAATGGATTTTTTAATCAAAATTTGATTTTTTATGTTTGATCCCCTTCCCTAGACCTATGGAGGAGTGTCTACACAATTTCAAAATCTTTGGTGGCTTCTTCAAACTAATATGAAATGAATAGATTTCTCCTATATGCCATGCTTGCTAAAACACATTTATTAAGTTTAGTATATAGTTTTTTTATAGTATTTATAATTCTTTCTAAAAAATCTAATATTGCATTAAAAAATAAAAGTGAGCCCCACTTTATATTTTGACCTTTTTATCAAAAAGTAAAAAAATGCAAATTTTTTTTACATGAATGTAATTTTTTGGATTTTTATTTTATTTTTTTAATAAAATATAATAAAATATGCTTTAAAATTAAATATTTCATGTATTATTTCAAATATTTAGAGTAGAGGATTTGGTAATTATAATTTTGCAAGACACTTATGCAAACAAGGTCTTGAGCTCAAACCCTTCCACCCCTATTTATTTTTGGTAAAAAAATTTCAAGACTTATATGGTTTTTTTCAAAATAATTAGTTAGAAAATATTTTCTAGTTTGTGTGCCTTAACTCACATTAAAAACCATATTCCAGTTTCAACACTTGACCTAGTCAATCCTTAATCGAACATAGTCATGTGACCAGTCGTTTTCTAGGTTTGTACATGTTTTAGATGATTTTTTCTAGTCTAATTGATTATTTTAAACCTCCTTATATAGTTTTTATAACATTTTTAGTAATTTTTTTACAAATCTATTTTATGCAACACTTGAGACACCTCATTTAGTCACAAATGTTTACAATGTTTTCACACTATTTTACATAAAATTGAATAATTATTGCTTGTTTACATTATAAATTTGCTTTATTATCATATACAATATAAAATCACATTAAAAAGTTTTTTTTTTTAATATTTTATGGTTTTATTACATCAACATTAAATAGAGGTAATGGATTCTCTTATTTTTGTGCTATAAAAATATCCAATGTTTAATGGTTCTATCTATAATATCTATAAAATTACCATTAAATTTGAGTTTATGTTTCGTAAATTGTGAAATATTTTGGTTGGGACTGAAAAACCCTCATCATAGATAAATGTCACGGCTTAGTTTATCAATGCATTTAAAAAGAAATTAGAGTAAAATATGTTGATTATTTTGAGGAGTTAAATATGAAATCCTACTCCATATCGATAATAAAGAGTCTACTAAGGATGCTTGGAAAATCCTTTATTTTATGCATGTGGGCACTCATCTCTTTAAGATAATTAAACTGATTCTTGAATTTCTAACTACACCAATGAAAGTGATGAAAAACTTGTTAATTTTATTACAAATATTAAAAATGTTAAATCTTAGTTAAATGGTTGTAATTACAATCTTATTCAAAGTCATTTGTTTTGTTTCCTTATTCAATTAAATGTTCATGAAAAAATTCACAAATTTATTTCAGTTCTTAATACAAAATAGCAAATAGAATAATATATCCTTGACCTCACTGTAATGAAGTTACTTATATGTTGACATAATATAATATTATATCAAAGAAATAAGAGAAGAATATGTAGATCCACAAAAATAATTAGTAGAAGATCAGAATGAAAAATAAGTATAGTTGAGCCACTTTGATGGGGAAGTATCCACAATAATGCAATAAGAATAGAATCTACAATATGATGATCGAATTCTAACTGCTTCCTTATATGTATACTCTACTTAGCCATATTTATTTGATAGGCTATCCTTAAAACATAGAGATAAGTGACAAGATAATATGAGATGTATGTAAGCCACAAGTTGACCACACACATCCTTAGACATGTCATAGGTTAAGGGCATAGCCTGACCCTCCCATTCAAAATAATCATGTACTCAATATAGAATCCAACCAAGATGTTTTTTAGGAATGTTTCATCCTCCAATGTTGCATATTCATAATCTAAATTCTTACATTTATTCAAACACTTCTTAACTTCTATGGTTTGTAGTTTCTTAATGTGCATGTGAATAATCTCTTCAAGATCAAGAATGATTCAGTCTTCTTCATCTAATTCAGGTAAATCAGTATGAGTAAATTTTGTTCTTAATTAGCTTCTTCAAGAAAGGGACATGAAATACCAGATATGAAGATACAATTACCTATGTCAAACTTTTTCTCATTATGGTGTTTATCCACTTGTTACTTCATTCTATTTTTTACCAATATCAAATTCTCTCATAAACTAACTAGTACCTACTTTTGATGTTGAATGTGTTTTTAAATTGATTAAAAATTAGGATGCACGTTCAAGGTTGAAGTCATGGATGGGGGGTGATACCCATACAATTCCACAAAGTGAAACATTTTAGAATAAGTGTGAAATAAAGTGTTATACTACCATTTAGTGAGTGGCAACCAATGAACCCATCTGATCTATTTATCAAACACAAAAAAATTAGGATAACCTTATATACATTTGTTGACTACCTATGTTTGTACATCACATTAAGGATGATAGGATGAGCTATGAGCCACATAGTTGCCCAAACCAGCACATAAGTCTATCAAAAAATTACCTATACAAATAGGATATCGATCACTTATAATGATCTTTGGAGTACTGTATAATTTCTAAACTATATTGATAAAAGAAGAAACTATTGTACTTGAGAAAAATGGTTATGATAAAGAAAAATAAGATCATATTTGGTGAGTCAATCCAAAATTACCCTAATAATGGTTTTACCCTTAAACCATGGTAACCCAGTAATGAAATACATGGGCACCTCCTCCCACCTCTGGCTAGGGATGGATAAAGGTTGAAAACTCCTTGGGGTCTTAATGGTTTCACCTTTGTTATATTGACATACCATGCATTCAATCACATATTTTATCAAACTAATAGATATAATTATGTTTTCATGTTTATTTCAATTTAACTCTATTGAAGATCATGATACAATTTTGTGACATTTCGCACTTCTAACCAACTATATTGACAAAGTTTGATACAGTTTGTTGATATATTTTACATTTATAAATAATTATATTGGTTATACATGATAAAATTTTATATTAAACCTCATTATTTCATTAAAATTATATCATCTAGATGTGATACAATTCTTCCTCTAGCCTTTTTCCAAAAAGTTACATTGAATAGCTCGATATAGTTTCACCCATGTCTATGATTATATCTTTGCATAGATTACATTGATTGTATCGATATAATTTTGTGTTGTGTTTTAAACTACATCAGGTTAGGTCAAAATAGTTTTGTTTGTTTTATTTTCAAACATAAGCAAAACAACTAAATGTTTTATTCTTTTTCAAGCATAATCAAACATTTCATTTTAATTTGGCTACCTATTTCTTTAAATTCATTGAATGGTGAAAATTTACTTTTTGATTATTTTTATTTCTCTTTGTTTTTTATTTTTGGTCTTCCTTAGAAATTATCTTCTAATAATTTTCAAACTTCTTAGTGACTATCATCTAGGGCTAATTTTGTTTGCATACATCATCACATGAAGGGCTTTCCCTAATGCTCATAGTCATAGTACAACACTAAACATGAAATTTTATTTCTCTGTACCATGTAGTATATTAAAAACACCTAGGATTCATTTTTAATTTAACCTTAGGCCATCCATCTATTTAGTTTTTTGTCACACCTGAGAGGAGCATATCACCCAAATAAGTTACTTTCACCATACCTTAGAAACTAGGGTTAGTGAATTACATGCATGGTTTAACATATATAGGTAGTGACTTAAAATATTGTTTTGACACTAATTAACAAGAGAGTAAGTATATTTGATATCCCATACTATCAATCAAATCCCATTAGGACAACTACATAATCTTATTTTGTAAAGATAGTTAATTGTTGTAATATAAAATGTCATTTAATGTAATGAATGTCACTTCAGACCACCCTATATTTATCTTAGACCTAGAATTATCTTAGGTACTTTTTTGATACCTTTACATATTCTATGTTCATTTATCAATTTCCTAGATATAACAAAATCTACGTTGAACCATCACCCAAGCATCCCCAATCCTTTTTCACACTTTCTATCCACCTAAACAATAATGCAACACCATTAGTACATAGCATAGTGTGCTATTGGAAAAGGGGGAATTGATATAAAACCTTATCTTCCTTTACACCCCAATGGATATATTTACATTCCTCAAATCACCTTAGGTTCATCCTAGACTCATTCAATGTCTCAATAAGCATCAGAACACTATATAGAGACCACTCTAATTCATTTATCCATTAGATGGAAATTCTCATGAATAAGCTAAAAAATAATTATGCCAATTAAGGTTATTTCTCACTATTTAACCCTATTTATACATACATTCATCTACAATAGCCTAGAGATTAGGTTTACTTGGGTTTCTATTCTTAGTTCACATTCAAAGCACTAAAATCATGATTTATACTTAGGCATACTAGCATCACTCTCACTTGCACTAGAACATAGATTGGGATAACTACATTGAGATTGCTTCCATTTCGAGGGATTGGTACATAGGTAGTGATCAACACATGGTGTGTTGAAGTCTCACCTAGCCTACCCTACTAATGTCACCCTTCTTCCACTTGAGTTTATAAAACCCTAGCAAGCATGGAGGCTTAGGGTTTTAGAGTGAAATCAGTCAAAGCATAGAACAAATGATGATATAGGTCTTGGTCATAGAGGCACAAGCTGTCCAACATAGATCAAATTTGTACTCAAAATCTCACTACTTCACTTGCATAGGGTCATTAACATAACATAAAATGTTAATAAAATAATGGGTTATTGGAAAATATGGTTGTGATATTATTTGAAGAGGGTTTTGACACTTGTTCTCTGTTGATGACACTCTATACTATTTTTAATCACTTCCCTACCTTCCACTTATCTGTCTCAGTTATATTTTCTAGCTAAGTACACCTTTTCTTACTCATTATTTATAGAATATTGAAATAAATCAATTATTATGCAAATCAGTGGCTCTTGATACTATGGTATTTTATTACATGATTTATTAATCAGATCTTTATTAACCTTTGTGTTATATTACATAATCCTAAAAAAGATAAATCATTTGTAAACCCGACATACTTCGAATAGTTCTCAAAACCCTAACCCTGAATGCTACTAGGGTTTGTATCCTTCTTTTTCCCCTTTTCATTTGTTATGTTAGGATTTTTAGATTGCATGTATTTTATTTTAGAAACACTCTTTAATTTAGTTTATTATATGTCATTTAATAAATTTATATCCCTTACTTGAAGAATAAGTTCTAGGCTTAGTGATAATACTATTGAGCATACCTAGATTCCTTTTGTTTGATCTTATACCATGGATAAAGTATTGATTACATATATGGATATTTCATGATACACATATATCTTATATTTAATTTCATTTCATTTGAGGCACACATTTGTCAATTTTGGTATGTCACACTTGTCGAATATTGAACCATGGTATTTAGGTCCCTTTCTCTAATGGCCAAGTGTAAGTTTTATTATGTTAGTTATGTATTTCACTCATGCTTGGTTCTTTGATTCCATATGGAGAGGGAATAATTTAAATCCTTAGAATCTAAAACCCATATCATAATAAAAAAGGCAATGATTAAAAGGCAAATAAAATCTTAAAAAATATATCACACCAAAATATATGATATTTAACTTGCACATATTCTATTCTAGTCAAAGCTCAAACTCCATAGTTGGCCTCATAATAGAGATGAGGTCTATTAGGGTGAATTAGGATATTAAACTAGGGTATAATGTCTCATTTTATCCCATAATTATAGTGCCACCTATCTTCTCACACAAGTATCAAATCTTTGCATTAGATCGATGACATTTTAAAGGTTCCTAGGGAGAAAACAACATGTTATGGGAAGGTATGATCACTTTAATTTTCATCCATATTCATTTATGGGATGATATATGTACTTAATTTTTTAACACAAGATTTTAGTTTACTAATTAGAGTATCCCAGGTCCTTAATGTCGATAGTTCCTAGAATTCACTCACTTGTTTAGTGTGTCTCATTTCTGATATGGATTCCCACATCACCCATGTGGTGCCTCCAATTACTTATTCACATCATATTATACCTGATATTTCATTTGATGGGCATTAGTTTTATTTAATCACATCCTAGATGACAATTCCTACTTATGCCTCTTGGTTTTCACTTTTAGAGTTGTATTGTAAGACATTAGATAGGGCTAGGCCTTCTTAAAAAATACCCACCTTAACACATTACATCTACATACTTACGCATTTTGGATTCACTTGTGATTTGAAGTATAATACCTACAATCCTTCCTCAAAAATGCCCTTACACAATTACTTTCAACACCATCCTATTTCCATCCTTATGATGTCATTAGATGACCACATTTGTTTACACTACATTCTAGGAGAAACACTAATTTTGTTTTATCATTGATTATATCTTCTTATAGTTTTCACTTCACCTTTGTTTGGGTCCTATTTATTTTCATAAATTTATATGGGCATTTTCCATTAGTTAATATTTTATTTTATTTGCATGTCTCTATTTGAGTTTCTCATTTATTAATATTTCATTTTACTTATACCCTTTTGTTTGATTATTTTCATTCATTGATATTTAATTTACTTACATTTCTTTGTTTGAGTTTTTCATTCATTGATATATCATGTCATTACAATGTTTTACATATCTAATATTTTTCTTCGTGTGTTTTAAATTTATCATTCATTTTATCATCTTTTATAATCTTTTGTATATCGAATTTTCATCTAATTATTTACAATTTAAAGTCATCTTTCATTTTGCATTTGTATTGTTTATATTTGACCTTGCATTTTATTACATTTGTCATAGAATAATAAAACATACATAATAACATTTACCTTAACATAATAAATAAATAATCAACACATGCTAGAAATAAAATATATCTATATACACCATGTAATTATTACTATAAAACACACACACACACACACACACACACACACACACACACACACACACACGGTTCATATTTTGTTACATCATGATACAAAATGGTTCATAATACTAATACAAAATCAACACTAAGGTTGTATTACACCTTTTCAATTAGGTGGAGGACAAATAGACTCTCCATAAATCCCTAGTAAATGGTTCCCCTACTAACATGGTTGTAGAGTTCGTGTTTGAGACTGTAGTCCCTCAAATTTCCCTTATAACATGCCATTTGTGCATATAATATCATGACATGTCCTATAATGACCAAATGTGAAACCCACTGCTCTTGTATGCCTCTCAATGCTAATAAATATCTTGAATTAAACACAAGTGGAAAACTAACATCTTCTATGGCCTTATCTCACCTCTTTATCTCTTGAGTTTCCTCTCTAACCAACTGAAACCATCCAACATATTTTCTAATTAACATTACCATAGGATTAGGGATCGCTTTAATAACATGTTGAGGAGCACATGTTCCAAATTATTAGTGTGGGTAACCTCTACTAGATTATTCCACCATGTCTCCTCTACTATAACATCTAAAAAAAATAAACAAAAATGACATTGTATATCTCAGATATATATTTATGTATATCCAATACATCTATCAATAGAATCTAACATGTAGATATATATCTATAGAGAATGAAAGTGATAACACATGAGACATTTAATAACCAATAGTGGTAACATATAATTTTTTACCATTCACCTACTAGAAACCATGCCTTATATGTGATGAGAACCCTCTATAATACCTCAAATGGATGACTCAAAACAACTGTTCCCTGTGATGTACATGTCACACTATCATCCAACTTACACCAATTGTGTTGAATATCCATGTGTTGTAATTGATGATGTCACTATTTTTGTTAAATCACCAATACTATCCATCCTCCTATAATATGCACCTCATAATTTCATCTACATCCATGTAACTCCACACTATAAATATGAGGTCACTATTGACCATTTTGACCCATAAGGTCAATAGGTCAACCCTTATAACAAAAAAATTGCTTGTCATGTCTTATCAACCTTTTTTATAATCCATTGCATGCCTTGTGAGGTCTCAAAATAGTCTTTTGAGGTATTGTTAGCATATGTTAAGGTTAATTTGACAAAATTAAGGCAATGTTTTATGTTGGTATTATGTTATTCTAGTCTTTACCATGGTATGAGAGGGTTCGTAAAATGATGTAAAAAGGTCCTTAGTTGATTATCAAAGTAATACTATGAATTCATCAAATTGTATTAACATTTCACACTTTTTTGGAAGGATTAATAGTGATTTGTAAAGTTTAAGGTAAAAGGACCATTTTATATAATCTAGACTTATGCCCCCCAAATTAGACAAGAGAAAATGCTAGAAAAAGAATAATTTTCATATACTCTAAATATATTAGACTAGGATTATTGTTATAATTTGGATCTATTCCCCACATATTATAATGGATATAATTTAAAATAAGAAAATTTTGAAAATTTTAGATGTTTTATTAATAGTTTTGTTTGGAATTAGACTAGTTATAAGTCTAAATTATCTGAAATGGTCCTTGTAAATTTTATGCAAGGGAAAATGCATATAACCAAACTCCACATGTGTAAAATCCAACAAAAGTGAAGTTTTCATACAAGAAAACTTTCCAAGGTTCTTGAGGGAGTTATCTAACTGCATATATGTCAAGAATGTCAGAATACATCAATTTTATAGGTTTAACCTCCAAAAGGGGTAATTTTAAGCACTTGTATGGACCAAAAAGACTCACATTCAGGTGAAAAAAATTCATAGGTGTATTATATGACTATATATGTTTAATCCATGGTTGATTTATAGCTACAAGTCTAAAATATTCAAATTTTCTTCCTTTCCTCTATCTCTCCCTTGAAAAGCTCATAAAAGGTAGTTTTCACATGCTCCTTTCATATAGTATAATGGGAGTTGGGAGATGATAATTTTTCCAATGGATGGGTTACTAATGAGCTTAAAATAAATGTCTATAGTGTTCATATTGGTGTCCCTTCCTTTATGAATAATCACTAAGACTCCAGGGTGGTCTAGAACTATGTATAAACCCCATCAACTCAATTTTCTTCTTGAAATGATAGTTTTAGACTGGTTTTAAGCATGGGATAAATTAGAGAGGATGTATAAGGTCTATTAAAATATATCACATGCTATTATAAGCCACACTTAGCACATGTAAGTTCAATTTAGCAAGAAAACTCTTCTTCTACATAATTTGCAAGATGATTTTCATTATTTCTTAATTACTACAGGGTTTTCAATAGTTTAATGAATTGAATGAGGGTATATCATCATGTTTTAACTATTTTAAATGTTATTAAGATTCCATCAATGTCTCCATTGTCTACTCCAACACCACCTTTTCTAAGTAATATGCAACAGTCTTAGTTTTAGACTATGTAAGCTGCCTGCACAAATATGCTCTCAAAAGGTATTGTATTACCCTGTCAGATTGATATGAGGATTATAAAATAATAAATAATGTAATGAAATAATGGATAAGTGATCTTAGGTTAGAAAAGGTCAAGACTTACATCATGTGAAAGTCTAAAACATGAAAAATGTAGACCTATAGGTCTACAATCTTTTAAGTCTATATTTCATGAGAAATGTTTTATAATGTATACCAAAAGTGGTTTTGAAACAATTTGTTTAGGGAGATGTAGTACTTATACATTTTTAAGAGTTCCAGGTCAATGTAAAAGGTGTGTTTTCAAAGACTAATACTCAAAACCCTCAATAACACCTAGATGTAGAATTGATAAGATTTGAACCAATGGTATTTCATGAGGTCTAATGAGTGTAAATGGAATATAAGACCATTTTAACATATCATAATATTAAAAAAACCCCAAAAAAATTCATTTAAAACTTAATTCAAACTCCAAAACTTAGTTTTTAGGCCTAATCTCTATTCTAGCCTTTATAGTCACAATCTCCCAACTCAAGAGGGGATTTAACTTAATCATATATCTCATGAAGAGATAAATGGTCCAAAAATATATTATAATTGGATATAAAGGTTTATTACTTCAAATTTTTATACATTGTTTCTTGAGTCAATGGCTTCATATTTATGAACCATTGCTAAGACCCTAAAACACTAATAGGCTGCTAAGAAGACTAGTGTTGACTCGATGAGAGAGATTGATATCTTAAGCACCTAAAAATCATTGTATTTAACAATAAACCACATGATATTAATTTTTAATTTGAGGAGTACCATCAATATTATATTTTAGTGTACCTATAACTGTATGAATTCATCAAATATTATATTTTTATGTGGTTTTGGGATCAAAATAGGGTATATAAGATCTTAGATAGATGAAAAATATTAGAGAAGGTGGATTTAGGTGTTGCATATCTCAAAAAAACTAAAATTACATAAAAGTCACCCTAAAAGTTTCCAAACATGTTCAATTCTTGAAGGCAGTACAAAGGAGCTTTTAGAATATTAGGCTTTTTGGCCATTTCTTAGTTTTCCTACTTACATAGGATATCAGGTCATAAAATTTGTCATGTAAAATGGTCAAGGGATGGTTAAATTAAATCAAAAACATATTTGTGGTTTTAAATGTGTGGGATAATTTTGGAGCCAAAACTTAGTTTTCAGGCCTAAAGGGCTAATAGAGGCCTAAATGAAGAAAAAAATAGGTAAGTGTACTTACACTTAGAGTTGGGTTATAAATTTTTTTCATGGATATGTAATCCCATACTGGGTATGAAAATCCATGATTAATTTTCCAATGTCATTCATACACTATCCTAAACAAGGAGCTTTGCATGTTTTCAGAGCAAGGAATTTGGAGAAAATGCAAGCTTAAGGTGCAAAATGAGGCCTATGTGAGTGTTTGATGTATCCAAATGAGTTGTTTCATTTATGTTATGAATTATATATTCCATCCATGATGATAGGTTACAATCATAAGTTTAAATCATGTTTTAAGCTATTTCTACAAGGATAGGCATAGTAAGACTAATTGGGCTTCTAAACACCTAGGAGGTGTAATCATCATTGCAATGTAAAAATTGGAGATATCTTAAGAAAATTCAAGGTGTAAAATAGTATATAAATATATCATTTCAACATGACTTGATGGTCAACAATTCCACTTATCACTTTCCAAGCTAACAGAAGGGTAGTTTAGAAGAGTAAGATCAAGGTGTCAATCAGGTTTAAAACTCGTACACCACTTGGAAGAGGAAAAAATCTTCAGGAAAGAAACACATGTCTTTGGGGATTTGATGAAATTTTTATTCAACATCCTTTCTTGATTGTAACTCTTATTTATACTTGTCATGGCTCACTTCTATGCTTGCCTCTCTTCTAGTTTCTTTTCTCTATAAATTTAGCCTTGTTAGAATTTGTATTCATCCTCCACTTGGGTATGGTGAAGCCTTGCCCATTTTTAAGCCTTTGATAAATTATAAACTACTAGTTTCACCTTCTCTTTTTATTGGTTTTAGTATGTGTGCATGAATAGTTGATCTTGTAAAGTGTTTGCTTAGTCTTCCTTCACTTGTTGTCCTTTTCTAGTATTCATATTCAATTTGAAAGCTTATTTGTAGCTCATGTGGAGTGTTTAAGTGAAGTGTGAAAGGTTGTGTGAGTTTTCTATTCATCAATATCATTATATGGCCCCTTGATTAGTTCTCCTAGCCTAAAAATCTATTACAACCTCCACAATGAAGTGTTGATGTGGAGAGGCACATTAAGAGTAGTGTGTGTTTAGGTTAGTCTCATGGTTGATGTACACATACAACTAGTTATTAGTGGTAAAATGTTTTGGTGATTCAAATCCATTAGAATAGGTTTCTTTATATTTCTATTCCAAATCTATAGATTATTAAATTAGTCTAAGTGATACATCAAGGGGATATTATCGGAGTTGTTACTAGAATAAAGATAATGCGAGTGGAATGGAGACGTGATCACACAAGATGAATAAGTGCACACCACTAAATCAATTTGAAATAATAAGAAGATAAATTGCACAAGACAAAATGGAGAAAATGAAATCTGAATTAGCATGGAATGGCCAAAGTGAGGACTACAAATAGGAGAATACGAAAGTAACTCCTCCATAAAAGGTGGACAAGGCTCCCCAAGAATAGAATGTAACTCCTCCATGAAAGGTGCTAACAAGGTGCTAAGAATAGAGAAGTAACTCCCATCAAGGGAGTTACTTATGACATTCTTATGACACCTATAACACATCTATGACACACACCTCTTAATAAGCTAGCCTATCCCACAAATGTAGGAAAACTCCATGTATGCACAAGAAATACAATTTCCCTAATTAATAAATAGGGAAAAATAAAAACCTACACTAATACCCCCCATAAGCACAACTTAGGTGGGAAGTGTGGAAATATATAAAAAGGGTCCCAAAAACTAAGCCTGATGAGGTACCCATGTACAAATGCAATCTCCCATAAGATAGAGAAAAGGAGAAAACCCATAGGAAAAAAACTTCCCCACAAAAGAGAGATATAAAAGAAAAGAAGAGGCTAGAAGGCCCCCTAAAGATGATGCTACTGTAGATGTAGACCACACCCCAAGAAGAACTCACAGATTAATGAACTTGCTCTCGGTGAAAGGTTTGGTGAAGATGTCTGCAAATTGCTCCAAAGATTGGAAAAATATCAAGTCAATGACCTGACTATGAATAAGCTCTTGAATGAAATGCATGTGAATCTCTATGTGCTTGGTCTACTGGTGCTGAATTGGATTCCTGCAAATCTATATCATACTCTAATTGTCACAATAAATGATGGTGGGCTGCTTGATAAGAATGCCAAACTCAGAATCCCCTGAAGCCAAATAGCCTTAGTAGCTGCATTAATAGCTCTCCTGTACTCTGCCTCTGTGGATGATATAGCAATAGCTTTTTGCTTCTTGCTAGACCAACTGATAGAACCAGAATCTAAAGAGAAATTGTAACCAGAAGTGGACTTAAGACTCTATGAATCACCAGCCTAGTCTGAATCTGTATATCCAACCAAGTCAACCTCTGTGCCAAATTTGTAATGAATCTCGTATCTGTGTGAACCTTGTATGTAATGCAAGATCCTCTTAGCTACTTTCTAATGCAGCTCGTGAGGTTCCTACATGAATCTGGAGACAAGTCCCACTGTATATGAAATGTCAGGCCTGTTGTGAGTCAAGTAGATGAGACTACCAACAAGTTGGTGATATAGAGTGGCATCAACCAATGGTGAAGAATAATCAGCCTCAAGCTTGACTCCTGATAGAAAGGGAGTCAGAGATGGCTTACAACTAGCCATGTGAAACCGATCTAGTAAGTTGAGAGCATACTTAGGTTGTGCAAGAGAAATCTCTAAATCTGACTGTGAGATCTCAATGCCAAAGAAGTAGTGCAACAAACCCAAGTCTGTCATGTCAAATATATCCTCAAGAGATGCCTTCACCACTGTAATAGCCAATGAAGAACTCCCGGTGATCAAAATGTTATCAACATATAAAACCAAAATCAAGAGCGAATCATCCTGCCATAAGAAGTAGACATTAGGATCAAAATGACACCTAGTGAAACCTACTATGAGAAAGAAGGAATCCATCTTGGCATACCAAGCTCGAGGGGCCTGTATGAGGCCATAAATAGATTTCCTAAGTCTGCATACTAAGGAAGAATCTTGAACAAATCTTGGCAGCTGCTCCATGTAGATCTCCTCCTCAAGGTCTCCATGAAGAAAGACACTCTTCGCATCTATCTGATGCACATCCTAACCATGTGCTGCGGCAATAGCCAAGGTGAGTCATATAGAAATCATCTTTGTAATGGGTGTAAAGGTCTCTAAGTAGTCAATGCTTGCCACCTGTGAGAAACCCTTAGTGACCAATCATGCCTTGTACTTATCGACCAACCTATCTGCTGCAAACTTGGTCTGATATATCCACTTACATTAAACCATCTTTCTTCCCTTAGGAAGTGAAGTCAAATCCCAAGTGTGATTTTTGATTAAGGAAGAATATTCTTCCTCCATAGCATTATCCCACTCAGGTACCCTGGATGCCTCTCGAAAAGACTATGGATCCAAAATTGAAGCAAAGAAGGCATGTGGATCTCTCTGAAAATCGCCCCTAGTATGTTTATCATCTACAGGGTCTCTTGCCCAAGTGCTAGCACTCTCAAGTGTCTGTCTGGCCCAAAGTAGCCCAAAAGTGGGTGAGTCAGGTGCTAAATCCTCATCCTTTGATTGACTAGAGGTGGATGACTTTGCATCACTGTCATCACTGTCTGAACTAGAAGAAGAAGAAGATGACTCTGGCTCAATAATCTACTATGGCTGATCTGAATATGATGAGGAATCATCATGAAGAAGTAGATTCAATGAGGGAGAAGAAGTGCCAAGTGTTGAGTCTTTAGGACTCTCCTAAAAGTGGAGACTTCTCTCAATGAACAACTCATGTGTGACTGGATCTAGAAGGTGATATCCCTTAATACCATCTGGATATCCTACAAAGATGTAAGGCTTGGACTGATGTTCCATAGCTTTGTGTTTCTTCTTCAGAATGTGGGCCATGGCTAGGGATCTAAAAACCCTGAGGTGCTCAACATCAGGTTTCCTTTTATGCCAAGCTTCAAAGGGTGTTATCCGTTTCAAATCTTTGTGAGGAACCCTATTTTGAATGTAGTAAGCACAATTGATGGCTTCGGTCCAGTACTATGGTGCTAAGGATTTGGAGTGAATTATACAGCTAGCCATCTCTTTTAAGAACCTATTCTTACGTTCTGCAACCCCATTCTATGAAGGACTATAGGTGATTATGCACTGCAAATCAATCCCCTTTGTGGTTCAAAACTGATCAAACCTGATGCTGACATACTCCCCTCCATTATAAGTTCGAAGAAACTTGATGAATTTCTCACTCTGTTTCTCAACAAGAGCCTTGAAGTCTAGAAAATTTTCAAACACTTCAGACTTTTGTTTGAGAAAATATATCCAAGTGTACCTAGAGAAATCATCAATGAAAGTGAGGATGTACTTGGCCCTTGTGAAAGATGGTTTAGGAAAGGGTCTCGATACATCACTGTGGACTAACTCCAAAGGTTGTGAAGCCCTCCAAGCTTTGCCTTTGTCAAAATTTGCTTCAAGATGCTTCCCAAGGGAGCACCCCTCGCAAAGTCCTTTTGAGAATTGGACACGAGGCAAGCCAATGACCATGTCATTTTTACAAAGTTGCTCAAGATAGCAGTAGTTAAGGTGGCCAAACCACTCATGCCATCATTTGCTAACTCCATTTGAATGAGTCAGGAATGCTATAGGAAAAGAATTTGATGCAAAATGTGAGAAGGTGTATAACTTGGCGTAGTGACCTGCCCTTGCCACTGTAGTATCACTATGCAACTCCCTGATGGACACTGAATCTGGTGAAAACTCAACTCTCATGCCCCGACCAATGTGAGTGATTTGATACACTGATAGGAGATTGGTTGAAAGAGAAGGAACACTTAGAACATTGTTGAATGTTCCTCCTTCCATTTCAATTGACCCTCTCCCTGCAATAGAAACTGAAGTGTTATCACCCAAACTAATTGAAGTCATGCTACAAGGCTCTAAAGATGAAAACTCAGCTAGTGAAGAGCCCATGTGGTGAGAAGCACCTGATTCAATGACCCATGAAGATATGGAAGCTGTTGTAGCTATAAGGGCCTTGCCCTTTTCTTTCTCCTTACCCTTGCCTTTTGCCTTAGTAGAATCTTGGGTCGATGAATTGTGCTTGATGGACTCAGGAACACCTATGTTGTTCTTCTCTAGAGGTGATCTATTAGTTTCTTCATGCACTTGTATTCATCATGCCCTATCTTTTTAAAACAGGCACACTTAACCTTATCCTTCTTAGGTTTATCATTGGAGGATGAAGTCTCAGTGTTGTTTTTGGTAGGATTAGTGTTTTCTTTCTTCTTCTTTTGATCTTTGTTCTTTTTCTTCTTCTCCTTTGTTGAAGTCTTATCCTTACCATTTCTAGCTATCAAGGCTTGGGATTGAGTAGACTTCATTGTGCCCATCTGAATTAGTTTATCTTGCTCCCTAGTCAAGTTGGCAATGAATGAATCCAAATAAGACATTTTCCATGTAGTGTCAAGGGCACTTTTTGTGGCATGGAAAGTGGAGACAAAGATTGAATAGCTAGGACCAAACTTTGCGAGAATAGAAAGAATAAGCTGATCATCTTTCTTCTCTATCCCGCACTCTTTCAATTGTAATCTTAGAGCCTTAAACTTAGTGAAGAAGTCCTTTAGAGTGTCAAAGTTGCTAGGACATAGACTTATGAGTTCATTTTCGAGCTCATGACCTCTCATCTCATCAAGCTTCCCAAATAAATTTTCTAAGGTGTCCCATATGTCATTAGGACTTTGAGAGGATTCTAAGTGGAAGAGAAGTTTTGAAGACACAGACAAGCTTAGTAACCCAAAGGCTTTATCACTACGGTTGTACCACTTAACCTTTTTAGCATCTGTGTTGGGTTCTACTTTTATACCCATTGTGATCCTATACAACCCTTTGCTTCTAAGAATGACTGGCATTTTAGCTTTTCATTCATGATAGTTGAAGGGTGTTAGGGGTTTATACTTGAAAATAATCCATTTTTAGCTGAAATTAGGTGAAGTTGTGTTGATTGCAAATTGTGAATGTATGCAGAAAGGAGAATGAAAGTGAAGTTTACAACTTGTGGAAAGCAATCACACCCCCCAAAATATTTAGCCCCCCCCAAATATGCAAGTGCATGCTCAAAAGACATCAGACTCAGTCGAAATTGTGTCTTAGAGCAATGAGTGCAAGACTAAAGCAAACAGGTCATCAGACTCAGCCGAAAATGCGTCTCGAGAGACCCAAATTTTTGGCACTTTATAAACTAGTGAATTTTTGAGAAATAACAAGTCTACACTATGGAGAATTGAATTACAAACACTTTTGTAAAAAAAGGCACCCAAAACTGAGCTACCGTTTGCAAGATTTTAAAGTTACAATTTTCTCGTAAACTAGTGCTTTTAAAAAAAATGCACTAAAACATCAAAAAAATGCATGTTATGGGGAGAGAAAGTTGCCTTCAAACCACTCATTAGATTCAGAATGGAATGAGGAATCCAAAGAAAAATGTCTTTGTGAAAAAAAGTTTAATTGATTGTCTCGGTATGCATGAAATCAAGTTTACCTTCCTCTTTTAGTAAAAAAATACAACTAGTAAGGCAAAAATGAATTTCCAGATAGTTTTTTTTTTTTTAAATAAGAGAAAGGGAGATAGCTATTGTGTGATGTTTAAGACTAGATAGGCACTACCAATAAGATGAAACCAGGGCTTTACCAATGAACATGCACCCTTCAACTCTTCCAACGCAATGCAGATTTTAGTACTTCAACATAGACTGCTGGAGTTAACACTTCCAGCTAGTTTTTACCAAAGAAGAGACAAAACAAGTGCATAAAAATAAGTGCCTGGTGTAAGAAAAAGGATGCCAAACAAGATAAAACAAAGTTCCATTTTCAAAAAAGAC
Source organism: Torreya grandis (assembly GCA_037957365.1). NCBI lineage: Eukaryota > Viridiplantae > Streptophyta > Pinopsida > Cupressales > Taxaceae > Torreya > Torreya grandis. The sequence goes on along the minus strand of JARHVA010000617.1, from coordinate 892,344 downwards.
AGTCCTGGGAAAATTTTCTCACAAAAAAAAGCACAGTTTAGTTTTTTTTGCTTGAAAAGAAACTTGCAGACTTGCTGGATGGATAGTGGCATGGCAGAATTGGGGGTGCTTGCTACTGCTTAGCATGGCTGGAAAGGACACAAGTAAGGATAGAGAAACTATGCGACCTCCCTGTACACAAAAAAATGGCACCCAAGTGCATCAAGTCAGTAGATCTTTATCTGCAAACAACTTTATCTTCCATGTATTTATTGATCCATACATCTGGAGATTTGCTTGTCTATAAGCATAAGAATTGGTTCAGCCTACTTACCAGCCCCCCATAGGTGCAGATTAGGTGGGCAGACTGCTTACCAGCTTTGAAATAGAGAAAATCCATACAATTCGTACAAATTCAATGTAGAAGTCAATGCCTTCAAAGCAGAATGAAACTCAACAAAAGTAAAAAATTTTTAATAGAATTCCGTATGGATTTGCATGAGTTTTCAAGAAAATCTACCAAAAATCTCAAATGTAATGGAGTTAAGCAAAAAACTACTAAGAAAGCAATGTAAAAATTTCAAAATAGCATAACCAGACACACGATTACCGGAGTGGCTTTGATACCATATCGGAGTTATTGCTAGAATCCAGATAACACGAGTGCAATGGAGATGTGATCACACAAGATGAACAAGTGCACACCACTAAAGTAATTTGAAATAACAAGATGATAAATTGCACAAGACAAAATGGAGAAAACCAAATCTGAATTAGCATGGAATGGCTAAAGTGAGGACTACAAATAGGAGAGTACAAAAGTAACTCCTCCACAAAAAGTGGACAAGGCACCCCAACAATATAATGTAACTCCTCTATGAAAGGTGGTGACAAGGTGCTAATAATAGAGAAGTAACTCCCATCAAGGGAGTTACTTATGACATTCTTATGACACCTATGACACATCTATGACACACACCTCCACATAAGCTAGCCTATCCCACAAATGTAGGAAAACTCCATGTATGCACAAGAAATACAATTTCCCTAATTAATAAATAGGCAAAAATAAAAACCTACACTAATAGATATATCCCTATAAACTAGAGATTCAATCCTCCTAAAGGTCACCCATAGCCTACAATTGTCTCCATCTTATCCCAAATTTTGAAGGATTGAACAAAGTTCCAAGGGTGAAAATTTGGGATATAATAGTTATAATAAGACTAATGGGATAAAGGTTCAAAGTGGTTAAAGGATCATTTGTTTTGTCCTTTGACATATCAGCCTTTGTTGGCATTATTCTTTGAGCATCAATGTTGAATTCAAATATTTCTCACCTATTATAGGTAGTTTGAGTGAATAAACCTCATGAATGGTTTTTAATTATACTCTCTTGATCAATATTCAATGTTTTTTACTGCATATCCTTCATATGAAGATGAAAATCTTCATGCTTTCTCCCTAAGAACTCCTGAAACAACTAAAATACCCACTTTACCAAGACTTGAAATAGTCATACTCACCTCCTCCTACTCCAACTCCAACTCCAACTCAAAATTTTGTTTCCCCTACCATATCCTTATTGTCACTTAATCTAATTATGCTAAAGTATTAAGGGGTAATGAAAAAGAGGGATAGAGGAGTATATATTGGAGATGTGATCCCTTTTCACCTCATAGAGAAAATTAAAAATTCAATATAGATGCCAAGGATAAATTGGAAAATAATAGGAGAGGAAAATCAATATGATATGATTAATGAGTTGTGGTAAATGATAACTTTAATCCAATGTTGGGAAGATAGACTAATGAGTTGGGAGAATCAAGAGATCCAACACAAGAAACATCAACAATCGTCTCCTATCCCTAGTCAACCTTTTTTGGATCCAAGTCTTCTTCAATATAAACCCACTCTCCCTCAAGAACCCAAGATCACTCCATCTTGGAGGTCTTATTGGACTATGAATCCTGATTATACCATGACAACCCTTGTGAATGAATCTTCTTTTATGCCCACCCAATACTAAAAAATAAAAAATGTCCTAGGAGACACACCAAAGACTTTTCCTAGTTGGAAAGAGACTCTGCATGTGTAGGAGAGGGGTATTATTGTCATTATAGAAGGTTGATCAAGCTCCTCAATTTGTTTGCCTACTCCTTAGGTCTAAATTTTTCAAGAAAACTAAGGTATATCAGACCTAAAGAAGACAAATTAAGAATGGAAAATAGAAAATAAAAGAGTCTTAGCACAAGGATTTCCTCCGCTTCCTCAAGAAACTCCAAAGAAGTCTTTTAAGGTCCCTAATTGTAAGGACACTCTTACAAGTGTTAATAATCCTAGTGAACTCCCTTTACCCCCACTATCTTCCCTTTGAAACTAGAGCATGTGGTGTGGAAGGTTGAATAAAAGTATACATATGTAAATAAATCCATGGATAATCATGATGAAGACATATCAAGTGTGTGTGAAGAGGAGATTTGTATTGGTACTCCTCTTAGTGAGGGCAAAGGAAATTTAAATTTCAAAAATGATGAGGAAGTAGTGAGTGAGGACTATGATAAATTGGCTATAATGTCTTCTTAAGATGAACACCAAGATACACTTAAGAATAAGAAAGACATCATTGAATAAGTTTTATCATAGGGTAAAGGAATGTGGGATTTTTTAAAGAGATTCCACTTTGTGTGCTTGAGCATGAAGATGAGCAAGGTGAATCATTTGAAGTGGTTGCAATAGTCAATAAATTAGTTTATCATGATAAAGAGGTTTTATATGATCAATATGAGTATTTATTAGAGCTTCTTGATGAGTTTAAAGATCTTTCTGTAGTAGAGCTTCAATTAGATTCCTTTCATGGTACTTCAAACATGAAAGAGAAGGTAAATCCTTGCTTTGAACTCCCTTGTATCAGTCAAGACAACATGTTTTCATATTGTTGTAATGAAAAGTTTTATGAATCGTCAAGATACCTAACAGAGTTACAAGCAAGTGAATAACATAGTGAGGATTTATTTAAAGGCTTGGAATCAGGATACTCACTATGTCAGGTGATTATAAGTTGATTAAGGAAATAAGATGAAGTTTTAGTGAGCCAATCAACAAGTTAAAATGAGATAGTCTTACAAATATATCTTTCAAGAATCAACCTCACTAGATGATGACTTGTTTTAAATATTCAATATGGCTTACCAACCTCTCATTCCATTTGTAGACCTTGGTACACTCTTGGAAGACAATGTGGATCTCTTTTGGACATAATATTTAAATGAACAACAAAATCTCTTTTAGATATAATTATATCAATATGCCATCATGTCCATCTCAATCTAATGAGTTTGAAAAGTTAACAATATTAGATGGACAAGTTGAAAGCCTTCAAGAGGATACTAAAGTGCAAGTATGATTCTTCAACTAATTTTGTGAGGTTCATGTTTCATCAAGAATTACAAATGAATGTCTAACCATATTGGAGACCATTTTCAAAGAATAATGATAATATATGGTAGAGGTTGAAGTCTTGGACTAGTATGTGTTCATTGGAAATCTATTTGATGTTTTGGATCCATTATAAGGCATGCCGAATGTGTGGGTAGTCAGGAAGAAGGCTTAGCCAAGCAAGAGGATAATCAAATTTTATCTCTTATATCATTGCATACCTCATCAAGTAAATGATCCAATAAACTTTCCCTTTGATCAACGAGGAAGAAGAAATTTTGAGGTTAGTTGTGTATAGTTTTTTATGCTTTGTGTTTCCTAAGTGCCTTAGCATAAGTCTATGTTTCCTAGTTTACTTTCCTTTGATTTGTGCATTGTTATTATTGTTTGTGTGTTTGGAGGTCAAGTTATTTTTATTTATTTCATCAAGGCCAAATCAGGTCTGAGTTTGAGTGCAAGTTACTCTATTTCCCAATAAAAAGACAAGGCTATTGGTCTAATAAGCATTACATGCTTGCTACCTGAGTGAATGACTAGTTTATTGACCATTTTTGACACCAAGGTCAAAAGGACAACTCATATAATGAAATTTTTTCTTTTCATGTCTTATCAACATTGTTTATAATCCATTCCATGCCTTGTGAGGTCTTAAAATAGTGTTTTGAGGTCTTGTTTGCATAAGTTAAGGTTGATTTCATAACATTAAGGTAATTTTTTAGTATAATATTCACCATGGTATGCTAGGGTTGGTAAAATTATGTCAAAGGGTCCTTATTTTATTATCAAATTAATCTTATGCCTTCATTAACTTGTATAAATATTTCACACTTGTTTCGAAATATTAAAATTGCTTTGCAAATTTCAAGGTAAACTTTATGCAAGGTAAAATGCATACAAGCAAATTTCACATGTCTCAAATTTAAAAAAGGTGATTTTTATGTAAAATTATACTTACAAGGTCATTAAGGGGGTTATCTAATTGTATGTATGTCAAGAATGTTAGAATACATTAGTTTTATAGGTTTATCCTCTAAAAATGGTAGTTTTATGCATTTGTATGGACCGAGAAGACTCACTTTCAGGTGAAAATGTTTCATAAGTGTTTCTTTATCTTATAAAGGTAAAATACATGTTTTTTTTCAGGTATAGGTCCAAATAATGCAAACATTTCTTCCTTTCCTCCATCACTTCCTTGGCAAGCTCACAAAGGTAGATTCCACATGCTCATTCTATTTAGTACGATGGGATTTAGGAGCTCATAATTTTTAAAAATTAGGGATTCATAATGAGATTCAAATCCATGGACATAATGGTAATATTTTTGGTCCCTCCTTTATGAACAATAGCTAAGACTCTAGGGTGGTCTAAAACTAACTACAAACCCCACATGCTCAATTTTCTTCTTGAAATGATAGTTTTAGACTAGTTTTAAGAATAGAATAAAATAGACAAGATGTATAAGTTATATGTAGATATATAAAATGCTATTATAATCCATAATTTGCATGTGTGATTTTAATTTGTAAATAAAACTCTTCTTCTACATAGTTTATAAGATGATTGTCATTATTTCTTGATTGTTCCATGGTTTTCAGCACTTGAAGTAATGGAATGAGGGTATATAACCATGTTTTAACTCTTTTTAATGTTATTACATGTCCATAAATGTATCCATTATATATTATAACATCACCTCTTTCAATTAATATGCAATGGTCTTGGTTTTGGACTGTGTGTAGGCTGCCTACACAAATATGGTATCAAAAGGTCTTGTATTGCATTTTAAAAGTGATATGAGGATATTAAACTAATAAATAATGTAATGAAATAGTGGATAAATGATCTTAGGGTGGAAAATTTCAAGACTTGATCATGTGAAAGCCTAAAACATGAAAAATGTAGACCTACAAGTTTGTAGACATGTAAGTCTTCATTTCATGAGAAATGTTTTGTAATGTATATCATAAAAACATAAATTATGATGGATATTTATTATTTATAAATTTTAAAACTTAAATATAATGAAAAAGGTGTGTTTTCAAATACCAATACTCAATACGCTCAATAACATCTAAAAGTATAATTGACAAGACTTGAACCAATGACATTGTAGGAGGTATAATGAATGGAAATGGAAGATAAAACCATTTTAACATATCATGATCTAAATAATATACCTTAAAAATTCATTGAAAACTTAAGACAAACTCCAAAACTCATTTTTCAAACCTAATCTCTCTTCTAGCCTTCACAGTCACAGTCTGCCAACATGAGAGGGGATTTAACTTGATCATATCTCTCATGAAGATATACATGGTGCACATATATATTTTGGGTGGTTATCAAGGGTTATTACATTATTTATTAGGTCAATGGACTCATGTTTATGAACCATTAATAAGACCCTAAAGCACTCATAATATGCTAAGAATATTAGTATTTACCTAATGAGAGAAATTGATCTATTAAGCACCTAAAAATCATTGGATTAACCTTTAAACCACATTAATTTATTTATTAACTCTAGGAGGACTATAAATATGATATTTTATTGTACCTTCAACCATACAGATTCATTAAATGTTATAATTTTATGAGGTTTTGGGATCAAAATAGGGTATATAAGATCCTAGATTAATGAAAACTATTCGAGAAGGTGTATTTAGGTGTTTCATATCTACACAAAACTAAAATACATAAAGTTCACCCTGAAAGTTCCCAAACAAGTCTAATTGTTGAAGGTAGTACAAAGGAGCTTATAAAAGACTAGGTTTTTTGGCCATTTCTTGGTTTGCCTATGTATATAGGGTCTCAAGTCCTCAAATTTAGCATGGAACATGGTCAGGGGATGGGTAAATTAAATCAAACACTTATTTGTGGTTTCATATGTGTGGGAAAATTTTGGAGCCAAAACTTAGTTTCTAGGCCTATAAGGCTAATGGAGGCCTAAATAAAGAGAGAAAATAGGTGAATAAGTGTACTTCCACTAATATATGGCTCATAAAATTTGTGATGGAGCTATAAGGACATACTAGGTACTCAATACAATACTATTTTGTAAGATATTTTGTACACTATCCTACACAAAGAGATTTGCATGTTTTTAGTGCTATAAAGAATTGGAAAAAATTACGATCTTAAGATGTAAAATGAGGATTAGGTGACTGTTTTATGGATACAAATGAGTTATTTTAGGGATTCAAGGACTGAGACATTTCATTTATGTAGATAATTTACACTCATAATTTAAAATCAAGTTTTGATCCATTTGGGCAAGGATAGGCGTAGTAATGTTAGTTTTAGATAGATCCTAAAAAAATTAAAAGTGTCAAAGAGTAGGGAAATATATCATTTCAACATGAATTTATGGTCAAGAGTTCTAATTGTCACTTTCTAAGCCAAGAAAAGGGCAATTTTGAAGAGTAAGATCAAGGTGTCAACCAAGTTTGAAACTCCTATGCCATTCTGAAGAGGAAAGAATCTTCAAGATAGTAACACATGTATTTAGGGACTTATTGCAACTATTATTCAACCTCATTTGTTGATTATAACTCTTCATTACATTTGTCATGGATCAATTCTATGCACCTTTCTCTTCTAGTCTCTTTTCTCTATAGATTCAACCTTGTTGGACTTTGTATTCATTCTCCACTTGGGTATAGTAAAGCCTTGCCCATTTGCATACCTTTGATAAATGAGAAACTACTAGTTTTAACTCCTAATTTGAATGGTTCTATATGTGTTCATGACTAGTTTATCTTATCAAGTGATTTCTTAGACTTCCTTGGCATGTTGTTATTTTCTAGCATTCATATTCAAAATGAAAACTTCTTTGTAGGTCATGTGGATTGTTCAAGTGAAGTGTAAAACTTTGAGTGAGTTGTCTATTCATTAGTGTAATTATCTGACCTCTCGATTATTCCTCCTATCCCAAAAATCTATTAAAACCTCCATAATGATGTGTTGATGTAGAGAAGTAGATTAGGAGTAGTGCATATTTTGATTAGTTTCATGTTTGATGTACAAATACAGGTGGTTAAGATTGGTCAAATGTTTTGGTGCATCACCTCCATTAGAATAGGTTTCTCTCTCTTTCTATTCCAAGTTGATAGATTATTAAATGAGACTAAGTGATACATCAAGGGGAGATATCCTTATAACCTATAGATTCAATCCATCTAAAGGTCATCCATAACCTAGGATTATCTCCATGTTACCCCAAATTTAGAAGGCTTTAAGAATCTTCCAAGGGTGAAAATTTGGGTTATAATAATCACATCATAGGTAATGAAGTAAATAGTTTTGTAACCATAAAATTCAACTCTCGCTCACTTTGTAGGTTCAAAATGCTATGATCATTATTTGAGTGTCTTTTTGTTATGAAAAAAACTAACTAGGCACATGATCATAAGGATAGGGATCGACCAACCATTGGTAGTTAATTACAATCTTCCACTGGTTTTCACCTATAAAGTAATTTTCCTTGATGGCCATAGATCAATAATACCTCGGTATGACTATAAGATGATTTGATATCTCTATACCATCATAAGTGTAAGTGTGTGAAAAATAATCCCTACCATATGGTCTTTTGCCCACCTCTTCACATAAGGGAGGGCATCATCCACAACATGGAGTAACTTGACTGACCTATACATTAGGAACCACTCATAAATATAGATCCCAAATAAGATGATACTCCCCATGATCTGATGGCCCTTATGCAAAATACCATGAAAATTATGCACTAAGTGCACATCAACATAACCTAGCATAAATTATATAACATGCCTTGATCGAGCATAAAGAAACATAAATATATAATATACAAGGGAACCACCCTATATGACTTATCATATATCACACAAACTATCACAAGTCCAATCATGGCCTTCTAAATATCTGAAACACCCAATATATAAACATCAAATAATAAAACAACCAACCCTCACTGATTGTATCTCTTTGAGCCTATATCCCAAAATGTTAAGAATCTCCTCTCATATTTTGTATCTTAGGTATTACATGCTACTAGTGTTCCTGTGATTGGGAGTCCCAAAATCACATGGACATACTCTAAGGGGATGGTCACCTCTATCATTTCCCCATCCAACACCCATGATAAGGTGTCCATCAAATGCTTCCATGATCCTAATAAACATGTATACTAAATCTACACTAAGAGGAATCCTACACATATCCATGATCCCACCAGATTTGAGGATAGTTAGATAGGCTTGATCTACTACTAATAGTTTCTCAAGCAAAGTAGGAAACCATATATCATCTATTAGCCTCCACAACCTTTGTCATCTCTAAAAACTAAAAAACAAAAAATCACAAATTAGTCCTCTATAAAAAATATGACTTCAATACTCATAAATTCATAAAATATAAAGTTATACAAATTCTTATTTATTACTACACTAGACATGTACCTTACTACATTAGCCATTTCTAATTTTCCTATTATGTTTGCCATGTTATGTTTCATCAGACACCTTTATATTCTACTAAATAGGTTAGGCCATATGCCATAGGCCATGCTTATCTTCATATTCCACACCATCAACCACCTAGTGAATTGTATAATCGAGGTTATCTCATTAGTGACATCAACCATGACATATAACATAAATCATATTGGATATTTTTATATTAAATAGGACACATGAGATGACATAACCCAACAACTTACTTATCTACACCATCTAATTTATATGATATCACCCATGTTAATTTTCCCTTTATTCAAAATAACATCATCCAAATCGATATAATTTAGACCTCACAACAACTTTTCCCTTACACCTAATAAATGTCCTTGGCCTAATTTTATACATTTTTTCCCCTACCCAATTAACATCATATTGGGGTATTGAAGAATAACATTTTCAAAATGAAGAGGATGCCAAAAATGATAGTGAAATGGTTTTTTCCCATATCTTTCAGGCTAGTTTTGTTCCCATTTATAAAGTACCATAAACTCTACTTCTTGAGGAGGATTAACCAACTAAAAATGAATGTGAAAACACAAATTTGGAAATAAAAATACATGAAACCTATTCAAAATAAACAAATATAATCCCATTCACCAACATATTCAAATCACAAAGGATTTAAATCCATTGTACCTTTAGTTCCTAATTTGAAAAAAAATCCAACTAAAATAAGTTCATGAATTAATTTTGTTTGAATTTGAAGTATGTGTATATGATCTTAATGTTTTTTTATAATTTCATATTTGGTAAGTATTGTCATGTAAAACATATATTTATGAGTATTAATATATTTTTAATGATAAAATTGAGTGAATTATAGAAAAAATACAAAGATTTGTTTTCAAGAAAGAGAAAAATAAAGTGCAAAAATATTATTTTACTATATGTGGCCAAATTTTTAATACTAAGTTTATAGGTTAAACCTCCAATCATTGGATGTGATCTTTTAGTTTAGAAGTAAGAGTATGTTTTATATTTCGTTTAACTTTGTTGAATTATATTTCTTAATTTCTTAGATTCTAATTTATTATTTTCTTGGATAGTAGTTATTTAGGTTTTTCTATTTTATTAGGATATATGTTGAATAAGTATTCCTATATGTAGACACTCCATTTTTACCACTTCCATGTCTAAAATGATAATCAAAATGAATTTTATGTGAATAAGAGTGACTTTTTGCGACATTGTGAATTAAGCCTATAAAACACTAAACATCATAATTTCATCTATATATTGGACATAAACATTCTAAAAGACATAGGTGAATCTATAATAGGGGATAATCACAATATTGAGTAATTAAATTGACACTCTAGTCATATTTCTTGTAACCATTGGTCATTTCCATCACTATGGTCAATTAATCAAATCCTCTTATTTAAATCAAATCAAACAATATCATACTAATTAAATTAATCCTTTTAATTAGATTAATTAAAATTTTCTCTAATTATAAATTCTATGTAATTAAAATTACAATTTCATTTAATTCAATTTACCCCTCATTTGTACCATTTTGCAAGGAAAATTATCCACCATCCATCTTTGAGATAATATGTAAGACCCTCATATCAAATTATATTCATCAAATTAATCTTTGTGATTAGTTTAATTAATATTATTTATAATTATAACTCTATGGATTTGGAATTATAATTTCATTTGAATTAATTACTATATCCTTTTTTTACCTCATTCAAAGAACAGCTTGTCTTCCAAAAGAATATCAACATTCCATGGCATATTCTTTTATTACCCCACCTCTAATATGAAAATAAAATTGTGAGGGGGTATTCTCTACCCTTCATCTTGGAAGCAAAATGGAGAGCTCATATTTCACCTTTTAAGATATTTTGAAGGGCATTCTCCACCCTCCATCTTGCATGCAAGATGGAGGGCTCATATTAATCGCTTTCAAGATATTTTGAGGATATTCCTATCCATTAAATGGTAATTTTAGGGCATTTAGTCGTAACATTTAAATCTTAAGTAAGAATAATATTATTAGAATTATTCCCCCTTTAGTGGGGTTTCTATGTTTTTCAGCCTTGGGGTGTTTTTTGTGGAGTGTTCTCTCTTATTTACTTGGTTTTTTCCATTATAATGTTGAAGCATGTGTGAAATGTAATTTATAATTTTAATTAATATGAAATTACACATTTTTTTAGAGGAAAAAAATATTATGGGAGTTATATGAACAATAAATAGGTCCTAGGATGTTAACTCTTACATGAGGAACTCATAAAATAGACAAAATTGTTCCTAGACTAGATGGATTTGCTTGTTGGGAAATACTACAATGAGAATAGGGATTGATTATGATCATGGACACATGATGTTTTATGATACATCCCATCACATTGTAATAATAGGGATTAGGATGGTAATAAACATTATTAGAATGGGAACCTTGATTTTAATTACTATTATTATCTTATTGATTCTAGTATTGCACATTCTAATTAGTATTATACTGAGGAAAAGGGTCTATATAGATCCCCATGTTATGATTATAATTAGATGATTAATTGTTTAATTGAATCTACCCTTTTTCCAACATGTCTTGGATAAGATTTCTAATTTTCACACATCTATGAATACCATGACCCTTTACATGATGATACTCACAATACTCATTGTCCTGATACCATTCAAGTTTGGTTTGAATTTCATCAAATGTTTTTGTATTAGGCCAAGTAACCATATTTCAATAAATAAGATTTAAAAATACCACCTCAGTGGTCTATCCAAAATTAATAAATGGTCTTCTATTGAATTGATTCATTGGAGGAGGTGGCCTTTATAAAGCAAGTTGTTCTAGTGGAGGAGCCTTTTACACTGGCAGTGATTACACCATGTGAAAATGTATTAAATTTGTTATTTTATTACCAACCACATTTTTATTATGATTGAAAGGTTTTAGATTCTCTACCACATTTATTGGATTTAGGATTGAAAATTAATTCTAATTTTTGTTTCGAGTTTGATGTTGGGGTTGATTTTGCGAATAAGTTTTGATCAATCCTTTATCAATAAAAGCCTTTTTTATTGAACTACTTTGTTAATGAATTCATCAAAGTTGTCTAGATAATGAAATATGAGGTTAATAACCAATTTTGAATTCAATTTTTTCATGAATATATTTTCTACCTCATCATGAGGTAGAGAATGTGGAAATTTTCTCACCAATGCTCACCACCTTTGAAGATAAGTTAAAAATCCTATCCACCCCATTATTTGATATTGCACAATTCAACCATGGTCAACTCACATTTAATATTATATGAAAATTGTTTAGTAAATTTCTTTGATAAATCATCAAAATTCATGATAGAATATTTTAGGAGACGTATGAACCACTCTAAAGCTTTCCTATCCAAGCTTTGTGAGAAATGGTGAAGTATAATATTTGGGTAATTGCCTACTTATTTCAATGTAATGAAAACTCTTTTAGGTGATCCATTGGGTAACCCTTTTATTTATACTATTCAAATTTAGGTATATCTAAATGAGATGATAATGGTGTCTAGAATATGCTTGCATCAAATGGATACAAGCTATTCGATACTACTTATACTTTTGGCCTTGATTATTTAATTTTAATCTTGAAATTACATCCTTGAAAGCCTGTCATTCCTAGTTAAAAGAAGCATTTTGGGATGTAGGTGGGGGATTACTTGACTGAGAATGAAATTATGGATTAGCAATATTTGTGTAAACTCTTTGCACTAACCTATTAGGATTAGTAGTCTTATTTTCGGGATTAAATTAGTTGTAAGGGAGTTAGTGTTGATTGGGGTTTGAAGATGGAATGTAGACTTGTTTATGCATAATAATTCATTGTATTTGAATGAGGATTTTTTGTTCATTAGTGGGAATTAATTTTTGATTAGAATCAATATATTATCTATACAGAAATCATTATAGTATGCTATATAAGACATGATGAGTATTTGAGACAACTTGATTATCTTTATAAGGTTGTATTGAGGGGATGCAAGATGGATGGAATACTCTATGTTTCATTAGGTACTTGTTCGGAATGAATTAAATTCTATAACTATTAAGGTTATTTTGTTTAGAGGTATTTTTAGAATGGGGTTAATAAGAGCTTGATGGGGATTATAAAATGTTTGTTTTGGATTCTCAACACCTTATTATGAGGAATATACATGTATATATTTATTGAGAGTGGTGGATGTATCTAAAGTAGGTAATGGATCAACCAATAACCCTTTAACCTGGCCCTCAATAGGTTGATTGAACTCTATAATTGGAGGATTATAAACCGAATTAATAAATAATAAATCTATAATATTAGTCAACACATGGACAACTTGTTGAAATTATGTTACAATGATAGGTGAAACTTGGAGTGGGGTGACAATTAATTCCTTCCCCTTTCTAGATATTTTTGGGACTGACAGAGTCTAAACAATTATTGGATCATGGTAAGAGGAAGGTAAATCTTGAGTCCACTCTATGATTTCAATGGTATTATGTTGTTGAGATCTCAAAGTATTACACAAGTTTACTATAGTATAATTAGGGGGAACCTTAGCATCCATATCTAACAAGAAAAAAATAGATTCATATTTATTATCAAATAACTCTTGATTAAATCAAGATCGATCTACATTATAACTAGGAGACACATCTTTATACTCAGGTTGATGAAGTTACATATCATGTGAGTTCATAGAATAATGTTCATTGTGTGGACAATTTGGTTGTTATGTGAATGTATTTATATATGGTCTTGTTTATTTTGTGTCCAATAATCATCATAAGAATTATTTTAATCCATGCCACTTCTCGTGTATCAAGGCATGTTCTATATTATTTCAAACCAAATCATTTGACTTGAACTCAAGTTTTTCATAAGGTTAAATTTGGCTAAGTTACCAAAGATGTTTGAATTCTCCAAAGGATTGGAAAATGTAAGACCTTTTTGAAATATAATGATGGAATATGAGATGAAGTCAAGGCTAAAATCCAAGTGTGTATATCTTATTCATCAATGTATTGACAAACTTATAGAGAATTTTAAACTTAGATTATCACAATATTATATTGTTTGTATTGATTTGAAAAATCATAATGTTTGAATGTAAGGATAAGAGGGTTTTTACTGGTAAAAGTTAACTTAGAATATACTCAGATGTGAATGAGATTTGACACATGATTTGGAAATGAAAATATAATGTTTTGACTTGAACATGTTTGAATTTGATGTGAGAGTTTGTACTAAGAATAGAATTTGACCATAGTATTGAAGCGGTTTTGAATTATAAATTTGAAATTTGATTGGAGTGGGTAAAAATTCAAAAATTCAGCATAAAAATATGATTTAAGATAATAAAGTTATGTATTCAGATAAATTTGGACATGAAATGTAAAAGGGAGCAATATTTTACTTGAAAATTAAGTAGAGTAATGCCTCTTTGTGAAGGTGTATGTAGGCTATGTTTGAATATATTACAATGTTTTTGACAAAAAAACCTTTAAATCAAACATTAAAACTCATGAACCTACTTTTGTGACTAACATGGGAGCACTCCACATTCATAGGTTCTTTTGATTTGCTTGCATTCAAAAAGATTTATAAAAAATAGTATTTTTTATGTAATTAATGTAATTATTTGTGGTGTTTTGATCCCACCTTTATCTTAAAAAGTCTTTACATGAAATACATTTTTTGGTGTTTTTACTTTATAACCCTATGCCAAGGAATGTTTTATAGAAAAAAGTTTATATTATAAAGTTTTTGTAGCCTTACTAGATGGTCCTAATATACCATGTGAGACTTAATTAGCTATTCATAGGATGGTATTGTACCTTCATGACCACTTCATCCATAGGATTTAAGTGAAGTATTATGGGAAAATCAAGCTCCAAGGGACATTTTAGCTAAATAACAACTGATATAGCCTCAATTTATATACCTCACCAAATAGACAAGGTTGGTACGAATGCTGGGTAATGACATCCTAAGCACCACACCCGTAATATGTCTGAGAAGGTAATGACACCACAATTACATATCTAAAAAAAGAAAAATATTACCATTTTGATTCAAAATAATCTCACTAACATAAATTAAAGAGCATAATAGCAAAATATTTTATAATAAAAAAAGTTATCACCTCCACATATATGGGTCACCCTACCAATGGGACATCATGCAGATGAAGGAGTCAAATAAACACACAATAAAACACCATTCATGGAACTAAAACAAATAACTAATATGACAAATAGAAATGAAAGTGTTTTGTTGCACCAAGTCTAAGTATGAATTCATTTTAGTACACTTAATGCAAATATGAGTGAATAATGTTTGTTTTCAATTGATCACCACACATTTGGATCCTACAATAAAACCATAAGATTTTATTGCTAGTCTTTAACAAGCATTTTTTTTTTTTTTTTTTTAAAAATTTCTCCTTTTGTTTTTATATAAAGCATCCTACACAAAATAGTTACTAGTTTATTTATGAAGAGTTAAAAAAGCAAAACCTGTACTAAAAAGACTTAAAAACTAAACCAAAAACCACCTATAAGAAATAATGTTAATAAATTTGAACCTATAAAAAGTAATACATGAATTGTGAGAAATTCGTAGGTTAATTTACAAAAATAAAACAAGTTTTTGTAAAAAATAAAAAAATATAGAGAATGCAAAAATTATTTTGACCAAAATGATGATTTTAGCATTATATAATAAATTTATTACATTAATTAGAATGCAAATTCCAATAAAATCATAAAATTATATATAAAACAAAAATAGGTTTCTCTAAAAAAACTTGAAAATACCAAGAATGTAGAAATTAATTTGATAGAAAGGATGATTTAATAATTTTGTGCTAAATTTACTAAAACTAAATTAAACATACCCTTATTTTAAACCTAAATATCCATATGACGGACATATTTAGAAAAAGATAAGGGGAAATCAAATTCAAAATTGAGCTAATTTCTAAATGGGATAAATAATAATATTCTTTATCAAAGAAAGTGAGGTGTGAGTCCCACCAAGTGTGCCATATGTATACATAGGAGTACAAAAGGTTAATGTTTCCTTCATTAGTGAAAATATCAAAATCAAATAAATGTAAAAAAAAAAAATAAGCTTAAGACCTTGTGAGCCAAAGCAAGGATGAAAGAAAATCAAATATGAAGATAAAAAACATGTAAATTATACCGTTCTTTGTAGATTATTCACCTTGTTTAATGTAAGTGGAATGTGGATAGGAATGTAATATCAAATTTTATTTAAAACTATCATATTTTAAGAGTATATCATATTCCCTTGATAAATTTTAATAATATATTGATAATAATTTGAATTGATGCACAAGGTGTCTCTAAAAACTGGCAGAGCTTTGCTATAAATCTTGAGCATGAGATATGATGAGGGATGCTCCTTTATCTATAGTTAGAGTGACCAAATGTGATACTTCCATTTTTAATTCAATATTGAGGGTGGAAAATTCACCCCAAGTCATCACATGTATCACCAATATGATCCCTTCATCTTGTCCAAGATGAAGGGTGGAAAATGGCCCTCAAAATATCTCAAGGCCGATTAATATGAGCCCTCCAAATTGCATTCAATATGAAGGGTGGAGAATGCCATTAAAAATATATTAAAATGTAAAATATGAACCCTTCATCTTGATTATAATATGGAGGGTGGATAATAATCCATCATAGCTTAATTTTGATATTGGAGGTGTGGTCACAAAAAAATAAGCAATGGCATCTTAAGATTGTTTTGGAAGGTAATATGGTCTTTGAATGAGGTTGAAAAGGGAAGAATAAGTAATTCAAATGAAATTATAATTATAAATCCATGGGATTATTAAAAAAAATATTATTTAGATTAATCAAAATGATTAAATTAATGAATACAATGTGATACGAGGGCCCTCCATCTTATTTACAAGATGGAGGGTGGAGAATGCTCCTTAGAAATTGGTGAAAATGAGGGAGAAATTGAATAAAATGAAATTATAAATTACAATCCCATGGAATTTATAATTATATTAATGATGAATTAAATTAATCAAAAGGATTAACTTAATTAATATGATATGATATGATATGAATTTGTTTGATTTGATTTCAAAAATAAGAATAGATTAATTGACTATAATTATGTAAATGACCAATGGTGATGATAAAAATGACTAGAGTGACAATTTAATGATTCAGTACAGTGAATTTCCTTAATTAGGGATGCACTGATGTATTTTATAATGTTTACGTCTAATGTGTAGATGAAATTGGGATGTTTAGTGATTTCTAGGATTAATTCACAATATTGTATAAAATCACTCTTATTTTCATAAAATTCATTATGATTATTATTTTAGTTATGAAAGTGGAAAAATTAGAGAGTTTACATTATTAATCTATTTGGGAAGCCATTGTGAGATACTAAATGAATCAACATATTTTCAAAGAATGAAAAATCTGAAACAAGGAGGATGAAAAATTAGATAAAGAAATAATGAATGATGTAATTTCATCATTCTTAATTGATAAGTGTGGGAGATTAAATGGAAAGATAATGATGTAATTTGAATGAAATTAGTTAGGGATGATAAATAGGAATTTTGGATTACATTGTAGTAATAAAGGATATTTTGGAATGTCATCTTTGAAAATTGAAGCATCTCCTTTTGAGAACTTTGAAGAATAGTTGATAAAAATTTGAGTTGATGCATAAGGTATGTATACAAACTACCAGGGCTTCACTATAAATATTGAGTATCTCATAATTCTCCATTGAGTTTAGATGCAAAAAAATAAAACATTTCAAGAAAATCCTAAACATTGTAAAATAAAATAACAAATTTTAAAAATTATATTCACCAAAATATCCAAAAAAATGATATAAAGCCACAAAATACAAAAGAATTTGTCTTGTACTAAATACATTAAAAATCCTTAAACCTATTTATTCAAACATAAGACATTGTTTGGATGTGTCCTTCTCAAAATAAAATAAAATAAATTATCCAATCCAAGTTTGAAACATTCACCCTGTTTGGGGTAAGTTAGGCTCGTAGCTTATTCAAATATTTTTATTCTAAATTCCTCCCATGAATGTGTCTTTTTTTATGGGTACCATTCAATTATCGCTATTATTGAGCCTTCACATGTGTATTTTTACTTGATCAAAGATAAGAAGCTTCGTACTAATTTTTGTTTTATTATTTTTATGTTTACTTGTCTATTTGAATTCTTATTATTTTCTTCACTTAGTCCATTGTGACAACAAATTAATCATCATGGTGTCCCTTATCATTGAACTTTAGTTGATTCCATTTGTTGGCATAAATCATCATTGTCATAATGGGTTTTTTAATCATTGGTTTGTTTTTTCAAATTCTCTATTGGATCAGGGTTAGTCCCTACACACATTACATCTAGGAAATCATGTTGTTTTATATCATTGTATGACATCATGTGAAAAATTAAAAATAAATTACTCAAGGTACTAAATAAACAATGTTAGGTTGGTATTATCGCCCCTTTCCTCATCACCTATTGTCCAATTTAATCATATTGATCATCTTTGACCACTTTACATCATCTCATTTTCCATGATCAAATCACAATGAATAAGCATTATGGATACATACATTCTAGTTAGGATGTTCATCTATGAATAAGCATGTAAAAAAATATTCATACACATTTATCAACCACTATTATTAATCTAATTTAATCTAGTCCTTTCTTCATCATATTCTCTCCTAATTTTAAGGAGAACTACATTGACCTGAGGTCCTTTTAGACTATATAGGTAGCATTCAATACCAACCAATTTTAAGGTCATATCAGCCACTTGTATTTTATTGTCATTAAAATATAATTTATTTAATTTCATTATATCATTATTAAATCATTATCTTATTTTGATATTCTTCAGTATTTTATCGCTTTGAGCAATCTAGCATGCTCATTTTTTTGTGGTTTATTAAAAAATTCATCATACCATTAACACAAACATATATGTAAAATTATCAACTTCAAATCATTCATATAATGTTTAACCTATGCAACAAAATAAATCCTTGACATATGTTTTCTAATCAATCAATCTATTAATTCATCAAATCAAATCCACCCTATTTAGGGAAAAACAAATCAATTCTTCTTTGTTTGGGGCAAATTACTATTTTGTGCTAGCAAATTTCATCTTGTTTAGGGAAATTCAAAGTGTGTAACTTATTTTTTGAATGTATATTTCTTATATTATGCCCTTATTTAGGAAAACCAATTCATCATCATAAATCAAATCATGCAAACATTAGATAAAGTGGCATAATTTTCTAAGAGGGTAGAAATTTATCTATCAAGTTTGGTTGATTTTACATTGTTTGAGAAGAAATAGATCCTTTAGACCTCAAAATAAATTCATTTTTTTTGAAAAATATCTATTACATGTGCTAAATTCCCAATAAGGGCGATCAAGTTGACATAGTGGGAAAATTGAGTAAAAGGGATGTTTACTTAGGTAGGGACTATTTTAGATGGTTAATTGCTTAGGGGAGTGTATAATATTTTATTTATTTATTTAAGGAATTATATAATAGGTATCGTGTAGTGGTTTTAGGTAATTTAATAGGGTTCAATAATATTGTGAAGTACTAGATGTCTTCCAACCCCTTTCCTAGTGCACCTTTTAAGGCATGCACACAGATAAATTGAGAATCGACAAGTTACTATAAGAGAGAGTGTCAATAAATGATAAAGTTAAAAAATGTTGAGTGTATACATATTCCCCACTCAAATTTCATCATGTTTCATGTATCTATAACATGTGATAGTGCTTAGAGAAATAAAAAATAATAATGCACAATGCTGAGGTAATAAATTGAAGCATAGATTGAAATGACAATAAGCTAATCATTGAAATAATTTATGCCTTGACATAATTTTAATATTTAATGGTTGTATATTGTATTTATAGTCTTGATCATATAGGGTGCATTAATTATTTTGGAAAAACCCTAAGGATACAAAACTAAACATAAAAAATAAATAATCATAGGGAAATAATAATAAATTAAATTTGTATAATTGAATAAGTCACTTGGACAATTGGTAAGTTAGGGTGATAAATGATAAGTTAGAACCAAAATACCAAGGAAAAATGGATAAGATGAGAGTAAATTGGGTAACCAAAAATTTGAGCCTACAAAATGACTGACAAACCTAAACAAGTACACCTTATGTAAGAAAAGTAACAAACCCAATCAAACCAAGGACACATGTAACTAAAATAATAATTTAAACATCAATGTAAAAGAGATAAAAAAAAAAAAAAAAACCATACTTAACAAAGATGGAAAAATAAAATAAAATAACATTGATGAATGGGAAGTAAAAATCTAAACTCACTTAAAAATGAAAAAATAAATGGAGAAATAGAATGAAATTGTCCTAAAAAAAGTGACAAACTTGATTATTAAATATAAAACCAAAGAAAGACAATAAATATAAGGAAATTAATTAAAAATTTAATGCATAGTCACTTAAAGATACAACTTTATTATTAAGAGGGATTAAACCAAAAAAAATCTATTATGATAATGTCTTAAAAGAGATGAAGAATAGGGAATATAGAAGTTAGGAAAATTACTTAGAAAAAAAAATTACCTATCAAGGGGTATATGAAATGTGTAGTTGGAAAAATTTAGGAAATACCAAGGTATAAAATCTTTATCAGAATCAAGACACTCAAATCAAGTTGGCAAGACAGGAAGACTTTTGACATTAAGGACTCTAGAGAACATACCTTAACTAAACAAATTTTGGTTATCTAGTGAAGTATAAATATCATCCCATGAAGGATATAAAAATGAAATTTAAAATAAATCTAGATTTGCATAATGTCCTCCCCATTCATTAGGGCTACGTATAGAGTTATCAGTCTACTATGAAGATAGGGAAATTGTGTTAGAAAGTAGGTAGCACTAAGGATAATTTTGAGACCTATTATCCTAGTCTATTGGCCAAACACATCCAAATGGACCTAATATATATTATGAGTCCAAATATGGAGTTTGATATTTAATTATAATAGGAAATGTGTTTGATAATTATGTCTTTCTGTGTGATTTTGAATTTTGATTTTATAGATGCCTTTTTATCATTGCCTTTTATGATTTGAATTTTAAGTTTTTGATAGATTTTTATATTCCTCCTACATATATATTTATAAAACCAAACATGGTTGTTAAAAGTGAATATTGATAGAAACTTTAGACTTTGAGAGTTAATAAAAATAACCTAGAGAGCATGGTATATAGGACTTTTGTGCTTGCATGTTAAATAAGATTTTTATCTTGAAATTGATTTTGGTGTGCCTAATGTGGAATTAAAGACAAGGGACATGAGATTGAACATGGAATGATTGAGTTACCTCAAATAAAAAAATATGTGAAAATTTGAAAATGATACTATGATAGGTAAGCATGATTTTATATCATAACAAATAATGTAAGTTTAGGGAGACATTCACAAATAAATTTATTTATATTTGTTATGTTAAAGGAAAAATAACTAATTTTGAGAGTACGAAATCACAATCCCTAAATTATTTCCTTGATTATTCAAAGAAAACACTTAGTTAAATATAGTTTAAGAATTTTTAAAAAATTATGAGGGAAGCTTGGTCCTATCCAAGGTATTACACTATAACTCATAAAAGAGAAATTATATAGGTTAAATAATGAAGACTAACTATAAGAAGGTTTTATGTAGAAGGGCTAGTCATATCCAAGATCTTATACTCTAACTCACAAAGGATAAGTCAAAAAAGTGAAAATATGTTTTTAAAATGACAAATTAATGAACAAAAAATTATTAAGATTGGATTAAGAAATAAGATATATTTATGAGGATGGTCAGGTCATGTCAATGATCTTATGTTTTAACTAAGGAACTAAATAAAAATAATAAATATAGACTCAAGGACCAAATATAGGAACTAAGGCTATTAAGAGTAATGTAATGTTGTATATTGGAGATATTTTTAGGAAACCTATAATAAGTGTTAGTATTTATATTATATGGAAATATGTGTAAAATATTTATTTAAAAATTGAGCATTAGTGCATTCTTTGAAAATTTTCCCTTCATTAATTTATAATTTATAAGTACTTGGATAAAGGATGTATTTAACAAGGTAGGGACCTCACCATTTTTGTGTGTAATTGCCTTCTTTGTCATGTGTATAATCTAGGTTGAAGACTAGATCACTAGTATTGAAAGTTTGGGATTTGACTTTTTTGTTATGTTGTTTAGTAATATGAACTTTATATTGGTGATTATATTATAATGCATCCATATGATGCTCTTCAAAAAAATATAAAATATGGATACGAGCTTCATGTAATTCCTCATCATCAATGATACCAGAAAGGGAAATAAATAATGATGGAAACTAAACCTCTAAAGGTGAAACTTATTTAGATCCATATACTAATGAAAATGGTGTTATCCCAATGGCAATATGTATGTTAGTACAATAAGAATAGAGTGCAAGGTAAAGTTGTAAATGACAATTAGTATGAAATTCTTTAATAGTCATTTACAATATTTTATTCAAAAATTTGTTTGTGGCCTTTGTTTGGTCATTAAATTTAGCGTGATACGGTGTTGAAAATTTATGCATAATTTCGAATTTTGTACATAATTTTTTCATATCTTTGTTTTTGAAATTACCAATAATGTTAGATATTATGGTATGAGGAATTCCAAAATGATAAATGATTTGATTGAGAATAAATATGGAAATAGAAATGGTAGTAATATTACAAGAAGCATGACTTCTAACCATTTAGTGAAATATTTAGTGGTGATGATAATAAATACATGACCATCTTGTGACCTAGGTCATTTTCCAATGAGATATATTCCTCACATAGAGAATGGCCAAGGAAACTCCAAGGTTAGGATTTAAGTTGGAAGAGAGTGGATAAGATCATAATGAAGTTGACGAGGATTACACTTTTTACCAAAATTAATGACACATTTTTGAAGAGTAGGCCAAAATTAATATATGTGCAAACATTTTTAGGATGTAACATGACCATTTTAGTGACCACACATTGTCACCATGTGCTTGTTCAAGGAGAGCAGTAACTTTTTCTGGCATTACACTATGTAGTAAAGTGACTTTTATGTTATGATAATAGAGAGTGTTATATTGAAGTAAATATTTGAATGCTTGTTTGAGAATGAGTTTTTTAAATAAGAATATGATTCTAGAGGATAAATATGATGCTTTAATAATTGAAATATGTTTTTATACCATGAGTTCTATCAGATAGTGACAAATTCTATGTGACAAATAAGAGAATCATTTTTATTTTTGATATAAGAAGGTGACTTCCTCATTTGAATAAGGAATTAAGAATAATGTAGAACTTTGATTAGGTTAAAATAATTATGTTGATGAAGTGAGAGAATAAGTTATAGCATTATTTTCTCATTTGATTGGTTTGATAGTGAAAGAGGAAAATTATTTGATAAGTGCAACAGCCATTTGATTTTATGTTAAAATGTTTTTAGTTTAACATTGATAATCTCCACTAAATTGATGATATGTGAGTTTTGAATTACCTAAAGCATGTAAGTATAGGATGTCTAGTTCAATTGTGTATTTCATTCCTAGTATAAGAGCTTCATATTTATCCATATTATTGGTGACATCAAAGGTTAATAAAAATGATAGAGATCTGATTTTACCATGTGGGTTGGTTAAGATACAATCTACTCCATATCCTTGAAGATATTTTGCACCATCAAAGTGAAGTGTCCAAGTTTATTCAATTAATTCAATTGTGTCTTCTAGTAATTCTTCAATTATTGTTTGAGATTTAGTGGTGAAAGGAGGAGGATCAATTTCTTCATGGTTGTCTACTTCTAGATCAACAATGAAATTATGTAAGTAATATTTGAGGGAGATTAATTTCTTAAAACCTTAGATATAAATAATTTTTTCATCAAGAAGAATATCTTGAAGGTGATTAGTAGGTGGTAGGGAGGCATCTGTGATAACTTGACCTTTGACATATTTTTATATAATTATTTGGGATCAATTTTTTTTAATAAGACCATCCATTTTACAAATATGTCTATGGATAGGAAAGCTTTGGAGAAGAAATGATAAAGTGCGTCAAAAAAGACAATGATATAATTAGTTTTATATAAGATATAATTTCAGATCTTTTTAGCTGTAAAATAAATAGCTAAACAATCATGCTCTACTTTTGTATAGTATTTATCATAATCGATTAAACCATGTCTAATATAATGGATAGAAAATTCTCTAACAGTACCATCTTATTGGGTGAATGTTTTCCTAACTGATATATATATATATATATATATATATATATATATATATATATATATATATATATATATATAGAGAGAGAGAGAGAGAGAGAGAGAGAGAGACATGGATGTTTATTTGAAGGTGAGAAAAGAATAGGAGGATGAAATAAAGATTATTTAATACTATCAAATGATTTTTTGCATGAATCTGTCTAATCTAGGATTACCCTTTTTGAGAAGGGAATTAACAGAGTAGATATGATAGGATATTTTTGGATTAAAATGGTTAATTTACCCAAGTTTTCCAATGTATGTTTTTATATCTATAATGGAGTGATGAATAGACATGTTGATAATATCTTTGATTTTAGTTGGATCAACACCAATGCCCTAACAAGATATTGTAAAACCAAATAGTTTACCAAAAGTAACATAGAACACACATTTGAATGGGATAAATATAACTATAATTTAAGAGTCAATCAGAAATGATAGCTAAATCATGAAGGTGAGTTTTAAGGCATCCATTAGTGATACCATTTCATAACTGATAGTGGAATTAAATATGACATATATTGATGGTAAAGTAAAATTATATTTTAAACATACTAAATTTAGGTTGTCAAATTAGATACATATATGAATAACCAAGGTTATTTTTTACAATCATTGATAATTCTTGAGACCCATTCTGAGTAATCTATAGGGTTAATGAATTTAACATCCAAAAGTTTGATGATTTATTTATGTCATAATGTAGAAATATCAGGAGGGAATTTTTAATCTTTTTGTTGCACATATTAAGCATTTGGATAAGTGATGATGGTTTGAACAATGATGATATGATCAATTCCTAGAATATCTTCATATTTATCAACAAAATTTTCACAATATTTACCAAAGAAGAGGCTTAAATTATCATGCTCTTTAAGAGTGAGTTCTTTAGATACGGTAATTGGACGAGGACATGTAGGTATACCATATTATATTTTGTATTTTATTAGATAAGCATTGATTTTTTTCGATGGAAATGATATGGAGTAGGAGGGAGGGAAGAGATAGGATTTATTTTAAGGTCCACACTAGCAATGTAATTATATAAACAAGGAGAATTTTGTTAATTTTTTTGAAACTTATGATGCTTTCATGGAAGTTGAGGTTCTCTAGAATGTAGGAGTTATAGTATATCTTCATCACTAGGGAGTGTTTGTAAATGTCCATAATATTTGATTACTACTTCAAGATCAATCATTTGATTACCTTTTCTATCATATTTAGAATGTATTTGTTGAACTTCAAGTAATTTAGCATCTCAAGTAATTTTAGGTCAAGTAATGGATGTAGATTCTATGTTGGTGAGATCCGATTGACATAAATTAAAAAGGTTAGTATTAATTATATTAGTTTGTTCAATGAATGGGATTTTAGATGATAATTGATTAATACTTGTCTCAATTGAGTTTGGTTGGATAGATTTAGATGGTGATAATGTAGATTGATTAGTATCATTTAAAGAAAGGAAAATAATATCTATGGTTGGTAAAGTAGATTGTATAGAAGGTTAAGAATATGCCAGAGTTGGTATTTCTTTGATTACCCATGGAGTGTGTAGTAATGGCTGATTAGTAGGGGTACATAACCTTCATTTTATTATTCAGTGTTAGAAGAGATATGAATGACATGAACATCAGGGTTGAAGGCATGTATTTTTATTAATATCTTTTGATAATGTTGTACATATAAATCTTGTGATTGGGCTTAGTCCATGATATGATTATCATCATAGGTGGGTTAAAAAGTGTGTGCATCAGTTTTTGTAGGAGAATCAGTGGTTGAAACACCAATGTTTTTAAATATATGAAGGAACATAGTTAACAGATACTAAAATATTTTTTCCAATTCATATTCATTATAGGTGAAATCATCTTTTGTGTAAGAGGCTTCATATGCATTCAATGGAGGGGGTACTAGTAGTATCATCACGGGTATATTATGATCACATGGGAGTAAATAAGTATGAATCATATACATAATGTAAGGATGTAATCGAGTGGTATTTCAAGTATTTTTCAATTCATTTAGTTCATCATCATCTAAATTGATGATTATTAGGGTAATCCAAGATCTCTAATCATCCATTAACACATAAAAACCTAGGTTGTAGTAGTTAAGAGCCAAAAGTTACAAAAAAAAGCATAATGCATAAATGAGTCAAGTTTCATGATAAAAATATCATAAAGGATAGGTAAAAAAATGAGTTAATGTGTAACTCCCATATGACAAGTGGTGGAGGTCACATGATAAGTGGTTGTGGTCAAAAGATTCCCATAAGTGGAATAACTAGTCAAGGGTGAATCCCACTTGGAATGTAACTCCTCCATGAAAAGTGTACACATAAATAAGCTAACATAATAAATGTGAATGTAACAAAAATGAAAAAAAATACATTACACCCACCTTAATCATAGATTAGGTGGGTAGAGGAAATGGGTCTTGACCATAAGGCTTAATGAGGTACCCATGTAAAAATCAAGTATCATAAAGTGAAGATAAAAGAGAAAACCTATAAGAAAAAACTTTGCTCCCTACCCCCCACTGTCCAAGAAAAAAAAAGATAAGAGATAGCTAGATGGCCATCTTGAAGATGATGCTGAAGCAATCTAAACTCTAAGTACAACTTGCAAGATGACTGATGCCGATGATGATATACTTCGCCTGAAGACTATAGAGGATCCATCCATATCAAACATTTTTTCTCTCTTTTTCCAAAGGAAGAACAAAAATGGTGTACTATAATTTTACCCATTCCAAAAATAAAGATGAAGATAAAAATATAAAGATATCTAGAAAGAAGGTGTGGCATAGGTCTGAGAGGATTGTGTACAAGAACTAGCTATAATGCCATTGAAGTAAAACTATCAAAAGATGCACATAGCACATTCATTAGAAGAATGTCCATGTAAAGAGGATAGATTAGATCAAAAACCATCGATACTAAAGAAGATTCTACAAATGAAGAACATAGATTTATAATATGAATATCCATAGGAACATATGAGCCATCAAATCTCTTTATGGGTGTACTCACATTAAAAAAAACTATAGTCCTCTAAAGTAAAATACTATGAAGGATATGGAAAATAAACATCTTGAATAGGGATGAAAGAAGAAAATATGATGGGATAGCTAAGGTTAGGAAAAATCTCATCCTATAGTGGTGGCTTGACACAAGAGTACAGTCCACCATGAATGTGTCATCAAAAGAAATAGGAATAAGAGGGAGTAAAATAGTCTCTGAAGAGATGATAGGAAGAAGAGGAGAAGTGATATAGATCTCAGTAGGATCTCCAAAAAGAGATTGTAGGATGATCCAAATAATGTAGGGACATGTTATATGTTCCACATGATAATGAAGATATATAGAAACATGTAATAGTAGAGTAAAAAGAACCTTGTCAAAAGTGTTAGCCCCCTTATTGAACTGAGCATGATCATTGGGAGAAATAATCTATTAATATAGGAATGGGATATGATTCTTACTTGTGAGCAAGTGTTCCATGTAAGGACACCAAGAAGCATAGTTGGTCTTCATAAGAAGAACCACTAGTGTAGAATCGACTCTCTTCATCTATTGACATCTCTCAAGTACACTCAACATGACATAGAGAAGACATCATTGAAGTGCACAATTGCACAATACAAACTGTAATGACCTCTTGGTTATAAGAATAAGGCATGCTTATTAAGATGATATTAGGCACAACTGAGAATGTGTTAAAATGAGGAGTGAGTGAAGGAATCAACACAATGTAGAAATTGAGAGTGAAAAAGAGAAATAAAAACATAACAATATAAAATAACCCCTTAGAACAAATAGATGTGACCCACATAATGTTATGAGTAGACATTAGACATAACTGAAAATGTATATTGAGTAATTAGTTCATATATAAGAGAAAGTAAAGGGACATCGGGCTCTACCGATAATGTATCCAAGAGGTACAAGTGTGAAAAGTAGATCAAGGAAAGAATCAATGAAAAAAGTAGAAGAAAGTGTTTAGTTTCTGAGGAGATTTGATTGCCTACTAAACCGGGCCTCACCTTCCATCTTTAACAAATGAGAAGAACATAATTAATGAGACCAAGCAAAAAAACTCTTTATAATTTCTCATTATATCTCCCACAAAAATTTTCGATAAAATAATGTATTGTTTTTATAAAAAGAAAAAAAATATAAATATTATTTTATAAAAAGCAATAAAAAAACCCTTTTTAAAAAAGAGCTCATCCTACATGCATAACCAACCTACATAAATATCACCATGATTATATTTCCCACTTTATATTTCACCCACCAAACATTTACCTCCCCTATTCTACTAAATCAAACATTTACCTCCCCTATCCTACTAAATCATTCTTCACCCTTCACCCACCAAACATTTAGCTCACCTGTCCTACTAAAACAAACATTTACCTCACGTGTCCTACTAAATCATTCTTCACCCTTCAGCGTCCACCTAAAATAAAGTAACTAATAGTCATATGAAACGGAATTGAAACTTTTTAAATATTTGAATGTTTTTTACTAACTTGACCTCTTAAAAAAAAATGATTCGAAACATTTAAAAAGCCAAACCTCTATGAAAAATCAAAGAAACCATGAATAACAAGCCAAGGGCAGTTTTGCTAATTTGGGCGACAGATTTGAGGGGTAGGAGAGAGGAATATGTTGGATGGTGTCCTATGATTGCATGTAGCGGAAAGAACGATAGTCGACAGTAATGACGATGAGCATGGCATGGACAGAAGGTATGGATGGGCGTTGAGGAAAGGTGAAAATGAGGATTAGGTCAGGGCCGACGGTGATAGACTAGGGCGTTCTAGTGTGGTCGAGGCAGGACAATATGTGCCCAATACAAAGGATCCCGATGCAAAGCTTAAATTTGAGGGCCGATGACTGTAGCAAGCCCTGCATGGAAGCTTGGTGAGATCTGGAGAGCATCAAAATGCAAGCCATGAGATGTTGGATGGTGAACAACGAACCGACAAGGGCTTGGCACTGACCGTGTGCGTATGGAGACCGAGCAGAGTGCCAATAAACACCAATTTCCACTTTATAATTTCGATCAATGCAACCGAATACCAAAACAACGACCTATAGTTTAAAGCGATGTTAAGACAAACAAATTTAAACAAAACCAATGCAATGTCTGTCAAAAACATACAATACCAATTCATCCAATGCAACGACGTATAGGTTGATTTGAGTGATGGCGTAGGCTTGCGTGGGCAGTAGAGAGGCTATGATCAGGAATTTAGGCCGATGGAAGTCATCGCCTATGCCAGATAATGACCATAAAAAACAATTGACCAGAACCAAGCCAAGAACATAACTGAAACCTTCAGATCTGCACAAATTCGGTGAATAACACCAAAAACTAATAGAGACCCAATAGAGAACACTAAAAATTGACAAATGATATGTAGTTAAATTTTCTAACTCAATCCCTTTTGAAATGGATTTTGATGCATGTTGATAAAATGCACCCAAACCCTAAACACGGTCAAATGAAGAACAAAAAGCAATGATGTGTGCATGCAAGAAACTCACCAATGATTTGAAATGGTAGAAAACATTATTAGCAAGTCTTTGATACCATATTGGAGTTGTTATAGATCTTTAATAAACTATCAATGCACAAAACCCTAGTTAGCAAGTGAGAGCCAAAAATTGCACACACAAAAGTAGAATGCATACGTGAGTCTAGTCCCATGTTGAATAGATCATGAAGGAGACGTACAAGAGTATTTGAATGTGTAACTCCCACATGACAAGTTGTGGAGGTCACATGACAAGTGGTGGTGGACAAAAGATTCCCATATCTAGAATAGCCAGTCAATGGTGACTCCCACTTAGAATGCAACTCCTCCATGACAAGTATACACCTAATCAAGACGAGAGAACAAATGTGAAGGTAAATCTAAAATGGAAAAGCCTACACTAACAATGAGTGTAACATGTAAATTAGGATGCATGTTAACAAATTTAGCTAGAGGTGGACTAATAATAAGATATATATTTAGATTATAACATTGAGATTTAGGATTTGGTAGTTCAATACTCCATGGATTTGGATTAGTTTCATGTCCATATCATTCACCATGATATATGAATTTGATAAATTGACTACCTAAATCTGAAGAAGTAATGACATGCATATGATATGTCCAAGGTTGACCAAGGAGTATGTTTTAAGATAAGGGGAAATCAAGAACCATGAACTTAGTGTGAATTGTCTTGGGTCCAATGGTAAGTGGGATCCATTTTCAACAAAGAGGTTTTTTTATTAGTCTCATCAAATCCTGTACACATGAGGCATGTTTGTTTGAGATTTTATTTGGTGTATCTGATCTGTTGAATTAACCAAAAAGAGGTGACATTAATACCTGATCCTTCATCTACTAACATTTTTTGAATGATGCCATTGTTGATTCATATTTTAATAGAGGTAGATTATCTGCTCAAAAAATAATCTTATAATTAATCATATCCTCTTCAATGAATTCAATGGACGGTTTTAGAGATGTGGAGATTGTTTCAGTTATGTGGACTTTTGTTAGTGGTGAATCATTAGAAGACATTTCTGAATCATGGATTTTGGTTATTCAATTTTTTGACATTATTGAATAATGAATTTATGATGATATGGAGAAATCCAAATTAATTCCATCATCCAAATTTTACAAGGCATCAAATTAAGTTCTTCTAGAAAATTCTAATGCGATTTAGAGGATGAACGAACATGATGTTTATGAGGTATGAAATTTTTTGTAGGTGTAGGAGAGTTAGGTTCTGGTTCTGGTTGTGGAAGTGAATCATCATTCAGTTCGAAAGATGTGGGTACATTAGTTATAGTATATTTAATTAATTGTTCATTAATAGAGGATTTTTTTTTTAATTTGGTGACAAGATCCTTGTAAGTTTACATCTATAGTTAAGTTTAACCACATTCACATACTGAGAATTTGATTAATATTGATCATAATTGACATTAATTACA
The DNA here is from genome assembly GCA_037957365.1 of Torreya grandis. Classification (NCBI taxonomy): domain Eukaryota; kingdom Viridiplantae; phylum Streptophyta; class Pinopsida; order Cupressales; family Taxaceae; genus Torreya; species Torreya grandis. The sequence goes on along the minus strand of JARHVA010000617.1, from coordinate 860,996 downwards.
CATATATTGTCATTTTAACGTTGTGTGTTAGAAATGGAAGAGGATATTTGAGGTTTTGCTGGTATGGGTTTAGTAACATATTTATTTTGAGAAACTTTAAGATAATCATGATGACATAATTTTATCATAGAAAAATGGTCAAATTTATCCCCTTACATGAAGAAAACTAAAAATTTAATAAGTTCATGACATGTTTCATGAGAGTGAATAATATCAGTGTGGAATCAACATAATTTGTTAGTATCATGCCATGCGCAGGGTAGGGGGGCGAGGGCGATGGGGCGGAAGTGGGGAGGGGGATGGAATTTTGTTTTAGGTGAAGGGTGTAGATGGAGATAATAATTGCTTCATTTTTGGTACTGTTAATGGTGGGTGGAAATCAATTTGTTTTTTTAATTTTTTCTACTCAATTTTTTTAAGGAATAACATTGGTTGAGCTATGAGTTGGCCCAAATTGTTTCATATGGAAATCTTGTCTTTTAGCTTGATCAAATGCTTCATTTAATGTTTATGGAAAAACAAATTGAACCTTATATTGAAGGGAAGATGTTAATGTGTTAATAAAGAGTTTAAAAAGATTATCATCAGTCATGTTATGATGTGCTTTATGAGATAATTATATCCATCATTTGATGAAATCATGAGATGATTCTGAGGGTGATTTCATAGCATTTATAAAGTGACAAACAATTTTCTATAAGATCATTTTGTTCAAATTCTTTAACTAAATATTTGACCAAATATTCTAATTTTGAGATAGAATGTTGAGGCAATTGATACCATTCTAGAACATCTCCTATAAATGTTCTGACTAAGATTTTGGTAATATCAAAATTATTTATTTGGACCCATTCCTTGTATAGATTATTAAATACTTTAAAGAAAGAGGTAGGGTCTTTAGTTCAGTCATATTTAATAGTTGGAGATATATTTATATTATCAATAGATACTATGGAAGGAGCTAATGGTTCATTTTAAAGGTTTTGAAACATCTTGTTATACACAAAAGGTTGGTGAATGATGTTTCCATTGACATCTCTAAGAGGAGGGATAAAATTTTGATTATTTTTAGGCATGATAATAGGAGGTTAATTGGTCATTTATAATATGTGATGTTAATTTGCATCATTTGGGAATTGTTAGCTATTTCCATAACAATCATTTATTGAACCAATTGAGAAATAGTTTGAGTAGTATCAATTGGTGTATTTTGGGTTATAGTATTTTGATTATTAGTGTTATAATGAAGAACATTCCCACCATTAGGTAAAGGAATGTTTCTTATGAGAGGATTCCCTATAGGGTTATTTATTATGCTGACATCTATTGCTCAAATGGTGTAATAAGAGATCTTACATAAAGTATTATTTTGAGATGTGTAAAATGGGTTAGATCCATATAAATCATTACTTTGGGTAATTTTAACCATGTTGCACTCACTTAATTTATATGAAATATGGGGTTGAGTGCACCACGATAGAATATCCTCTTAGGTGGTTAGAAAATAACAACACATGTATCTTCTAAATGGGTTAAGGTTATCAAGGAAGATTTTTATAGGTGATTTCATGATGCAAAATAATGTGGAAATAAAGCTAATAATGGGTAGATTATTTTTATCAAAAATTTAATGGATAAAATTAAGTCAGCCATTAATTGAACTAGATCAACAACAAAAAATTTAGGTTATAAAATTAAATGTGTCAACTAGAAATTATGAAGTCGAGCAAGTCGATGTTGTTTATTTTTGAATAGGAAAGAGACCTAGATAAAGATAAATTATGTCACCTAGAGAGTACACAATCAAACTATTTGATGTAGTTAGTTTTTTTATAGGAAAAAGACTGTGCTAAAGATAAATAAGTCAGCCAGTTGGTATGTAATCAAATTGGTTGATTCAATTATGATAGTAGGATAACAAGAAAATCTAGAATCAGACTATGTTGATCTAGTCAATATAGATAGATATCCAGGATAACATACTATAATCTATGACTAAACTAGTTTGAGTTGGTCGAACTAGTTAGAAAATAAGGAAAACAAAATAGTCTATAACAAACTAGGTCAAGCTAGTCATGAGATTTCTATCGTTTGGGAAAAAATTTAATGGTATAATTTTAGATGATTTAATTCTAAATATAGTTTAAAAATACATGCAACTAGGTCAACTCGGTCGATCTAGTTGAAACACACAACATCTAACTTATATTAATAATAGCTAATATAATATATAATACAACATAAAATAATAAAAAAACAAGCAATAATATTTAGATGCTAAGTAATTATTTGAAAAGAAGATAATGAAGTTGTTCTAAAGGTGGTGATTAGAATTATATGTTTCTAAATATACTTGTCTATTAGATAGTGTCAACCTAATAATTTATATCATTGACTATGGAGAAATACCATTCCTATATCCCATTAAACTCAATTTCAAGGATAAGATGGAAGTATCTTCTTAGCACTAACCATTAATTGATGTACTATAAAATCAAATAGATGATTGGATTCGTAAATTTCAATAGAAAGAAACAATCCTATTTATTATCAAAATACCAAGAGGTATGTAGAAAATAAGTATTGCATTTAGATTTGTCTTATGAATATGAGCATTGGGGAAAGCCCCTCATGCCATGATATATGTAAATGATATAAAAATATCATAAACCAAGTATCATATATCCCTTCATAATAGTACCTAAGTAGTTCAAAAACTTCCATTACATAATTTCAATGAAAAGCCAAAAAAAGTAAAAAATGTAAGTGAAAATCAATAATTTGAAAGCTAACGTGTAGTTTTTTAAAATTAAATAAATATGCAATAAATTAAAAAGTAAAGTTATTTTAATTACTATAAAATGCAGGTTAATTTATTTTGCTTGAACTAAAAAGTGAGAAAAATAAAACAAGATTGAATAGGTTGATCAAATTGCACAACCAAGTCAAAATAATGTCAATTAGATTGACTCTATTTGTTGCAAAAAGGGCCAAAATAAACATAGTCCAACAAGTTTATTTAGTTTTTTTGGGAAGAAAATAGATATAAAATTAGATTCAGCCATTTGATCTAGTTGACTATGTAGGTATAGTTTTAAAAAACTAAAAAAGTTGTAAAAAAATACTAAATTTAAATTATAAATTAAAAGGAGGGAAAATAAATTTATTAAAATTTTGACAAAGTGAAAGTACAAAGATAGCTAAAATGAACTTGGTAGATAAGACAAAGTCAACCAGGTTAATGTAGTTTTTTTTTTTTCTTGAAGATGATAAATTATTATTTTAATGAGATCATCCAAGCAAGTTTTTGATCCTACAAATACAAAAAATAGAATTATTAGAAAACTCAGGAGATTTGATCAAGTGTAAATAAAATTGATAAATAACAAAAAATAAAAATATGCTGATGAGATTGATATAGTTAACTAGAAGGAATATGCAAAATAAAATATAATTGAGTGGGTTGATTCATTTAGATATAAAAAGCCAAAAAAAAGACTAGATCAATCAACTTGATCTTTTTATTTGAGACTAAATACCCTATACATAGAAGGTGAAATTGGGTTAAAAATATTGATAAAGTTAAAAACCTTGTGCATAAAATGCTAAACTAGGTTGACAAGCTCAATAAAGTTAAAAAACCTACACATAGAGAACTAAACTAGGTTGACAGACTTGACAGTGTTTAAACATATGAATAGAATGTTAAATGGGTTTAATAGTCTCAATCCAATTGATTATAAATAAAAATTAAAAATATACAAAGATTAGATTCACGTCAGGTTCACTATAATGTATACAAGTGAAATGATATAGATATACAACTCATTCTATTGAGTAATATCTAAATTTGGTGAAGTTAATCAACTAACAATCCACTTAGAAATACTTTTTTATATTGGGATTATGACGAACTATGGATCTGCTAAACCTAGCTAGGAGATCTCATATTAAAAAATGGAGAAGGAAAAGTTTCCAAAGCCTCTACTCAAATGCCATCATGTAATAAACTTAGCTAAGCTTTATAATGCGATAAATAGAAATTAGATAATCTACTAAACTAACATACAAACTAATCTAATAAATACACATACAAACTAATATAATGCTCACTAAAGCTTGCGGCATAGATGGGGAAGATAATAAAAAATTAAAGATAATTCTATTCAATATAATATAGAAGTAATCTACGTAAGAAGAGATATAATTCAATCCATTACTTATACAACATCTACTTAACCAAAATATGAAGAGCTAGGAGAATATTTGCCTTGTTAAAATTAACCCATCATGCATCAATCCTTGTCTTTGCCAATAGTTCTTTATAAGACATTGTGGCTTTTAAGTATCACATTAGAAGATCATCTCTAAGCTTCAAGACTTCTCCTATGCATCCAAGACCTCCAAAAGACAAGTACTACTACTCCAAGGCAATCACCTAAGCCATGAAACCACTAAATGATAATATAAGTAGATTTATGAGTTGTAATGATGTTCAATTAAATGATACTCTATTTAAGAATAAATATAAGGGAGTATTTATAGCCAAGGATGGACCCTAAACCCTATAGGAATTTATTTGACAAGGTTAGCTAGGTCAAACTAGTTTGGTGGGAAATATAACTGTTAGACCTCAAACTAAATAAAATTGGGCTGATTGAGATCCATAACATTCATTCAATTACTAAAAAGGTCAATTGTGTTGACATAGTAGGAAAACTAAGTAAAATGTATGTTAAATGTATGTTTGATTATATGGGGGATATTTTAGATAGTGAATTACTTAGAGGAGTGTATAAGTGGGTCTTTATTACTTAGTTAATTTTATAATGATAGATTGTAGTAGTTTTAGGTAATGGTACAGGGGCCAATAATCCTATGAAACACCAAAGTCCTACCAACCTCTGTCTTGGTGCACCTTTTAAGGCATGCATTTAGAGATATTAAGAGTAAAAAGGTTATTGCAAGAGATAAAACATCAATAAATGATAAAGTTTATATATATTGTGTGTATACACTCTATTTATATTACTTCCATGTCTAAAATGATAATAGGAACAAAATTTATGCAAATAAGAATGACTTTATATAACATTGCAAATTAAGCCTATAAATCATTTAACATCCCAATTCCTTCTGCATATTGGATGTAAGAGTTTCAAAACACATAGATGCATCCTTAATTATATTAATTCACCATACTATATTAATAAATTACTGCTATGGCCATATTTCTTATCACCATTGGTCATTTACATCACTCTAGTCAATTGATTAATTCCTATTATTGCAATCAAATCAAATAATTTCATATTCATATTAAATTAATTAAATTAATATTTTTATTAGTTTAATTAATCCTTCTTATAATTATAAATTCCATGGCATTGAAATTTATAATTTTCATTTAATTCAATTTCTCCCTCATTATCATCACTTTCCAAGGAGTAGTCTCCACCCTGCATCTTGGAGACAAGTTGGAGGAGCCTCATATCATATTATATTATTTAAATTAATCTTTATTATTGGTTTAATTACTATTTTTTCCAACTATGATTCCATGTATTTAGAATTATAATTTCATTTAAACTACTTATTCTTCATTTTCCCACCTCCATCAAAGAGCATATTTCCTTCAAAAAGAATCTCAAGATGTTATGACATATTATTTTATGACCCCACCTCAAATATCAAAAGAAAAGTGTGAGTGAGTTTTCTCCACCCTCCATATTTTTATCAAGATTGAGCACTCGCAGTTCACCTTTTAAGGTGTTTTGAAGGGTATTCTCCACCCATTCAAGATGGAGGGCTCATATTAATCCCCCTTAGGATATTTTGAATAGTATCCTCCATCCTTCATCATGGATAAGATTAAGGGATATTATTGGTGATAAATGTAATGTCTTAGGATGAATTCTCTACCCTCTATCTTAAAATAAAGATGGAGGGCTCCCATTCAATCACTCTAACTATAAATAAATAATCACCCCTCTTCGTATCTCATGCTCAAGATTTATAGAGAAGCCTTGTTCATTCTTGAAGCCACATTGTGCATCAATTCAAATTATTTTAAATATATTATTCAAAGTTATCAAAGGGATATGATCCAATATTGAAATTGGACATTTTTAAAGACCCTTTGATATTAAATTATGGGCCACATTTTGATTGAATTTGACAAAGCTAAGAATCTACAAAGGAAGGTATAATTTACATACTTCTTGTCTTTGTATTTAGTTTTATTTCATCCTTTCTTTCACTCACAAGGTTCTAGGATTGATGTGGTTGTTTTATTGCTTTGATTTTGATTTTTTCACTAACAAATGAAACACTAAATTTTTGTACTATTATGGATACACTAGACAACTAGATTACACACACACACACACACACACACACACACACACACACACACACACACACACACACACACACGAAAGCAAGTTGGTTGACTTATGTAAGGAAGCACTTTAAAATGTCAAAGGAAAGGAGATATAAAATGAATTTGATCTATTTCACATCATTTATTATGATATTTACTATGTTTTTATTTAATAGAATGGTTTTGGAAAAAAATTTAGATGCATAGACAAGTCTAGGGGCTCTAATTATTTCTCTTTGTAATGTAAACAAAATATTCTTGGGTGTTGAGCCAAAAGGAGAATATTTATCAATAAAATCACCACATATAAATATGTATATAAACATGTTACAATAATAATAAAATAACATAAGAACAGATTTCTTTGACTCAATAATTACTCTTGAAAATTAATGGGATGATCCCATATCTCTTTGAAAATTATATGTTTTCACATTTTTTTGCACATATTTAAATTGTGCATACCTTCCATTGATGAGCTAGGTAATATGCATATGTTTTGCTTCTTCATTACTAGGGGCAAATGTGCATACCAATTTACATTGAGAAAGATCATACAAAGGTATTTATATGAATTCTTCAAATTCTTATTTAGGTTATTCCCCCAAAGTTTTTTCCCAAATTAATGTCTCTAGTGTCAAGTGTATTTTATACCAAAATTGAGAAGACTCAAGCCTCTAAGTCATTTTATTATTTGGTAATATTCTATTTTCAAGATAAGAAAGTCATACTTCACATTAAACATCTTAAAAATTATTGAGATTGACAATGGTAACATAAGAGAGATTATTTATACAAAACATACAAGTCTAACATGTAACCTAGATATAGTTCTTGACTTTATGAAGAGATACACATATTTAATAAAATTGGTTCTTTAAAGAGAAAGCAAAATCTATATAACTATTTTTGAATTTTTTTGAGTAATCTCCATTGAGGATATGCACAATCAACTACTAGTAGATCAAGGCCTAAAGTGGAGCCAAAGGTATTTATTTGGGGGATATAAACAGCTAAATAGAATTAGAGCAATGCCTAAGCCATCCTTATGACTTAAAATAATTATCCTCCTAAAAAAGGGAACTTTCAAAAAAAAATTAAATTTATTGGAAAAATAGTCCATTGGATGTTGCTTAGCTCAAATTCACAAGTGAATTTAATACATTGCACACATGTGTATGAATCCTCTTTTGAAGATTCAAAAATTTGTCTAATAGACAATGTCCTATTTGGTTTTAACATCTAGATATTTGTAAATAATATGAATTTTCAGAATTAAGGTGAGTGATCCTTCATTTAATAACTAGATATTCTGGAATCTAACACTTTATAATGTTTCCCCACATAAGTACCCATTTTATGTGATCAACACACCCCCATTTTTGATAAAAATATGGACCAAATGAATTAATTATGAGTTTCTATGCATTGCTTGTATATCTAAATTATTCATTTGATTTTTATCGAAGCATCTTGTTAATATGTAACACTAGTTTGTATGGTTTTATAATGTATTGGAAATAACAATAAATGCCTATGTATTTAATGACCCATATTCTATTCAATGGATTTTTAGGATATTGTCATTTTCCTCCCCTATATGGGACATCAAGTGTTTGATCGATTTGAAGATATCCTAACCTTCTTGACAAAGTCATCTTGTGACTATGGTCATTCATAGAATTTTATTGGCTATAACATATTAAAAGGGCCAATGCATATTGATAATGTGATTGCAATAATATGATTATCCATTAATTCATTGCATAATATCATGTTGTGGAATACAAATTGATTATGATTATATATGGTTTGCTAGTGGTTTTTAACCCATTTACCATAGGACCTTCAATGATTAGTTTCAGTTTGCTTGATCAATCTAAATATCAGTAACCTATATATACATGATATGTATCTATAGTGAATGTGCTAAAAAATATAATTCTTGAAAGGCCTTATTGATCTTGAATCTATTATCTATTTTTGATGCATACAGTATCTATTATACTATCCAATTTTTCCCTTATCATTAATGATTATCAAAGAATCTAGCCAAGAAGGTTGCTTTCCAAGACAATATCATTCTCAAATTTGGTATATGGTATATTTTATATTTGAATAATGGGATTTTGGTAGTGGAAACTATGTCATTCTTGAAATCACTTTTCTTTTAATCTGCTTCTTAGCCTTAGTAAAAGAATGCTCGAAAGACTAACTTGAAACTACATAAAGGACCATTGTCTTGCATCATTTTGAATCCCCATCCCTCCCCTTTTGGTCACCGTATTAAGTTTCAAATACATGAACACTTTACTAATAGATAAGGTTTTTAATGAGTCATTTGAGAATAAATTTAGCCCATATTGCTAATCAAAATATAGCTTAATCTAGGATAATCTAATAATATATTCATATTATCCTTATAAATGAATAAAATGTCAATTTTTGGGATAATCTTTACCCTATTTTATTTCTTTCTCTAAAAGCTCGTGATCCAAGATAGATAGAGGGGATGGTTAAAATATTGAAATAAATCTAAAAAACTAAGTATATGATAGATAGTCTAATTAGGAGGAGGCCCATCATGTTGGAAGCATGCAATGAGAATATTTTTCTATATTAATGGAACAATCTAACCTTTCTTTTAGATAATATTAATAGACCCTCCCTCAAATAACCCTCCCTTAAATTTTCGTTGGCAGATTCAATCCATAATTAATAGAAGGCATAAATTTGCTTAGATCTTCCTTTAATGATTTAGAAAAAATTAGAAAAAACTCGTGCCTTGGAAAAATAAATCATTTATAAATATAATAAGGTTAGTTGGATGCAATAAGAATACAGTGCCAAGTTTATTGTTGAATTTTACATTTTATTAAAAGGTAGGATAGACCTAAAAAATTAAAATGGTGTGGTATTGAAGAGTGTATCAATAAGAAAAAATGCTTATGGGAAGATATCATCATCATCATCATCATCATCGCCTCTGAAAACCACACAATAATTTATAAACCATTCTAATTTCCTATAGCCTTGGGTATTAGACTGAATTTATTCTTTTTAATTTTATTATAATTATGAAATAAAAAATAATTATTTACATTTGACTTCTTTATAAATAGATATTTGATTCAGAGACAAGAATTGATCCTTAAAGAATGCCATGTGTCAGGGATAGTATGTTTTGAGCTTTTTATATATAGAATTGTTAAGATACATTGGCTTTGAAACTATAGCCATTCACCCTTTTGAGGAGTAGATAATGCACTGAGCATTCACATTACAGTATAGAATGCATGCAATTGTCAATGTACTTGGTGCTAAATTATTACGTCTCAAGTTTGTTCTATTAATTGGTCATTTAGTTCTATCATAAAAATCCCACTTTTTCAAGCGATTATCCTATTGTTAGACTATTTGAAGCAATGTTGGGAAGGAATCAAATTAAATTGTAAAAGTAACTATTCCTTTTCTTTTCTCACTTAATGGATTCGAACTAAGGTTGACTCTTTATCCGAGCCTTAAACATTCATTTATAGCCCCTTTTTACAATGAAACGGGATTTCCGATCTGATCTCATTTATCCTTTTCTTAAATATCCAAACTACAGTTTTGGCGTAACTTATTGCATCACGCAGCTAAGTGTCGGCATTGATATGTGGTCCTCTCTTTTACAACAAAATTGAGCCAAACAAAAACAAATAGCTGTTTATGGCGTGAAACATGTGTCCAGAATATATTGCGGGGTCAATGGCAGAATGAATAATACATTGCAATATAAAACCTTTATCGAGGTATTTAGTCCTTGGATTTATCATTTGAGGATACCCATTGAAAGGAAATAATGTCATGTCTAATCAAGAGGGGGCGGGTCCATTAAAACTTGCTAGGGATACATGAATGATGATATGTTTTTAAAATGCTAATGAGAACTTCTCATTGATAGACATGAATTGGGGTTATCAAGAGGATGGTGACAAAATTATTCCAGAAATAAGAAATTCATATTAATTATTATAATTTTTCCATTATAAACATCAATTATGGATATTATTTGGTATAATTTCCCTTATGTTTAGAAGAATGCAAGATGGATTGGTTAGCATGGGTGGTGTGATAGTTATTAAAATAATGAGGAGGAAATATTTTATGTACAACAGTAAACTTTTAATGTATTTTTTTAATATTTAATTTCATTTCTTTTTGGAATATTTAAGTATGATGAAAAGGGTTTTAAGTTATTTAATAAATCAAACTTTTTTTTAAGTGAAAAAAGAGGGTTATTTCAAATATAAGATCATAAAAATTTGCCTTACAATTAAAGTATCTTATATTAAATTTGGATGTATTGTTTGCTCAACATTTATTTTTTTATAGTAACTTAAACATCGGATTTATTGATGATGTATTTTTTATAATATGATTATCATCATTTTTGCACATTTATATTAAAGTGGGATGTATTGTTAGCTCAACATTTATCTCTTTACGGTAACTTAAACATCAAATTTATTGATGATGTATTCTTCATAATATGATGTATTCTATAAGAGATTATTTATACTATTCTTTCTATTTTAAGAAAAAGAACATAATATCCTTGAATAATAAATATAAATTACTAAAAAGTTTTTATGCTTCACTTTTTGTATACTCCTCAAGGGATGTAAGCATCAAGTCTACAAGGAAGACTAATAGTAAATATTTTCCTTTATTGTTATTTACAATGATGTACATTGACATGTAATATGGATTGGGAAGGAAATTATGTTGAATATTAGTTTCATCTAGAGTATTGGTATGCATTAAGTTAGTTATGTGTTAGTTATATGAGATGATCTATGCTAGTATTGAGTTGATTTATTTTGACTATTGGTTAGTGCATGAAATGAACAACTAGAGATGATGATGATGATGATGATGATGATGAACCCTTGTTTGGAATGAATTTGAACATTAGAAAAGATGTATATAAAATATTCTCTATTTTATTGAAATAAATGTTGTGAATTTCTCCCTAATAATAACTATATCCACTTACACATTTTATTATGAAATAAAAATGAAAGTATTCTGACCAAATACTCTTAATTATGAATTATTATATCTAGGTTATGAGTGTGTTCAAATGGGAACATATAACTTATATCATTATGTTTCCATTAATTCCAAGTACATTAATATTGAATAATTGTTAAAGAATTAGATCACTAAAATTATGTGTTGCAGTATTGTTTATATTTGGATTACATGAATTTATGAGATCATTCTCTTGTAAAATCATATTATTGGTATAAAATAATTCATGAGTCTCATCCCTTCAATTCATAAGTACATGATTAATGGATGGAAAAGGTGTCGTGAGTCCTTATATAAATAATGCTTATGAGAAGACGTATAAAAGAAATTATACTTACATTTGTAGATATTATATATGTTCTCCTTAAGCCATCTTACTCAAGACTTGAATGTCCTGAAGTAGGACTTGACTAACTTAATAACCTTTAAGATGGAGTAAAATCCAAGTGGTCCATTCCATTGTGAAATTGTGTATTACTTCATCCATGATCAAAGAATTTAAATTATTGGTAAAATATTTTTATTCTTATTATTTTTTAATTGTGAAGATCATATAATATCTCGTGATTGATCAATAAAACATATGTGGTGTGATTCTATAACCTAGATTTCTTATTATAAAGAAGTGGCCTAATTAAACTACAATAATATTTTGTGTTAAATATGATTGATTATCTTAGTCCCTTTTCATGAGAGATTTGAACTTGACAATCGAAGGAGACCCAATATCCTATTTGGATAAAAGAATGTTAAATAATTAAAATCAGAATTATGTTAAATAACAAGGATTCAATTTATAAAAATTGTCTTATCACCATACTCGTAAATATCAATACCTTAGAGGAAGCTTAATTATTCAATTTGAAGAGTGAAACATTCTCATTCACGTGAGGAATATATTATCATGACATTATATGTTCTTAATTAAATTATACCTTGTTTGATAATACGTTAACGTGGGATTAAGTGGTTATATATAATGGTATTGGGATTGGTCTTAGTTTGTTAGACACATGGGTAATACCTTCTATTTTTTTTTTTTTACTAAGGTAGACCTTATCTTATCTAGTGATTATGGATATGAGCATTCCATGTAAAGAAGAATTGTATCTCTTTGAATCAATTTTGGGATACTAACAATTCTATCTCTAAGATATATAGTACACTAATCTTGGAACACTTTGACTATTCACATCTATTGATTAGTATATATGGGAAACACCTTTGAGAGAGGAGTTTCATATTAAAGATTAAATAAAATATAGTTAAGCTTTATTTAAATAAAATTAGAATTATAAAATTTGATTTTTTAATAGTTATTTGAGGTAAATAATTTAGATTTAATTTGATATTGAAATTATAACATTTGATTATTATTTATAGTCATTTTTAAATATGAATTTGTAACCTCTCATATAAGGTGAAAAATCTAACTTTTATTTGGTACACAATAATAAGATGTTTATTCTCGTGGAGTATAATTTTTTAGTTGAAATTAAATACCTTATGAATGTGTCTAGAGACGTGTTAAATTATTCATTTGACCTCTATATTATATCTTATTTATGTTTTGGAATAATTATGGTGTAAATTAAAGTGCCCCACTTACTCATTCACTTATTAATTTAATATCTTCTTGAAATTTAGATTGTAAATAGGCCTACTAGGCTTAATTATACCTCTTGAGGGCTGCAACAAACTTCAATGTAAAAATATTGTATTATATATTAATAAAATTCTAGACTGATGAAAAATAACAAGTATACATTTATAGGAGGTCAAGATTTCAATTTCAAATAAATATTAACCTAAATCTCCCTTTTTCTACCTTATCCCAATGAACACTTAAAATAGTATTAAACACAATCCTCCATATTTGAATATTCAAAAAATATTCTGATTCAAGTACAATTGAAATGGTTCAATAAAATAATACTAATCTAATCAAAGTTAAAGAATCCAGCCATATTACCAAATTATTCAAGAGACTTGAGTCATTCTTAATTCTTCTACAACATTGTAAATAGTTTCACTTGATTTTAGAAGAGTGTTAATACTCTATAATCACCTCAAAAACTCTTTTTATCCCTTATTTTATTTTTATATAACACACTATTTGTGAGAAACCAATTCATTCTATTGGTTTTTCAAGAATTAACCTATGTATTAACTATGTTATTTTAGGCATCCATAGACTTAATATGCTTTATTGAATGAACTTTGACTTTATTTCACTTCCAAATGACTTGTGTCACATATTAAAACATTTTATAGTTTTCACATAACACCAAAAAAAAACGTCCATAAAAATTTTGGAAACAAATAAAAAAGTTAATACCATCAATTCTTTCTTTTTAGACCTTCATAATAAGCACCTATATGAAGGTTTGTATGCAGTGCTTTATAATTTTTTCCACATGGTCCTTTCAATAAAATAAATACTTTAATCATATGAAAATAATACCCAAATATATATTTGAATTTTTATAGGATGGTATAATAGGTGAAATTTGAATTAAAATCTTTTTTATACAAGAAACCCTATCTATGGTTTAGATTAAGAACATATAATCCATGATCTTATTAAATATCGTTAATAAAGCTCTGGGGTTTTGCTCACAAACTAACACTTGGAACATATAATTGAAAACATTTTCCCACTATCCCTATTTCATTTAAAATTTTATGAACCAATTACTACATGTTTCTAAAAGACTATGTGTGACTATATAAGGAGAAACAAGGGTTCAGAACACAATCAACAAGATAAACCTAGAATCGTAAAAAAAATAGTTGAAAGTTATTATTTTTTAGAAAAATTACATTGAGAACAAATTATTAAAGTCAAAAGACTTTAATATTATATGATAAAATTTACTTAAAGCACACACAAACCCCTATTACAATGGCAGGATATATATTAAACTTAAAATCTTTATTTTCATATTGAAAAATCAAAATTCAATCAAGTGAAATCAAATAAACTTAAATAACATATATATAATAATATTAATCAATTATTAATCTATGGAAGCATAATAATATTCTTTAATTTTATTAAATTTCACATACTTATAGTCTATAACATAGATTTAAAGGCCTTCAACTTCCTTGCTCACTCATCTCTCCTTTCCAAGACTACATGAATCAAACATATACTTGTTTATGTAAATTTTTTAACACCTATTTAAGTGGTATTATAAGATTAATTTTAGTTTTGATCTTAAGGTAATATCATGATTCCATCAACATCATAGTATCTTTGCCCCTTGTCCAACGTAGCTCAACTTATAGATAGGTTGTGATATATAATTACATTTACATGGAATAAAGAGAGTATTTACATCATGGAAAAAAATCCTAAAACCATTAATCTAAGTTTTCATACCATTAAAACTAGTGACAAGGGCTTGTAGTCCCTCTTGACAATTTCAAATTTTCAAACATAAGATTTTTTGAGAGAAACACTTATAATTATATTAGAGACCTCAAATGGAAAATTTTAAGTCCTTATTGACTCTTAAAACACCTTTAAGACATCACAAGGATATAAATAAGTTAAAATTGTATATTTACATCATTGAAGTGAAACATATTCTGATGTTCCTTTATCAAACTCCCGAGGTGGGAAAAATATTTGAGCTCTTGATCAAATGGGATTTAAGTTCCTTCTATCTTTTTCTCCAATATTTATTCATCTTATTCTCAACTAAAACTACATTATGAAAATACAATGATAAAATATAATATATACTTTTATTTTCTTCATTTTAACCTATGAATTAAGGTTATCCATTCTTCATTGCATCATCATCTTCTTGTACTCTATCAGCGTAATAATTTATGCTAGTTTGATAGATAACTGCATAAACAAAACTAAAATCGATAATTTAATTAGAAAAATAAATATTCTCCATTTATTCCTCATATTATTCACCATTATTTTTTATTTATTTCATACTTATCCTCTCAAGATCTTCCAACAAGATTCTATTATTCCATCATCATTTTTCTATTTTTTTGAATCCATATAGACTCTTGATCAACTATTCTTATTTGTTCTCTTTCCTTCCTTTGAACAAATGGATCATTTTTTTATTATTTAAATACTTTAATTATGTTATTATACCTATTAAATAACACACCTACACTCA
This sequence comes from Torreya grandis, assembly GCA_037957365.1. Classification (NCBI taxonomy): domain Eukaryota; kingdom Viridiplantae; phylum Streptophyta; class Pinopsida; order Cupressales; family Taxaceae; genus Torreya; species Torreya grandis. The sequence continues at coordinate 845,381 of JARHVA010000617.1, read as the reverse complement.
GTGAATCAAAAACATGATTAAATACAATACAAACAAAATGTAATGTATTTATAAATGTCCAAATTCTTGACATTTTCACTTTTGTCTACCATTTTATCTATTTTTATTATATTTAAAGGTAATATTATTTTTCATTACTATTATATAATGATTAAAATATTATTATTAATTTTTATACATATCATTTTCCTCACAAAATTTCTCTTTTTAACTCTCATGCTCTCCCTCATCTCCGTATTTTGTCAAAATATTTTCAAGTTCTATCCTTAGTTGTCCTGATAACTCTTCCATATTTTCATGTTATTCATACATATAATATCCTTAAAAATATGATTGTGCATATTATTTATTCATATCATATTCCATAAGCACTTCGTTAGGTTATTTATCTTCACACTTGCTTTCCATGAGTCTATTCAATGACTCATCTCCTCATTTTGCATTCACAAGATCAAAGACACAATTATAAGAAAAAAGTGGATACCATTCTTCTTGATTAAAAACTACTCCTAATTTCATTATTTCTTTCTTAAATACTTCAATGTGACATTCTTCTTCTTGAATACCTTCTTCACCTAGCATCTCCCCCTCTTTTGGTTAGCATATTTCTATCTCCTCATGTGTAGATGACATATTCACTTCCCCTTAATAATTAGTATGATTTTCATGTTCTTTTTACAATAAATTATTTTTGGTTCATTATCAAATCTTATTCATTAGATTTTTTAGATTTTAAGTTCTCATTTTGGACTTCTTTTCCATATACCTTAATACCTGCAAACACAAACTCAAGTTCATTCTTATAAATAAAACACCGAGACTTATTTATCTCATTTTATTTTGTCTTGGATTGGGCCTATAAAATATTTATTTATATTTTAAAAATTATAATAACATTCTACCTCATCTTTTTTTTTAAAATCTATTTAACTAGGCATTTAGCCTTCTAACTTATTCTCCATCATTGCTCTTGGATTTCTTCTAATCTTATACACTTCATTAGGATATTTACCATTTTAAATATCTATTTTATCTCATTAATTTCATTTTTTTATCTCTATATGAATAATTATGCTATCTTATTTCACCTTTTGGTTCATATTCACCAGTAGTTCTTCCATCTCTCTTTTAGATTTCACCTCACTTTTGTTTCTCACATAAGTCTATTTCACCTTAGTCTTTTGATACAATATCCAAATAATTTGTACTTTGGATCTCTTCTTGAGCTTCAATAAGATCTATTCACAATTTATGAATCTTTACTATACTGCATGAACCTTCCTTTATCTCTTTTCTTTTCTTAATTCTACTACAACACACACTAAAACAATTTCAAATTTTCATATCTTTTTTCAAAGAGAAACCTAAAACTCATACAAATTATTATCTACCCAAGAGATTAATTTATATTTGATAGGTCACTTGGTGTAAATGAAATTTATCCACTTATTCATTCAATTATTACTTCGATGTCTTCTTGAAACTCAGCTTGCAAATAGCCATATTGGGCCTAATTCCACCTCTTGACATCCTTCAAGGTGAAAATATTGTATTGTCTCTTTATAAAAGTGTATATTGATTAATAATAACATATACACCTTTATATAAGGTTAATATTTCAATTTCAAATAAATACTAACCTAAATCTCACTTTTTCTACCTAATCCCATGAACACCTACAATAGTCTTAAACACGGTCCTCTATATTTGAATATTCAAGGAATATTTTAATTGAAGGAAAATTTAAATGGATCAATATAATGATAATAAGAAAATACGAGTTCAATAATCCAACCAAATTACCAAATTTTTCAAGAGACTTGACTCATTCTTAATTCTGCTACAATACTCTGAATAGTTTCACTTGATCTTGGAATTGTTTTAATACTCTAGAATCACCTCAATATCTCTTTTTATCCATTATATTATATTTTTAGACCAATTTGGTGGTGAGAAACCATTTCATTCTATTGGTTTCTCAATCATTAACCACATTCGTAACTCTATTCTTTTAGGTATGCATAGATAGGAATATGATTTCTTAAGAAAACTTTGACTTGGTTTCACTATAAAATGATTTTTGTCATCTATTAAAATGTTTTATAGTGATCAAAAAACACTAAAAAAAGCTATATATAGAGTTTGGAAATAAATAAAAAGTTTAAAAAATCAATTACTTCTTCTTAGACCTTCTAAATAAGCACCTATAGGTAGGTGTATACACACTCCTCTATAATTTATTCCATAGGGTAATTTCAATAAAAAAAACTTGAATTATATGTCAATCATATCAAACTATAAATTTTTAAAGTATCAAGATGGTATACTAGGTGATATTTGAATTATAAGTATTTTTATACAAGAAACCTGGTCTAGGGTTTAGACTGAGAACACAAAACTTGAGAGATTATTAAAAATTATTCATAAAGATCTAAGGAATTTTTCACCAACCAAAAATTGTAACATATACTTAAAAAACTTATCCTACACTTTTTAGTACATGTTTCCAAATGACTAAGTGTGACTGTATAAGGAAAACAAGGGTTCTCGATGATTATAAGAACACAGTAAAAAAATATAAACTTGAATCATAACAAAAAAATTGAACCTTATTATTTACAGATAAATGACATTGATAAAAATTGATTAAATCCAAAATAATTTAATATTATATGATAAAATGTACTTAAATCACACACAATCCTCCATTACAATGGCATACTATCATGTATCAAGATTAAAGTCCTTATTTTTGAATTGAACAATAAAAAATCATTTAGGAGACACAAAATAGACTTCAAGAAAATATACAACATAGTATTACTCAATGACAAATCCATGGAAGCATAATAATATTTTTTAATTTGATTTATTTTCACATACTTACAGGACACAACATAGGCCTAAAGGCCATAAAATTCCTTGCTCACTCATATCTCCTTTTAAAGAGTACATGACTTGACCCTATACTTCTTTATTAAATTTTCTTAACTCCAATATAATTGGTATAGTACTTATCCAAGAATATGTTTAGTTTTGGTCTTAAGGTAAGACCATAATTCCCTCAATAACATAATTTCTTTGCCCTTTTTACAATGTAGCTCAAATTCTATATAGGTGATGATATATAATTACATTTACATATAATAAAGGGATTATTTAAATCATGTAAAAACCTCATAAAACTCTTCCTCCACGGGTTCATACCCTTAAAACTAAACACAAAGGCTTGTAGTCCTTCTTGACAATTTAATAATTTCAAACATAAGCCTTTTGGAATGAAAACCTTATAAGACTATTAAAGACCTAAAATGGACAATTTGGAGTCCTTATTGACTCTTAAAACACCCATAGGACCTCATAAGGCTATAAACAAGTGCAAATTATATATTTACATCATTAAAGTGAAATATATCATAATAATCCTACATCAAATTATCTACGTGACTATATCATATAATAACTATGCTATCTATTTAGACTCTAAATACATTATTTGATTATTGAATGCATAGTTTATTCTCACTGCACTTTTTTAAAGTCTTGACTCTCTTTATATAAGGATATATGAGATAAGGGATTGAATAACCTTGAGACTCGATTTATTACCCTTGAAAGAATGATTTTAGGAGCTTTCATTATTTAAAATTTTAAATAAATGGATAAAACTTCAAAAACAAGGGTTTATATCTTTATCTAATGGATCAATATTTTTTTTATTCTTCTTCATATAAATGAGTTGTCACCTCCTTAAACTGGGAAGACCATCTTCTATTGGTGATGTTAATGTGTCCTATCGGTGGCTCAAATAAGAAGCTAATAAAACTTGAAGGAATTATAATTTTACTCTATTATTATTTAAATGGGGTAACGGTTGTTGTATCATTAAGATATTTGTGTAGGGATTAAAGGGCATTACATCTTAAGTTATCTATGGATTAACTATTCCTTAATGGTTCTTCTTAATATCTTTCTCCTATCCATAACCTTCTCATTTTAAGACAATTTCATCATTAAGTAGTCAATTGTTGATGATTATGGTTGAAGATTTAGAAACCTTCTCATTCTCCTTTATGACAATGATAAGTCGTTATGACATGTGCTCTTGCCAAAAGCTAAATGTAACCATAGTTATGGATTATATCTTAGCCAAATGTTGTGATTCATTACTTTATTATTGTATTCTTATTGAGATGTATGTAGTAAGAAAATACAATAAACATTTGTTGAGTTTTGTTGGCATATACGATAGGTGGGGCATTGCAATGTATATCTGACAATTCATTCCAAGTACAAGTCTAAAGGATTGTATTGCTAATTTGACAAGATTACATTGGAGCACCTTTTTAACTCATCCAATGTGGACTAATGATTATCATTAAAATATTAGTTCCCAATTATTACTTGATTGATTTTACGAAGTCAAATGATGAATTTTCATTACGAACACATAACCAAAAAAATTCAGCTTGAGATCCAAAATTTAAGTGAGTTCTTTAATCTAACATCAGTGGTGATGGGGTGTTCTATCCTAGCATCACCCTTCGATGTTCCATTTGGAGTAAAATTGATATATTAACTTATTCATGAATCTCTATCAGGTGTCGACATTCCATTGGGAAAAAATCATCTAACTAACCTAGATTTTGAACCTCATCAGTAATTGACTTTGCATTTGGAATGAAATCAATTGACTAACCTATTTTTAGAACCTTTTCATTTAAAAAAACTATTTGAAAAAAATTGATCAACCAACCTATTCTTCAAACCTTGTTAGTTGTCAACATTCCTTTTGGAATAAAATCGATCGATCAACCTATTCATAGAACTTTGTTGGTCACCAATGTTCCTGATGGAACCCAATCCATTGATAGACATGTTATTCGAATCTACCTAGTTTCAAATTCCACTTATGACAAAAAATGATCCAAACTCTTGTTCCTTGAACATCCTCAATTTTTGACATGCCCTCAATCACCAATTCTATTGATGAGGGTGTTCTTGGAATGTTGTCAGTGATTGTAACCCTTTATTTTTTGATATGATGCACAAAATGTTATTCAAAATGTTTAAATTTTTAACAATGACTTTAATGCATGCAATCATTAAGTATTATTCAATATTTACACACTTCATATCCTTTGATGTCAGATGCTTGCACGTAATTATTGTAATTATAATTTTCTTTATTTAGCTCAGCGTTATTTAAACTTTTCTTGTAAAGAAAAACATGTTTGCATGAAAAAGCTATTGTATGAAAATAGATTTTTATTTTTTTTACTTTTTGTACATGCAACTAGGCTTTGAAGATGAGGTCGTGCCCATCCAAGGACTATATATACATGTCATCATTCATTGTAAGATGCAGATATTCATAACAAGTTAAAGGAAGCAAAATAGTTTCAGGGCTTTTCAAAAGTTTTCTTAATTATTTGTCTTCTAACATCTATTATTCTTTTGAAGAATTTATGCTAAGTTAGTTTCATTGTGGAAATTGATGCATGTATTACAACAAAGGTTAGATTGAATTGTATGTTATTATAACTAGTATTATGATAATTGTCAATGCTTTTCACCTTGTCTAGTAATTTGTATGTGCTTTAGCAATACATTATTAATGATATATTTTGGATTAAGGTCATGAAATAATTATGCAGTAAGTATTTTTTTAGACTCAATAAATTTTATTTTTTTTAATTTTTTTTGCTTACAATTAAGATATGATAAACTTTGATAAATTATTTGTGTTCAATTTCACATAACAAGTAAATTTGAGAGGGACAATTCTTCAAGTTGATCATAAAACAACTTCTTTTTTATCGCACCCTACCTTTTCTTTTTACATTTTTAACGAATCCACTTTAACCTATATTATATATGTATAATCTATTAGAAATTAATTAATGTTAGATTATAGGTTAGACTTTAAGTGATATATAAACCATCTGAAATAATAAAAACTATTATTCTCCACCGCTATTCCACCACAATTATTTTCAAAACGAAATTCTTGAAACTCGTGCGTTAGAATAAATAATCACAAATCCACTCTTGCAATCTTACCATTTTCTTAATGCTTGAAATTGTTGTGAACTACAATAATAAGCATCAAAATTTTCGTTAATGCTATGGTGAATCTTAATAATCTAGATGGCAACATCACGTGGTATCGTGTCACGAAGTTCACTTTTTAATGTGAGGTTCACAATGTGCTGAGCGGACATGCGAAAAAATAAATTCTTCCGTTATTCCTATTGAGATCATCTTCCTCTTTCCATCTTGGTCACATGTCTTTGCTTAGCTATGATCTTTATTTGATTTAATTCTGGCTACGTATAAATATTCGCATGGAGTCCACATGTTTATTATCTCTGATATTTATATTTACCACTCGCAATGATCTGTGTGTCAGCCATTGCTTTGCTTAGGCCTGTGGAGTCCATTACTTGTCTTCAAAGTGGCCATAATAGACTACGTTGATCCACGGGTTTTTAGTTTTGTTTTTGTAGGATGTTTTTTTATTGAATAATTGTTGATTATTAATTTTAATATTTTTTTTTGTTTTAATCTTTTTATTATTTTTCATTTTAAGATCTGACTTTTCAAATTATATTCTAATATTAATTCATAATTTTGATTTAAAAAAAAGTAATAATAATTAAAAAATAAATAACTAAATAATATAAATAACTAAATTTTGAAAAATATGTAAAACTAAAAGAACCACATAAAAATGTTCATTGACCATGTACTAATGTAATTCACAAATATAATATAAAATTTAAATTATAAAGTTTGTCCATGAATATATTATGGTTTAATTTGTGGGATCATGTGCATTAGTTCACAAGGGTTGAAAGTGATATGAATAGAGTGGTTTAATTATAAATATGGACACTAAGCGATTTATTTTGTAAGGATATGATTGTGAACATGTGGGCTCGAGTATGTGTAAAGGGGTCACAATAAACTCAATGTGTGTATATGTATATGTATATATATGTATATATATATATATATATATATATATATATATATATATATATATATATATATATATATATATATATATATATATATATATGTTTCATGTGTGTGTTGATTCTCTATATGACTGGTTTCTGGTTTTTTTTGAAACTCCATCATTAGATGGTATCAATTTACTAATGTATTCTTAGTTTAATTTGGATCAGTTATTGATCCTCGTGTTTTATACCAAAAATTTATTACGATGAAGTGGGAAACCACTGAACTAATCAGAGCCTTCTATGCTAAGTTTCAAAATGTGTATAGTCAAATAATAAAGTAATACAAGTCAAATGATCAATTAATCCTTAAATTGTATCAAAAACAACTTAAATCGATAGACAATAGTCTTCTTTAGAAGATATCTTGTCATAATAGACTTACCACTAGTGTATACATAAGCTATCAAGGTTGATAGGAAGTTGAACCCACAAGGCCCAATGTTTGCACAAGTCCCAAACGTTGTTCCTAAATTATTGGCTTTCAACCCAATTCCTAAGACCAATCAAAATGTTCTAATGCCAAATCCCATACCAATGATCAACCAATTTCCTCTAAGACAAACCGTGCATAACCAACACTTGGGTTTTCGTGAACCAACCAATAATGAGTTAGCAACTTGGGTTCATATCTAGGAATTAGTCCATGTCATAAAAATCATTCAGAATGTACCATGAGATTCTAGAAAGAATGAGTTGGATGTTATACAATGAATGGTTTAGAAACTCAAAAATGAATTTCTTGCTATCCAAATTCAAGTGTGGAACATTGGTGGAGAAAATCCCAACAAAAACTTCTCCTACAAAAGATATAATCATCCTTTCAATTTTTCCAATAACAACCATGTGCCTTCATCTAATAAATTGCCTGAGACCAATGCTTGTCAACTAGCCAAGTACATAACTGGTGTAAAGTGTACAACACCAACCAATATGGAGAACTAGATTGCATCAATGTCTTTAATGCGTTTGACATATTTATAAAGGATATGGAAGGGTTTGAATTTGTTCTAAATTTTCATGATCAAACCAACCCACTTGAGGCCCCTAGCACATCTAGGTCCCTAAATACTGCCATGGTATTAGAAATTTATGACTTCCCAAACCAAGAGGGGAATGAACCAGAAGAAACTACTGATGAGGTTCATGCATTTTGATAATGTCAACATAGTAACTATGCATTAAGGAGTAAAACACAAAAACAACCTCTCACAACATCTACTCCTCATATCCCTGCAACTACATCTCCAAATCCAAAAGGTGGTGATAAAATTATTTATATGGAATCATTGCCAACCCTAGGTAAAAGTGATTATAACATATTGGAGGACATGAAAAAGATCAATGTAAATATTATTGTGCATGTGCTCACCTAAATCATAATGAAGCATGACCTACTTTTGAAATTGCCGACAAAGAACCCAACCTAGAATAAACAAAAAGCACCCTAGATTCTAGCTTAGTAATTTATATAAACAAGGTAGAATTCCCTGCATTCCTCCTCATGGTTAGGATATCCAGGGATAATATGAATAATTAATTTGTAGATTTAGGGGATTCAGCCAATGTTATGCCAATAAAAGTGTGTAGGACACTAGGATTAACACTAATTAAATTAGATAAGATCATTGTCTAGTTGGACAAATCAAAGGTCAAGGTAGCTAGGGAGTTATTAAGGATTCATTTGTTGCTAGCATCAGAACATGGAGTCCAAAAAATTATAGATATGCAAGTACTTAAAATCTCCAATACCTATAGGATGTTGTTGAGTAGGGATTATGTAAGACCTTGAATGCTTACATGACCACTAAAATTTACCACATGTGGCTTCCATGGAGAGGGTTTGCCAACCAAATTAAGGGAGGCATAAAACCTAAAATGACACATATCTTCATTAAATATAATGGCATAAATGACTAATTCAATATAGTGTCATTTGATGTATATGTTTACACCCTTTACATAGAGTCATATAGTAGAAAAATTGATGAAAATAATGATTTGTCAAGCTTATGGTCCCTTTATTTTGATAGCTCTCATTCTAGGCAAGATTCAAAATATGAGATTCTATTATTTGCCCTGAAAGTCAAGCAACACCTAGCTGCATATAGATTATAGTTCCCCATGCACTAATAACCTTACAGAAATCAAGACTGCATTCATTACCAATGGGGAAACTTTGCCTACTTCTGAAATTACTCTCTAGGTGTCCTATATTAGGTCACAAGTCCATTATATTTGGATTTGTGTAAGCCCAATAAGTAGTGGATTCTAAGTTCTTCATCTATGATGTGGATTTTTAGAAACAATAGGATTTTGAATGGCAATTTTGAGCCCAGATTAGCTCATTTTCTTCGCTTTCTGCTTTATCAAGGTCTTCTTCTTAGGGAGTATCTCAAGTATATTGGGATTTCCAACAACAAATGCCATGTCTGCTCTTAAACTGAAACATTCAAGAATTTTTATTGAATTACGTGAGAGGTCAAAATCCTAGATAGTGGATTCATAACCTATTTCAACCCTATAACCCAAAGCCATTGAATTGGTGCATGGACTTTTATGAGATAATGTTAAATGTCCTGCATACATTATGTTTTTGTGGAATTTTTTATCATTCTAATTCAGTTGTGGAAGCCTATAAATTTTGCTATTTTTACCAATGAATAATTTTTCTTGTAGTTCTTTGTTAATGATAAAGTTGTTATTTATTTGGCTTTTCTACAAATCCAAGTACAAGCACAGACAATGGCTATTGAATTTTAACATCTACAAGGGCTCATCAACTATTGGGGGAGTGCTTATTGCACAACAAGTTCTGTTCCTTCTACCCATCTCTCTCATGACACTCCTCCAGTGGTAAGCAAATGTCGGCATAGCAATTCAAACAACATATTTTTCACCTCTCCTCCTTAGTAGAGGGGATGCAGTCTTCTTCTACATAGAAAGTTCTCTATTGTTCTATCTTAATGTAATTAGTTTATGTTGGGTGATGAGCGAGTAGGGTTTGATTAGTTTTTTCCTCCTGATTAGGGATCAAAGCGTCTTTGGCTCCTACTATAACCACTGAGGGTGGGTGTGTGGTACCTTATTCTCTGTTGGTTGAACTTTTTTCTTAAGGTGCTCAACCATCTAAGGATGAATAATGTCCACCATCTTCAAATGTTGGACACATGCCCATCTTTTTTGTATCTTGATATTTTGATGTTGCTTTTGGATTCTCTTGTATAAGTCCAATATTTTTATTATTTTAAATCATATAATTTTATCAACATGACTATAAATACCAAATGATCACTATTTCATTATATATGTAAAATATGAAATAGACAACGCTTATATATGAAATCGATAATTATTTGTTTAAGCGATTTCATATATAAATATCGTATATATATATATATATATATATATATATATAATTTGTCTAAACAATTTCATATATAAGCGTCATCTATTTCATGTAATATATATTGCTTGTCAATGTCAAATCAATCTTCAATACCTTGGAGATGACACTATTTTACAAAGTTCAATAAATCAAAGAAAAGAAGAAACAAGCACACGAGCAAGCAACATACTGAAACAGGGAACTTATATGGGAAACATCTTCAGAAAAAAGTATGGAATGGGTGTGCTGAGAGAGACATACACCTCAAAATTGATGCACCAATTTGTCAAAAGAGGAGACAAACCCCATCAAACGGCTGACTGCCATACTAAAGCAAATGCACTTGTTCGTGCCATTCCCCTGAAATCTTCCTTTTCTATTTTTTATTAAGAAGAAATATTGAATCACTGATCATACGATTTGATGGCTATCTGATCCACCACATTGCCCCAAAACATCACATTTTGGGGTTGCATTTAGTTTTTTAGCAGCAGCCATATACAGAGACCGATTTAGGTAAAGCCACTATCAACAAAGGCTGCAGAGTGCAGTGGGATTGGATGTTTGTGACATCGATTGGATTGGGCCGAGAGAACAATATCGTCCCTTCCTGTAGCCAAGGGTAGATATATAATGTATATATGGCGGACAATATGCACTAACTATGACAGACTCGAGTATCTGCCATCTGTCCTGATAGCACGCGCGAGAGGGAATATTGCTATACTTGAAATTGTTCAAAATCTAAACAGGTTTGTATGAATCTGCACTAGGCCTTTGAGCCAATTTAGAAATACGTAGACATGGATCATGATTGAGGAGAGTTGTGGGTCAACTGACCATGCAAATAAGATTATTTTACTGAATTAACATATACCTGTGATCGAATACCATGAATGCCTCGCTGTCATAACTCCCTTTTGTAATTAATTGATTTATACAACGTGGACATTAATGGTATTAACCGAGAATATTTGTTGTCTAGAGAAAACAAAATCTTCCAGCCTACACTTTCAAATATGTGGTCTGCCTGCCTTCAAATCATTGATTCTGACCTGCTCTTCAGTCATTTAACATATTTAATTATAGTGCAAGATATGTAGATAGTCTAGCCATCACGTCAAATATATGTTTTTTTAACAGATTCAACAGCAAATGACAAGATGTTCTTTTAATGCGAGTTTATTTTTCTTTACACGAACTATAGGTGACAAAACATCTTGAAGACTGCCCTGCAAAATCTAAACATAGAAGGCCAACATGCAAACTATATATTTGTAGACATTTAAAAATGGTTTTAATTATTTATTGAAATATATGATATTATGATTGTGAACTTCTTAATTATTTATTTAAGTGAAATATTTTTGGCATGATACGATTATCGATTTCTATTAATCCTCATCTCTATTTTTAGTATTGTTCAGATTTACTTTCTCTCTCTTCTTCATTTCTTTTAATTGAGGTTTGTGCATGGTATCCTAGTGAATTTATTAAATCTATCAAATTACTCGCATTCCTTAACACTTTGTATGACCCATCTTGCATATAAATTCCTAGTATTTGATATTTTTCGTTTTTTCAACTATTTGATGTTAGTTTGGGTGATAAAAAGTTTTTTTTTTCCTCTTAAACAAATACATAAATATTATAATTCATTCAATTATAAATATTTTAAACATTTTTATAATTAATACACATATTTTATAGATATCAAACAAGAACTATAATATTTACAAATATAAAATATAAATTCATGTGAAAAAAATTATTAAAAAAAAGAATATTCAATATACAACTCTAATTTTTTTTATAATTTTAAAATTATTTTTAATTATATAATTTTTAATAATATTTATCTTAATATTATTTAAAATTTTGATGAATAAGTATTACTTAAGAAAACTACTTAACACCTATGCTTCTAAAATTTTCCATTTAAAAAAGAAGTGTTTGTTTTTTAAGTTATGTATTACACCAAAGCAAAGGAACTCAGACAATTGAAAAACTAGAAAAGGAGAATCCAATCTAATGATTTTATTCCCCATTGTCATCGTTGAGGTACATCACTCATGATAAAAAAATATGTCAATCAAGTTGTTGGAAGCAATATTTAATCAACGTGAAATTTCGAGGAAGTCTCATTTTCACTATTAAGAATATATTTTGGTGTTATGATCATAATGACTATGACCATCTCTTTTAATTTAAGTAGCACTTCTAAATTGTATGCACTTTCATAAGTTTTGGAATTTTAGGATAACTAATTAAGTTTTATTATTATTTTGCAAATATAATTTAGTCGATATAATTATGATTTTTTTTTGTAATTTTAATTTAATTGTTCAATTTATATTTGAGTGAATTTATTTTATAATTTAAGGATTTAAAATAAAATAAAATGTTACTAAATTTATATTTTAGAAAATATAAAATAATGACATTGATATAATTTAGTAAATGTTGAT
>JARHVA010000617.1:817500-827500 GCA_037957365.1 Torreya grandis | reverse complement strand
ATTAATGGATGCTACATGAAGTAAACAAAATGGATACACACAATATTAACACACAAAGTAATCTATTATGGAAAATATTAACAACATCAATGGATCATAAAACATGAGAATAATATATACCATCCATATGTAGCAATGCCATTTTACATGAAAATGGCATATCATGTGACATTGTGTAATAAAAGAGTAACTATAAAGGTATATTTAAGATTTTTTTTTTTTTTTTTTTTAACATGGTAAAATGTTCATATAAAGATATAAGATATAATAGTGAAATCATTGGAACAAGATGCCCCCAATATCTATATGAACATAAACTAAAGGTAAAACCAACATATGTATTCCTATTTGTAACCTATATATCATTCATAACACTCATATATCATGAAATGGATGTGTGCATGTGAATAATATGGCATATATTAAACATGTCATATTTAACATTGGTAAAAGTGTAAACTAGCCATTATGTCATGTTCAAGTCTCAATTTTTTAATTTTTTTTTGAATAGTTGGATATTCTTTTATTTTTTTATTTTTAAAATATTTAAACTTTGGAAAACCTAATCACTCAAAGGGAATACCAAAGTATATTCTTATTGAGGTGGTTGAAGGATACTTTGTCTTATATGAGATGCATCCACTAGTGATGGGTCAAAATCAATACATAAACATGTATCATATATATCATGATCAATGCTCATGAAATTTGAAGTGTAGTGAGTGGATCTATAATGGTGAATATTTTGTGGTATCCATTGTGAAATATGAGGTTATATCACTACTTATATTTGTTTTGGAACATGTTTAAGTTTCTATGGTGACAAATGAGTGTGTTGTATAGGATGGTTCTCTATGTGTTCTTTGGGCAACTCTGTAGCATACTCTATGTATAATAATTGAAAACATAGATGGATAATGTATATGTGTAAAAATTGACTCTATATGATGATCCAAAATATGTGTGTTATCCATCTATAGATAATTACTCTAAATATGCATACTATCCCTTTTTTAATAGTGATCCTAAATATGTGTTTCAAGTAATCATGATGGTGGCGGGGTTGGAGATGGATATATCATTAAATTAAATGGATTATCATATCGTACCCATAGAACTATAAAATTTCAATTGTAATATATGTCTTGTAGACATCCTTTATTTTGGATGAAACTACATGAAGTATTTTCTTCCATGGGTGTCCTAAAAACATGTTGAAGACCCTATTACTTTGTAATGCTAGGAAAAACATGGATAATATGTATGATCCTACCCAAAGAGTTAATAATATGTTCCCCAATGTATTTTGTCTCTTTCCATATTACCCTTTATCTAATTTTTCATTCTTTCAAATCAGGTCATGTGTATCCAGTAGATTAGAGAAATTCTATCATGCAAACATTATCACTTGAGACTTATTCAATAATAACATTATATAAAGGTCATTCCTCATGTAGATATATTTTAATAATGAACTATTATATGAATCATCATCAAATCTCCCACTCTCCTCAAATGTAATCATGGCCGTCTAATATGGAATATCACTAATTGTACCAATAATAGTATATATTGTGAGATCATACATTGTCAGTGGAGGATATATTTTACATGGACGATGTACCTATAGATTTTCTTTGGTTTTTGATGAATCTTTAGAAAAGGGATCATTAAAAAGTTTCAATTTTTTATTTCCATCATGTTGTATTTATAATTAATCTATAAGCATGCAAAAATTGATAATGTTGTAATCAAGGATATCTTGTATCTTTTTTATTATATGGAAATATTGGTTAATTATAATCCCTAAAATATAATGATATTCACAATATTAATTTCCATTATATTTTATTTTTCTAGGTCTGCTTAGACCCAATTATTTAGGAAAAAAGAGTGTGATAGTTCTACACTCTATAAAATTCAATAGAAGCACATGAGGAGATGATGATAAACTTGAAATATGAATCTTTGGTGGAGCTATAAATTATAGTTAGGTATTAGGGATATTACATTTACTATATTCTTTGACTCATTCTTGTTATCAATTATTTTAACCTTATATTTTGGTTTTATTTGAAACTTCATTATTGAGGTAGTCAAAGTAGTTGATGTATGCTTCAATATTTTCAAAAAAATTATATTGATTTATTTTCCAATCAGTATATGGCATTACTCATCAAATGGTTTGAATCTATTGAATATGATTGAATCATTGAGTCATGGTATAAATTTGTTTTTGAAAATATCTTGTATCTCATTATCAGCCGTAACACTGGTAATCTTAGCTAGTATGGTTTTGTATCAAAGCACATATAATATAATTGGTTTTTATGGAAACGTATGAAAATAATTGGTCATACAACCCATGAAACACTCCTAAATATTGAATATGGAGATAATATTACCATATCAATTCATAATATTTAAGATTGATTAGAAATAACTTGGTTAATAGGCTATCATTGTATCCATAATCTATACAAGCAACATGGAGAGAGATAAGATGTTAAATTTCACCTTTAATCTCATAAAATGAGAACTTTAGAGCTAAAAATACTATAGGTAAATGGTATAATTATATATCATGAGATAATGGATTATGGAACATGGAATTAAAATCCATATTATAGATGCATCTTGTTTTAACTTTCTCTAATTACAACACATTTATATGCAGAGCTATAAAATATTCATGAAGTGAACATGCTTAGGAAAAGTTACTTTTATCAATCAATTTTGCACCCTTTGGAAGGTAGTTAAATCCTTCCAAATTTGATGTATGATGAAAAAAACTCAAGGTTGTGGTCACCCTATTGGAGAGGTGAATCTCTAGGTTAAAGGGCTAGCTACCCTTGATGAATCACTTAGGCTCAAACACTACTCTAACACCTGATAGGAAAAGGGAGAGAAAATTAATATAATCGAGGTGATTCACCAATATATCTAAGAATTACCAACTGATTACAATTGTACTTAAAACAAGAGACTAAATTTCACATGACACTAATCCAAATCTACATCTCTACATCAATTTTTCTCATGAAGGTTTTTGAATAAAGCTTGAGCTAGGATGACTATTCCAGAGGTTATGATATGACAATAATGAAAGAAAATTCACTAAACCCATACACACTCCATTTGAACACTTCAAGAGACATGCAAAAGGATTCCAAATTGAACATGAATTCTAAATAAGGACAAATATGCCAGGGAAGTAAACCTATCACTTATCAAGATCAACTAATCAAGCATGTGTATTGAAACCATTCAATGAAGAAGGTAAAACTAAGTTATTCTTCATTGATAAAAGTTTAAAAATGGGAATGAGTTCACCATACCCTTTTGGAGGATTCAAACTTAGCCAATTAATGCTTGATATATATAAAAAGTGAAAGGAGATATATATATATATATATATATATATATATATATATATAGAGAGAGAGAGAGAGAGAGGTGTAAAAAATGAGTTAAAATAATAAATGAGTTTTAAATTGACCCATCAGGCCTTCAAATACAATTTTTAGTTTTTTTAATGTTTTCTTTTACTACAAATGCTGAGGAGGTTTCAAACTTTGCTTAACACCTTCACTAGCTCTCTAAAACTGCCCTTTGATTTGGATTATGGAAAGACAAGTGGCCTTAGTTATTCTGAAATAATGTTTAAATATAACTTTTATCTACTATTAACACCTCTCAAATTATCTCTTTAGGTTCTCTTTGACACATCACTTCATTCATTTGCTAGGAGTCTAGAAGTCTCTTCACCTCACTAGGACATTCTTGTTTACAAGTGTCAAAAATTGAATTCATATTCGACAAATAATTATATCTACATGGATTGATTATTCACATCATGATATACCTAAAACAATTCATTTTGAGATCTAAAACTAACCCCAAGATCTCCTTCTACACCAAAAGCTCCAATTAGGGCTCATTCTTTGTAGCCCTAAAATCATGTAAACCTAATTGTGTAGAGAAATTTATGGATGTTGATAAGAAAATAAAATGATATTTTAGGACAAAATATATCTTTACATCTTCATGCCAAGTTTCAGGTCTTAAGAGTGAGTGTAAGTGTTTTTTTCATCTATTTCTCTCTCATAATTAGCTTTCAATTAGGCCTCCCTGCCTAGAGATTAAATTTTGGTTCCATAGGATTCCTACACATTTAAAACATAAAATAAAATTTTTATTAAGTTTTATTACCACTTGAGGATCCTCCATGTCAAATTTTAGCTTCTGACATCTTGTACAAACCTACCAAGTAGCTTAAAATTGTACTTTTTAGCTTATTCCATTCAATTCCATATATGTAAGTACTGAAAAATGGCATGGGGAGATTATTAGGGTATTTTTGGAAATAATAAATGTTTTTTTTATATATTTTAAAATTCATTTGGATGAATATAAATCCCCTTCTCTCTCATTTGGTTGAAATTGGCACGTTTGGGTAGCTTATGAGTGTTTTGCACTCTTAAGGATGATTCATAAAGGACAAAAATTGGATCAACATAAAAATGCCATGAATCACAAGTGTATATGTGTGTCCTCATATTATAAATATATTTATCCACCATGCATCCTTTCATGGGAGATATGAACATGTTTAGGAGACCCTCGACTAGTAGGTTATGTGTTTGTGAGGTCTGGAAAGAGATGTAGATTATATGTGATGTTATGAGTTTGAATTAGAGTTAAAAATGACCTACATAAGTCTAAGACATATAAAATGACCTTATCACATGATAATATTGTCCAATTTATTCTTTAACCCTCCCATACACACCATTAGTTGATGCTTAGGGTTCTTAAGCCAACTAACTCAAATTAGTCTAGCAGATTGTGTTTTTTCCATTTATTCCATTGTCAAGATTTAAAAATTCATGGAATGATTATATATAATATTTAAAATATCCTTAGTATCTTCCATCTTCTTAACTCAAATCCTTTATTTCCTCAATCAAATTCTCCAAATAGTAATGTTTTGAGAAGGGTATACATAGTCATATAACTTAGACATTTAGGCATGGTTGTAGATGACCATCATATGTGGAGACCCTTGTAGGTTGAAATTATAATATGATTAGTTTCATTTCACATTTAATTATTCTCCCTAAGTTAATTAGAACCATTTAATACCTAGGTGAAGTCAACTCTCCCTTAAGAACCCTATATCATTTTCTAGTTCCATTACTAGTTCTAGGTTATCATATTAAGGTTTTAAGTCTTGTTTTGGCATTTGACACTATAGTTTATGAGTAAGTTCATAAATATTTTATATTCATTGAACACATATCCAAATATCAGTGCTTCCTATCCTATTTATGTCCATATACTGAAATTGACATTAGGTCTGTGGTCTATGAATTGACATCTCCAACTTGTCTAGACTTCATAGGCTTTCCTTGTGAGATGTTATCTTGTGAGGCCAATTCATAATTTGGATATATTAACGTAAATTTTTCAGTTTATAAACTTCATCCATTCTCTTTCTTACTCCGGACTTCAGACTGAGCAAACAATCTCCATTTGGTTAAACAAGTAGCCTTTTCCTTTTGGCAATCTGCCAGTGACCATTAGATAGTTTGATTGTATTATCTATTTTAAGATC
The DNA here is from genome assembly GCA_037957365.1 of Torreya grandis. Taxonomy (NCBI): domain Eukaryota; kingdom Viridiplantae; phylum Streptophyta; class Pinopsida; order Cupressales; family Taxaceae; genus Torreya; species Torreya grandis. The sequence goes on along the minus strand of JARHVA010000617.1, from coordinate 821,883 downwards.
CCATTTTCACATCAATGATCATATAAGGGATTAATAATTTTTGGTATTATGTAACTCCTTCTTTGGAAACTTGAAGACATCATGCTTCTATAAAATACAATCTCTTCCTCATACTCTTCTAGGCTTGGTTGTAGGTGTTGATTGCAAAAGGTTTGAGCATGTGGTTTTGAGTTTGGCCTTTTTAAACTCCACTATTACACCTAAAATATACAAACCTAATTGAGGGATTACTATCCCTTCCTATTAGGTTTAATTGTTATTTTTATAGTACTTCACATACCCCTACTCTCTTCCTCAAACTCAGGCTTCTATTAATATATAGATGTCTTGGATATGTCTTGAGCATGAATCATATGATTATAAATTTTTCACATCATTAGACCTTCTCAAATCATATATTTATTACATATTATACATTATTGAGTCTTCAAGCTTCATCTTGTTATACATTTCAATATCATTTCTCATTAAAGCATACCTATAAGTCTACAGACTTGTAGGTATGCTTTACTCATGTTTTGACCTCTTATTGGTACAAGTGTGGTCTTATAATGTCTTGAGAAAATCCATAAATTGATTACCACCTTGTTCATGATGTCTATAATATTACACAACTCTGATAGTGCAAGACAAACCTTACAAACTCACTTATATAGGAGAATTCAAAATGCAGTCTTCTTGCTAGGAACATTAATGCCACTAGAGGACTGTTATAGAATAGTCAGATGATTGGTTAACATGTAATGAATTATAATTATGGTTAAACATTAAAACATCCCTTGTATGTACTGTAACCTTGTGTAAAGCTCTGAAACAATGAAGGAACTATGACAGTCTTCTTTAACATATATCCAAAATAGAGATTTCTTGTCAATCTAAGCCCACACGTGTGAATTGGATCTTGGAGAATGTGTAAGAGCCATACACAGACCCTATATATACTATATAATATCTCTCATGCTTTAGAATTGTTGCAAACTACCATTTTGAGGAGAAAGATTAAGCATGTGGGGTAGATTAGCTATTTTAGACCACCTTCTCATCTTATAGATTGTTCATAAAGGAGAGGGGATGGATAAGTATACAAATTACATGTATTTGAATCTTAATAGAAACCCCTCATCTAGAAAAAAATTTAGCTTCCATTTCACTCACTTCTATCCATACTGAGCACTTGAAATCTGCCTTTACTATAGCGTACAAGGAGAGTGATAGATGTTCTAAATCAACATTTACAATTTTAAGACCTATACCTAAATTAAAAATGTGGATCTGTCCTATGTAATCTGAAAGGACACTTATAAACCATTTTTTACTTGGAAGTGAGCTATTGAAATCCTTACAAGTATCTTAAACTACTTCATTGGAATCTAAAGTGAGATAACTAACTAGTTTTGACATGCAACTGATGATATGATTTCCTCCCGACATCATGCATGTCAATACCCTTATTGAAATGTTTTTACTTTGTAAAATTATGTAAAAATTCTCATATTAAACCCAAAAGTGACTTAAATAACTTTGGAATGCATGACAAACATAAAACAAACCAATGCATGGTTATATGGCTCTATGAAGTGAACATAACACCTTTTAAGGGCACCTTTGACTTTAGTTGACCTCTTCATTATTGGATTTGACAACTTGATCAAGAAGGAGGCTTTTAAAAGACCCATATTGGCCAAAATGGAAACCTTAACATTGTCCAAAACCTTAAACTATGCTAAAATAACTTAATTTCGTCAAATAAAGTTTAACACTCATTAATAAGGGTAAAAATCATGTTTCAAACAATAGGGATTGAATATTTTTACCTAGGGGTAAAAATTCATAAACAATTTTGTGATTCATAGGGTAACATGCCTACTATACTAATTGTACCAAAAGCCGTGTCTTTCCATTGGGAAATGGGGTCATTTGCACTCAGTTTCAGACCTAATCAGACCTTGACCATGACAAGACATTCTTATTTGACATTAAAACACACACAAACAAGGAAAACAAAACACAAAGAAAATAACAAGACACACACATGTGGATTCAAGCACTTAAGGAACACAACAACAACATAAGCGAATTAGTTATGTAAAATTGATCTGAAAACAACTCTTTCCACCTGGATCAAAGGAGAAGCTTGTAAATCTCTTACTCTATGCGATTAAGGATGGCATGAAGTAATATGACTTTTGATCCTTGGTGTTGTTGTTTTCATATTCTTCTTTCTTGTGAGCCATCTTGGCATTCTCTCAAATGAAGTAATGGTAGCCGCAACCCAATCACCTATGAAGGTGAATTCATCTTGTGTTTACCTTTGATATTTTTACTTTGACCTTTAAAAAGTAAGGCAACTTCAAGGACATCTCAAATCTGATCGACAGGAGATTTAGGGCCTTAAAGAGCCTCAAATTTATTGCATACGTCTCATTAATTCTACCACAGGTCCTCTTGGTCCATGAAGGCAACAACTACTTTATCTTATATTGGCTCTTCTAATACAATCTCTTGATCATATTCAAGAGTGTCATAGCCATCATAGATTGCTCCACCATGGATTTGAGACTCTTGGTAGTGTTGTTGAAGACAAGTTTGCTTATTCTTACATTCTTCATCAACAAAAGTGTTGTGGGTCAACTGTCATCTGTCCTGATAGCACGCGCGAGAGGGAATATTGCTGTACTTGAAATTGTTCAAAATCTAAACAGGTTTGTATGAATCTGCACTAGGCATTTGAGCCAATTTAGAAATACGTAGACATGGATCATGATTGAGGAGAGTTGTGGGTCAACTGACCATGCAAATAAGATTATTTTACTGAATTAACATATACCTGTGATCGAATACCATGAATGCCTCGCTGTCATAACTCCCTTTTGTAATTAATTGATTTATACAACGTGGACATTAATGGTATTCACCGAGAATATTTGTTGTCTAGAGAAAACAAAATCTTCCAGCTTACACTTTCAAATATGTGGTCTGCCTGCCTTCAAATCATTGATTCTGACCTGCTCTTCAGTCATTTAACATATTTAATTATAGCGCAAGATATGTAGATAGTCTAGCCATCACGTCAAATATGTGTTTTTTTAACAGATTCAACAGCAAATGACAAAATGTTCTTTTAATGCGAGTTTATTTTTCTTTACACGAACTATAGGTGACAAAACATCTTGAAGAGTGTCCTGCAAAATCTAAACATAGAAGGCCAACATGCAAACCATATATTTGTAGACATATAAAAATGGTTTATATTATTTATTGAAGTATATGATATTATGATTGTGAACTTGCCAATTATTTATTTAAGTTAAATGTTTTTGGTACAATACATATCGATTTCTAATAATCTTTATCTCTATTTTCAACATTGTTCAGATTTTATTTTTCTCTCTTTTTCATTTCCTCTATTTGAGGTTTGTGCATGGTGTACTAGTGAATTTCTTAAACTATCAAATTACTCACATTCCTTAACACCTTGTATGACCTGTTTTGTATATAAATTCCTAGTATTTGATATTTTTCATTTTTTCAACTATTTAATGTTAGTTTGGGTGCTATAAAGTTTTTTTTTCCTCTAAAACGAATACATAAGTATTATAATTCATGCAATTATAAATATTTTAAACATTTTTATAATAAATTACACATATTTTATAGATATCAAACCAGAACTATAATATTTACAAATCTAGAGCATAAATTCATGTGGAAAAAATTATTTAAAAAGAGAATACTCAATATACAACTCTAATTTTTGTTATAATATTAAAATTATATAATTTATTATTTTTAATATTATTTAAAATTTTGATGAATAAGTATTATTTAAGAAAACTACTTAACACCTATGCTTCGAAAATTTAATATAATTCTTATATTAAAAATATTGTTTCGATTTAAAAAAAGATTTTTTTTTTTTTTTAGGTTATGTATTACACCAAAGCAAATGAACTCAGAGAATTGAAAAAACTAGAAAAGGAGATTCCAATCTAATGATTATATTCCCCATTGTCATCGTTGAAGTACATCACTCATGATAAAAAAAAATGTCAATCAAGTTGTTGGAAGCAATATTTAATCAACGTGAAATTTCTAAGAACGCTCATTTTCACAATTAAGAATACATTTTGGTGTTATGATCGTAATGACTATGACCATCTCTCTTTTAATTTAAGTAACACTTCTAAATTGTATGCACTTTCATAAGTTTTGGAATTTTAAGATAACTAATTAAGTTTTATTATTATTTTGCACATATAATTTAGTTTACATAATTATGATTTTTTGGTGTTGTAATTTTAATTTAACTCCAATTTATATTTGAGTGAATTTATTTTATAATTGAAAGATTTAAAATAAAAGAAGATGTTACTAAATTTATAT
>JARHVA010000617.1:755000-807500 GCA_037957365.1 Torreya grandis | reverse complement strand
CTACAGGTCTACAAACATGTAGGTATGCTTTCCTCATATTTTGAACTCTTAGTGGTACAAGTGTGGTTATATAATGTCTTGAGAACATACCTAAATTTATTACCACCTTGTCCATGATGTCAAGACAATTACACACCTCTGATAGTGCAAGAGAAACCTTACAAACTCACTTATATAGGAGGATTCAAATTACAATCTGCTTGTTAGTAACATTAATGCACTAGAGGCCTGTTATAGAATAGTCAGATGATTGGATAACATTTAATGAAGTATAATTATGATTAAACATTAAAACATCCCTTGTATGTATTTTAACCTTGTGTAAAGCTTTGAAACAATGAAGGAACTATGACAATCTTCTTTAACAAATATCCAAAATAGAGATTTCTTATCAATCTAAGCCCACAAGTGTGAATTGGAGATTTTAGAATGTGTAAGAACCATAGACAGACCCTATATATCCTCTATAATGTCTCTCATACTTTTAAATTGTTTTAAACTACCATTTTGAGGAGAAAGATTGAGCATGTGGGGTTGAATAGCTATTTTAGGCCACCTCCACATCTTATAGATTTTTTAGAAGGGAGAGGGGATGGATATGTATAAAAATTACATGCATTTGAATCTTACTAGAAACCCCTCATCTGGAAAAAAATTTAGCTTCCATTTCACTCTCTTCTATCCATACTAAGCACTTGAAATCTGCCTTTACTAGCTGCCACGGAGAGTGTTAGATGTTCTAAATCGAAATTTATAATTTTTAGACCTATACCTAAATTGAAAATGTTGATATAACCTATATAATCTAAAACAACACTTATAAACCGTTTTTTATCTATAAGTGAGCTATTGAAGTCCTTACAAGTGGCTTAAACTACTTCATTAGAGTTTAAACTAAGATAACTAACTAGTTTTGACATGCAACTGATGATATGACTTCCTCCTAACATCATGCATGTCAATAACCTTCTTCAAATGTTTTTACTTTGTAAAATTACATACAAATCCTCATATTAAACCCAAAAGTGACTTAAATGACTTTGGAATGCATGACAAACATAAAATAAACTAAAACATGGTTATATGGCTCTATGAAGTGAACATTACACCTTTTAAGGGCATTTTTGACTTTATTTGACCTATTCACTATTGTATTTGGCAACTTGATCAATAAGGAGGATTTTAAAAGACTCATATTGGCCAAAATGGAAACCTTAACATTGTCCAAAACCTTAAACAATGCTAAAATACATTAATTTCCTCAAAGAAAGTTTAACGCTCATTAATAAGGGTATAAATCATGTTTCGAACCATAGATATTGACTATTTTTACCTAGAGGTAAAAATTGGTAAACAATTTTATAATTCATAGGGTAACATGCCCACTATACTAATTATACCAGTAGCCATGTCTTTCCATTAGGAAATGGAGTCATTTTCACTTAGTTTCATACCTACCTTGACCTTGAACATGAAAAGTCAATATTATTTGACCTTAAAGCACACAAAAATAAGGACAAGAAGACACAAATAAACTAACAAGACACACACATGTGCATTTAATCACTTAAGGAACACAACAACAACAACAACAACAACAACAACAACAACAACATTAGTGAATTAATTACGTAAATTTGACCTGAAAACAACTCTTTCCACTTGGAATAAAGGGGAAGCTTGTAAATATCTTTCTCCATGGGATTAAGGACGAAATGAATTAATATGAATTTTGAGCCTTGGTGTTTTTGTTTTCATATTATTCTTGCTTGCAAACCTTCTTGGCATTCTCTCAAATGAAGTAATGGTAGCCGCAACCCAATCACCTGCGAAGTTGAATTCATCTTGTGTTTACCTTAGAGTTTTTTACCTTGACCTTTAAAAGGTAAGGAAACTTCAAGGAAATCTCCAATATGATTGATAGGAGGTTTAGGCCCTTGAAGATCCACAAATTCATTACATACTTCTCATTAGTTCTATCATATGTCCTCTTGGTCCATGAAGGCAAGAACAAACTTATCTTATATCGGCTCTTCTAATACAATCTCTTGATAATCTTTAAGAGTGTCATTATCATCATAGATTGTTACACCATGGATTTGAGACTCTTATTGGTGTTCTTCAAGACATGTTTGCTTATTCTGACATTCCTCATCAACAACCTGATTTTTATCTCTTAGAGGTTTTAAATTCTCAAAACCTTTATACTCATTAATGATGTGAAAATAGATCTACCACATGTCCTTCACATATATTTTAACCTACTCATGAGACTCAAAAAACTCAGTTAATATGATGTTCCTCTCAAAATCCTTTTCTTCCATGTCTTGATTAACCTCTTCATTGGCCAATGTAGAAATCCTGACACTCTCTTCATGAGTAATTATAACCTTATCAAGATCATCTCTTTCTTAATTTAAGAAGACTGATTTGTATTTTTCTTCACTAAGTAGAGTACCAATTATAAATTCTTCATCATAGATACTAGAATTATCATCACCAACTTCAACTATAGCTTGATCTTATTCACTTATCTCCCATTGGACAAGTTCCTCTTCAAGGAGGGATGTTATGTGAGGGATAAGGGTATGTTAATGAATTGGATAGGGAGTATGATGTATGGTGAATGGCTCATGAGTAGGCATGGGAATGGAGGGAAACCTCTTTAAAAATGAAACCTTAATAATGGTGGATTCTTAAATAAACTCTTATAGGAAAATTAAAGTTAGTTGGGAAATAAAAGGGGCATCTTCGAAAAAAAATTTATTTTTCTCATAACATTCTTAAAGATGTTTAACAATTGAAAATTTATCCTCAACCTTATCAATTAGAGTTTCAGTCATGTTTTGAATACACTCTTGGATAGACTTCCAAAATAGACAAGTTAAAGTCTCTTCAGGAGAGGACAATGGGGCTTGAATAGGCAAAAAGCTCTCTTTATCTTCAACCTCTTTATTTTGGCTTGATTCAAGTCATTTCATCTTCAACTCTAGCTCTTTATTTTTTCTATTTATACTCTCTTGGAATATATTCTCTTGAATGTGATTAGTGACCTCATGAGGATAAGGGACACAAAAGGGATGATAGGAGGTATAAAAGGACTCTTGAGGAGATATGAGATAGATTTGCATAGGTTTAGATTCATTTTTGAATTTAAATCCCCAATCTATAATTGTTTCACCTTGCCCACATGATGACTTTACCACTTGGTTCTATCTTGGAATCTTGAAGAACTTCTTAGGGGGTTCTTGAGGAAGAGAAGTGGAATTTTGAATCTCAATAATAGATTCTCAAAAAAAATCTCCTCTTTCCTTTGAATACTCTCTTGGATGGAATTACAAGAAGGAAAAGTTTGAGAAACACATGAAGGACTTGGAACACTTAGAAGCTCACTTGGAAAGGTCTCTTGGGGAAGAGTGGGTGCCATATATGAGGGTTGAGGTGGTATGTATGAAGACACATAAGGGTAATGGAGTTGGACTTATTGTTATTCATGTTTATTTAGCTTATCTTCAATGATTTTAATAAGACCACTTACATCCATCATCTCATTTTATAAGCTTTGCCAATTTACTCTCTCAATAGGTAACTATTATTCTTTCATTAACTACAATGAATCTCTCATGTCATGAATGAGATGAATAGGGATATCTTGACCATATCCACTTTGTGTGTTAAGGTATATCATGTACCTCTCATGGATTAAGATAATTTGCATAAAACTTGAAATGGATTGGTTTGAGGAGTAGCTATGTTGGATATTAACATATTTTCATTGAGAAGGTTGGTCATATATAAAATCATGGAGATGTAGAGGGAATGTAGGCTCACTATATGATTGATATGATCCATGACAAGGATGATAATGATTATATAATAAGGCTGGTATGGATAACCATAGGGATGAGATACCCCATCAACTTACATGAAAATAAAATTCATCTCAAACTCAGCCATAACAAATTCATCAAGATAATGAAATGAAATATAACTTACTTTTAATGAGTCATTAGGCTAATAAAACTAGCTGATCATGAATAGAGTCACCATTGATTTTTTGAATGCCTCCAAAGGCTGATAATTAGAAGAACAACACCAATAATTCTTCCATAACTCTAGACCTTAGTCCCATGGGGCATGCCAAAAGTATTATCAAACAAATTTTGAAGAGAGTTCAAGCTTTGCAAATTTGATGTAACATGGAAACACCTAAAGGTTTAATGTACCCTATTAGAGAGGTGAATCTATAGGTAAAAGGTATAGCTCCCCTTGATGAATCACTTAGTGTTAAAAACTAACCTAACACTTGATAGGAAAAGGGAGAGAAACCTACTATAATGGATGTGATGCACCAAGTATAGCTGATCACTACCAACAGACTAACTTACACATGACACTAATCCAAATCTACCTCTATACATCAATGTTACTCATGATGGTTTGTGAAGAAATCTTGAGCTAGGAGGACTTCTTAAGAGGTCATGATATGACACTAGTGAAAGGCAATTCATTATACCCCTACACACTCCACATGAAAACTTAAAGAGACATACAAAAAGGATTCCAAATTGAACATGAATGCTACATAAGGACAAGCATGTCAAGGAATTTAGCCTATCACTTAGTAAGATCAACCAATAAAGCATGGATATTGAAAATAGTCCATGGATATGGTAAAAATCAATTATTATTCATTTATAAAAGGCATTAAATGGGTAGGTATTAACCATACCTAGGTGAAAGATGAAAACTTGGCCAATTAAAACTTAATATATAGAGCAAGTTAGAGAATAAGGAGGGAGAGAGAGAGAGAGAGAGAGAGAGAGAGAGAGAGAGAGAGAGAGAGAGAGAGAGAGAGAGAGAGAGAGAGAGAGAGAGAGAGAGAGAGAGAGAGAGAGAGAGAGAGAGAGAGAGAGAGAGAGAGAGAGAGAGAGAGAGAGAGAGAGAGAGAGAGAGAGAGAAGTGTCTAAAATAAGTTAAAATAAGAAATGAGTTTTGAAACTACCCCATCAGGTCTTCAAATATAATTTCTAGTCGTCCTAAGATTCTCTTTTTCTTCAAGTGGTATGGAAGTTTTAAACTTTCCTTGAAACCTTGACTAGCTCTCTAAAACTACTCTTTGCTTTCGCTTTTGGAATGACAAGTGGCCTTTTTGATAGTGATATAATGTTGAGTTACACCTTTTATTTATTATTGACACCTCTCAAGTAATCTCTATAGGTTCTCTTTGACACGTCACTTCATTTTCTTGCTAAGTGTCTAGAAGTATCTTCACCTCACTAGGTTAATCTTGCTTGGAAGCTTCCAAACTTTAAATCATCTTCTCCAACTCATTGTCTCTCCATGTATGTCATATTAAAATCATACTATACTTGAACCAATTCATTTTGAGTTCTCAAAATAACCATAAGAACTCATTATACACCCAAAGCTGTAATTAGGTATCATTCCTTATATCCCTGAAATCATGAAAACGTCATTATGTATAGACTTGTATAGATGGTAATAAGAAATTAAAGACATATTTAAGGATCCAAAATGGTCTTACAACTTCATGACAAGGTTTAGGTCCTTAGAGTGAGTGTAAGTGTCCTTTTCATCTATTTATCTCTCCTATCTATGTCTCAATTAGGCCTCCCTATCGAGAGACTAAAATTTTGGTTACATAGACTTCCCACACATGTTATAATTCAAATAAATGTATGATTTTGTTTCATTACCTCCTAAGTATTATCCATGTCAAATTTGAGATTTTAACACACTCTACAGACCTACCAAGTAGTTTAAAATATTCTTTTTGGTCTATTTCCATATAATTCCATACATAAAAGTACCAACCAATGGTATGTGGAGGTGACTAGGGGAGTTTTAAACTTCAACCATGTTGTTTAAAGAATTTTACAATTCATCTAGATTCATATATATCATCTTCTCTCTCATCAAGTTGAAATTGGCCTATTTGAGTAGCTTGTGAGTGTTTTGCACTCTTAAGGATGACTAATAAAGGATAAAATTTAAATGAACATATAAATACCATTAATAATGAGTTCATATGGGTTTATTATTATTCAAAATATATTGATCCACCATTCATACTTTCATGGGAGATATGAACATGTTTAGGAGACGCTCGGCTAGTAGACTATGTGTTTGTGAGGTCTAGAGAGATGTGGCCTATATGTGATGTTATAAGTTTGAATTTGAGTTTAAAATTATATAAATAAGTTTTAGACATCTACCATGACCTTATCACATGATACTCTTGTCGCATTTCTTATTTAAATATATTATATAGACAATTAGTTGATGCCTAGGGTTCTCAAGCCAACTAACTCAAATTACGCCCTAGTAAATTGTGTTTTTTTTTCATTTCCTCCACTGTAATGGATTATAAATTCATGGGATTCTTGTAAATAATATTTTCCATTTCCTCATGGTCCTCAATATTCTTAACTCAACTCCTTTATTTCTTCATTCAAAGTTTCCAAGTAGTAATGCTTTGAGAAGGGTATACACAATCATCTAAATTAGACATTTAGGCATGGTTGTAGATCACCATCAGATGTGGAGATCCTTGTAGGTGGTAATTTTGCTCTGATTATTTGTATTTTAAATTGCATTATGTTTCCTGAGGTACTTAGAACCATTTCATACATAGGTGAATTAAACTCTGCCTTGAGAACCCTCTATCCTTTTCTAGTTTTATGACTAGTTATAGGTTATCATCTCAAGGATTTAGGTATTTTTTTGTAATTTGACACTATAAATTATCAGTAAGTTCATCAATATTTTATATTTATTGAATACCTATCCAACTATCAATGCTTCCTAGCATATATACTTCTTCCATATACTAAAATTGACATTAGGTTTGTGGTCTATGAAATGAGGTCTTCAACTTGTCTAGACTTCATAGTCTTTCCTTATAAGATACTATATTTTGAGGCCAATTCATCATTATGAGATATTAAGTTAACATTTACCATATTTATAACCTTCATCTAATCTCTTTCTTACTCCTAACTTTAGACTGAGCAAACAATCTCCATTTGGTTAAACAAGCAGCCTTCTCCTCTTTGCAATCTATAGGTGACTATTAGATAGTCTAACACTGTTATTTGTTTTAGGATCCAATTTTCAAATAAATCATCATCTTAGGGATTTATAATTTTTGGTACTATGGAACTCCTCCCTTGGCATTTTTGAGACATCATTCTTCTATAACATACAATCTCTTCCTCATACTTTTATAGGCTTGGTTGAAGTAGTTAATTGGAGAAAGGTTTTGAACATGTGATTTTGTGCTTTGAATTTTTCAACTCCACTATGACACCTATAGTAACCAAACATAATTGAGGACTCACTCTCACTTCCTACTAGATTTGATTAGTAGTTTTAATAGTACTTCACATATCTTAACTCTCTTCTTCAAACTCATGCCTATGTTAATTAGTAGATGTTTTGGATATGTTTTTGAGCATGAATCATAAGATTATACCTCTTACACATCCTTGGAAATTATAAAATCATAGAGGTAAGTATAATATCCATTATTCACTCTAAAAGCATCATTTTGGTATACATTTTTTATTAAATCAAACCCTACACGTCTGCGTACATGTAGGTCTACTTTCATCATTTTTTTGACCTCTTATTAGTGCAAGTGTGGTCCTCTCAAGTCCTAATAAAATCCAAACATTAATTACCAAATTGTTCATGATTTTAATACTATTACACAGTTTCAATAGTTCAAGATAACCCTTGTATATTAACTTATGTAAGAGGCTTCAAAATATAATATAGTTGCTAGTAACATTAATTCCACTAGAGGACTGGTATAGAATAGTCAAGTGACTCAAGAACATTGAATGAATTAGAAATATGGTTGAAACATTAAAACATCCATTGTATGTACTAGAACCTTGTGGAATGTTCTAAAATAATGAAGGAACTATGATGGTTTTCTTTAACATATATGCAAAATGGATCTTTCTTATCAAGATAATCACACACATGTGAAATGAATATTATATAACACGTAACAAGATTTCATAGACCCTATAGATCCTTTGTTATCTCTCTCATGTATTCAACTTATTACAAATTTCCATTTTGAGGAGAAATATTGAGCATGTGGGTTAACTAGATATTTTAGACCACTCCTAGTATTATTGATTATTCATAAATGAAGGGATGGATTTGTAGAAAAATATCATGGATTTGAAGCTTACTAGGACCCCATCCTATGGAAAAAATTCTAGGTCTCAATTATCTCTCCTTTGTCTATATTGACTACTTGAAATCTACCTTTACTAGCTTTCAAGGAGAGTGATGAAGGTTGTGAAACAAATTTTATAATTTTTAGAACTGTACATACATTAAAAAAATGGATCTAACTTATGGAAGCTGAAAGGAAAATTTAAAACCATTTATTACCTAGAAGTGAGCTATTGAAGTTCATAAAAGTATCTTGCCCTGCTTCTTTAGAGTCTAAACAGACCCTGACATGCAACTAATTCTCTGAATTCCTCCTGATATCATTCACATTAGGACACTTCTTGAAATGTTTATCTTTTGAAAAATTATGTACAACTCCTCATATTAATCCCAAAAGTGATTTAAATGATTTTGGAATGCATGAAAACCCCAAAATAAACTAATGCATGGTTATATGGTTCTATGAAGTAAACACAACACCTTTCAAGGCCACCTTTCACTTTAGTTGACCTCTTCATTATTAGCTTTGATAACTTAAGCAAGAAGGAGGATTTAAATAGACTCTTATTGGACACAATGTAAACTTTAACATTGTCAAAAGCCTTAAACTATGAAAAAATACCTTAATTTCCTCAAAGAAGACTTGTGGCTCATTAACAAGGCTAACAATCATGTTTCAAACCATAGGGGTTGAAATTTTTGATGTAGGGGTAAAAATTGTTCAACAGTTATTAGTATCGCAATGGGAATCTACTTTTTTTGAAATACTTATGATGCCCCTAAATTTTGGGTAAATGTCACATAGGTCATGAAAGCTTTAGGTATGGCAATGGTACCTTTTTTGATGGTATGACTACCCAATGTGGAGTAAATATCTTGAAAGTATTCATTAATAATGGTAAATGGATCTTGTTGAAGTACTTAGGATGTATCAATATTAACTTATTGTGAAATTTTGGATGTTGTAATCAATTTTTAAGCTCTACCAAGGGTTAAGAAGTGTTGTCATTGATGTCATTAATGCCAAGGTGAATCTAATGAAGGTGCATGAGAAGTGGTAATTGATGTATGAGAATGATATGACAAGGTAAGGCTGATGTAAAAAGTGACTAAGGATAGATGGTAGTATGTGATATGTCAAGGTACATAAGAGTATTGATTTGATGAGAATTGTCATGTGTGGTGTGAGCATAAAAGGTATAGATCATGGAAGGATAAGCATAGTTAATAATTTGTGATGAGAGAAGATGCATTGAGAAGTGTGTGGTCAAGAGATAATTTGAAGGTAAGAGAGAATTGGAAGTCAAAAGAGAATTCGAAGTCAGCTAATGTCTTTTTTGTTGGTTGATGACAAGGTTCAGGTCAGCATGAAGTTGTTTGTGTTCTCATTGAAGGTTTTTCTAATGGTATGATGGAAAGTAGGTCTACAAAGAGTATTGTTGTGAGCAAGACCAGTGGGGAGTGTTTTGTGTGACAAGCTTATGAGTATTGAAGGTATGTAGTGTGAAAGAGAATATTTTAATGGTTGTGAATTTTGTTATATTGTTGCCATTGTTGTCAAATTCATAGGTAGCAAGTCTTTGAGGTTAAGTACTAAAGTAGCTTAAGCCTATCAATGACATGAAGAAACCTTATTAGAACATATGAGTATGGTGGCTTGCTGAGATGAGTGCACATAAGCATGAGTGGTTGCATTAGGTTACTTGAGCATGCATGTGAGGCATTAAGAACACTCATAAGAGTTTCAAAGTGATCCTATAGGGGCAGGACCTTCAGACCAAGTATGTACCTAGACCACTCCTAAACCCTACCTGGCCTAATGATGTATCATGATCTATTAAAAAAGGCATGAAAAGGATATATGGTAGTGTTTAAGTGTGAGAGAGGTTTTTTGAGTATGTGAGTGAGGTGGAGAGCACATGGAAATAGGCATAAAGGTTATTTTTAAGGCCTATTGTGATTTGTAGGTCAAGGTATATAGAGAAACTAGAAAGAGAGTGGCCTAATGAGGGTTCATGATCACATTTCAAGGTGTTTAAACTCACCCAAGCATTGTCAGAGGTGAGGTATGTTGTTTCATGTTTGTTCATGTAATTTGAGAACATATTTTGAAGGACAAGGCATGGAAATTTATTTTTAGGTATCTCGAGTGCCTAATATTTCATGTAAACTATACTTTATTTCCTAATAATAATGTTGTAAAACTTGAAATAAGGATGAGGTTAGTAGAACCTAGATTTGTTTTCACTCCATGATCTAGATGATTATAGATACTCCTCTTTGTCTAGGGAGGAATGACCTACATATAAGAAAGCACTGAATAAATGGTTGATTAGTTAGATAGTAGGGTGGATTGCCTAGCAAGATAGATCCACACTTTTAAATAAGCAAGTTCTAAAAATGAAAGATAAATTGCTTGCATGAATAATAGAGGATACTGATATCAAATATAGTAAGTGCTTGAAAGAGATGAATTTGACTAATGATAGCCATAAACTATTGATTATTAATTATAAATAAATCAAACATGGTTCAAAAAATAAGCTGATGTTTTGTACTTAAGCAGAAGGTTAGAAAGTGGGATTTGGTTGGGGTCTAATAGGTGAAATTAGCTTGCCATTTGAATTGTCACATAGTATCCTTCTGTGGTTGGTTGAACTATCGATGGTTAAGTAACCATAAATGGTTGGATGACCATTTATGGTTGATGGCAGACCATTGTTGGTTAACTAACTATTAATGGTTAATGTCAGATTTAGCTTAGGTAAGCGTAGGTCTAGTATGGAAGGTGGATGAGTGATTTTGGGAGGTGGGTTTAGGCTAGAGGTGGGATGCAAGACAAAAAAAACTAATTATTGACAATATAGACTTAGAACTATTACTTGAATAATGTTGAGGTGAATGGCTAAAAACCCATTATGGACCCTAGAGAAATTCCAATAGAGTGTTGGTATCTTTTCTATGATTGATGAACTTCAACACTTTGGATCTCTAACCTAATCATTGGTTTGTTGGAAGAATAGCTGCAAAAGAAGTTATGATATGAGAAGCTTTGATAATTGTTGATTTTATTTGATGATTTTCTACCCTTTTCACCTCTTCCTCCTCTCTTTTTATAGAAGAAAGGGAGAGGTGAAACAATAAATTCAAACAAGGTCTTAATAGGTCTTTTAGTTTTAGTCTTAACCTGCATAATTATGTGAGTAGATAAGATTAAAAAATTATGGTGGAGTTGAGTTGGAGTTAACCCTTAAGGTGGGTTAAGGTTGATCATCAATGGTTAGGTCTAACCATTGATGGTTAGGGGTTGACCATTGGTGATGGATAGGTGAAAGGTAGAATGGTCAAAGTTAGTCATTTTGACTTAGGTTTGGTGGGGTAATGGTCAGGATGTGGTCCCTATGGGTTCTCAAGGTGGTTTAGGGGTTGGTAAGACATATATAACTATAGAGTGTAGATTTTTAGTGTGTACACTTTACCCATTTATATTATGTAGCTTGCATCATCAAGCTGCAAAACAAAAAATAGAAGGTTTGTTAAAGGTTCAGCTACCTCAAGTATGGGAGGAGGTTCTCCCCATCAAACTAAGATTTTATGAGGTGAAAAAGAATTGGGTGTGGGTTTGACAAGTGATTGAGTGGGTTATAATGTTGGTTAGGTTGGGTATTAAGGCACAAACATGCACATAGAATTTGACTAAAGGCGATATCACATATCATGCATAGACTAGGTTGCCATGTTTGAGGTAGTTGATAAAACATGTGGTGTTATAAGGATAAGTGAAAAGTGGAGAAATTGACTGCATTTAGGTGTGGTAGTTAGGTTGTACTTGTAAACTTAAGTCTCCTAGGCAAGATCAGTGTATTAGCAATTATCTAAGGTAGGAAGTGCTCCCAAGAAGACATAATTGGGTGAATGCATAAAAGCAACATGATTTCAAATTTTTTGAAGATGGTAAAGTAACCATAGTGATAAAAGTGACCAAGGTAATGTTTTCATAAAACATGTAGAAGTTGGTACAAAGTGACCAATATTATGGTTGGTGTGTTTTTTGGAGTAGGCAAGCTCTAGTGGGTATGTATTTGGTAATGGCAAGGGTAAGTTGTCTTATTTTTTTATAAAAATTATGGTTGTTATGAAAATAAAGATGGGAGGTTGATTATTGATGGTCAGAGTTGATTTTTGGTGGTCACCTACTTACCATTGATGGTCATACATCAGCCCTAAAAGGGTGATAGCAAAAAGGCCATCGAGGGTTTTCATTTCCTCATTTATATTTAGTGACCCTCAGTGATTTAAAGTTATTTTGGGAAAAAATAAATGGTAGTGGTTACCTTGTTAATGAGAGAGTGAATTGAGTGATTGGTTGGAGGTGAGTGAGGGTGGCTAGGTTTGATTAGTTAGATATTTTATTATCAAGGATGTAGAGAGGGCAAAATAGAGTACGGGGCACAATGATGGTTCCTAAAGCTCCTCCATGTCAATGATCATGAAATGAGGTAGGGGTTCAATTAAATTTTGAATATTTGTTGTTAAAATATTTGATGTTGGGTTAGGGTTAGGGTTAGGGTTAGATTTAGGGTCAAGTTGGTGTAATTAGGTAGGTGGAGGTTATGGGGATGAAAATGGTAGAGATGGTAAAATTTTGGAGGGGTAGTGTATGTAGGGGAGGGTAGAATTTTGTAGATAAGGTTTAAGTTGATTTTGTTAGATGTGTTGATATTTTTAGGGTGTTAGGGTTAGGGTTGGATCACCAATAGTCACCATATAGTGACTATCGATGGTCGTTATCAATCATCACTAGTCGATGAGTGACCATTGATAGTCGATAGGTGACCATTGATAGGTCACTATATGTTGATTATCAATAGTTGATCCCTAACTATCGATGGTCGATGGTATTTGTTGATGCTTAAAATTATGCTTGTTTCCAACACCAACAATTGGAAGTTTCAGGAATGTGGGACTTGTGACTTGAAACGACCTCCAAATTTCAAAGAAGTTGACTCTTCTTTATCTCAAATGTGTAATGAGAAAAGGGATAGAAATTAATTAGAAACACAAATGCAATGAAATAAAATCTAGCTATGGTGATGAACCTGAGTTTAATTTAATCCTTAACACTAAACACAGAGAAGCTATATTTAAGATTCAATTACATTGAAGAGCAAACTATGCATGATCAATGTAAAAGATGAAAACAATAGAATCAAAGGCTCACACTTAGACTATTCTTGTAGTAACATAGAAAATATAAACAAAGGCACATAACTCAGTCTTCTTGTTAATTTTCTAGTTACATAAAAGGCACAAAAACATGCATAGTTATACAAACTTTTTAAATCAAGAAAATAGAACAAAGGCAAATGATATTACTAGCCACAATAATAAAGTCTAAAACTTCTTGATAACAATCTCTTGTAGAAAATTCTCTCTATCTTCTGATCTCGATGATCCTTTTGATGATACCTGGACTCATATTTATAGCATCAGACTAGCTCTATATTGCCCATACATTCCCAATCCAACTGTCTAACTGAACTCTAACCAAACTGAAAGTGTTTAACAAAGATATTTCTTGAATTTGAAATGTTTTGTCTCCCTACAATGTTCATTAGCTTAAATAGATACACAGGATGCTTCCCACTATGAAACAAGTGAGGACACTTGGTAGTATCCACTTTTTCACTTGAAAACTGTCTCATTATTTAGGCAACACTGGAAAATGACACTTGGTAGCTTCTGTGGTGCTTATAGAAGACACACAACACTTTCTACATAACTTATACTCTTTACTATTTCTTTTCTTGGGAGTGTTCCATCTTTGACACTTGTCATAGTTTGTTGCATCAAAACTTTAACAACATAAAAAAATGTGACCCAAAACACTTCTTACTCGAGCAACATTAAAAAGGAATGGGGATAGGTGGCGCTTTCCATGTATCTTTAACAAGGGACACATGGCAGTCTCCACTTTCTTTAAAAGCTTTTAGACACTTTTGAAAAACCTTTGAAATGTGACACGTGGCTATCTCAGTGGGGCTCTAGCTATACTATAGAAACATTCAGGCCTCATTTTAGATTCAAACAGATGATGACACTTGGTGGCTTCTGTTGACTTTAAAAACAAAACATGGGGCCCACCATAGTCTTTACTCAATCAACAAAACAAAATGAAGAAATTGTGGACGTCGAAACTTGGTGGCTTCAACTACTTTTAGCTAGGGGCACATGGTAGCTTCCACTATTTTTATAAAAATATATTGAAACCTTACGTAGTTTCCACTTGTCATCCTCCATGTACACTGAGAAAACTTAATGAAAGAAGCCTTTGAAAATCATAAGAAACATGAAACATGGATGCTAACACTTGTTGTGCTCTACTAAATTACTATGAGACATGTGGCACATTCTAATGCTTTTTAGAAACAAAGTATAATGTGTCCTAGATGATGACACTTGGTATGTTCTACGTAACTTTGATACTTAGAAAAAATTTAGGCAAAAATGAAACTTGTGCCCATGTTGTGTCAAAACTTCACTACCTCGAAACTAAAATGTGCAGGGACAAAACTTGGAGCGTGCAACTGAAACTCAAAATAAAATGTAGAGTATTTTTTACTCTACAGTTATTGGTGACCCCAAGGAATTTTGAGCCTACTCAAAATAAATCCACAACTCCCACATGAACAAATGGGGCAAAATCACAAATTTAGTAAGGCTATTCGATAAATAGACCACTCATCATCAGATAATTCCTTCTTATTTTGTAATTCGTGGAAGGATAAATCAAGGTTGATGATATCGTTGTGTGAAAAATTATGCAAAATATGAACTATAGCCTTCAATTGGAATTCAAGCTGGGACATGGGCATCAAGATAGCTTCCACTTCAGACACTGATGAATCATCTATTAATCCTTTGAAAACTACCTAATCACTTTGCTTGGCTAACAACAAAGGTTTAAATTCATCAACCATCAACACAGTGTTGCTATCAGGAAAAGGGGATGGAAGGCCCAATTTCACCAAATCTTCAATATGTTGTTTCATGTCTTTGATTCCTTCTTTCACCACATCTAGAAGCTCTTCATATTTAATTACTGAGGAATTAAAACTAAGAACTTCATTCACTCTTTTAGTAGTGATCATTCTATCACTAATCCCTTCTACTAATAATGTTCCATCAGTTGCATCATATAGTTTTTGCAGCAGCATTTGAGAGTTAAACACTCTCACAAAGATAGTGGATAGAGTGGCTTCAACTGAAGTCTCCACCTTTTCACACAATTTTTGTGCATTTAGTAGAAAATTTAGAGAGGTTCTGAGCTGAGTAATCTCCTCAGAGATTTTTTTCCATATTGATACATAAAGCTCCTTAACCAGATTTAAAACCCCTACATTCTTTAGCCTATTAGCCAACTCAAATGTCAATTATTCTGTCATTTATTGCTTATCTTGAAGTTGGGTCTGTACAACAGTGGCATTGTTCTACTCATTCAATAGCTTCTATTGAAGTTGAGTGACCTGTAGCAGGCTTTCCTCACATTTTTCCTATAATGTTCCGTTTTCCCACCTTAAAGTTGTCACTACATCTTTCACCTGCATTATCCCTGCTTTCAAAGAATCATTCTGGGCCTAAATAGCCTAGTGTGTCTAAAAAGAAATAGTATCTTACAACTGTTTGTTGAGACTCTCTATTTCATTATTCTTGGTATTGATTTCTGTAGTCAAAATGCTATAGTTTGCCTTCTCTTGGGCTACATTAGCCTCCATCTTCTGTAGCTTCTTTGATACTTTTAAATAATCATTTGCTATTGTAGAAGTAGATTCATTTAGTAGTTTAACCCTATCTTGTGGTCTGAAAAGGGACATATCTATAGCCAATGCATTCATTTTATAATCTTTGGGCTACATATGCTCATTTGGTTGGACTACATTAGGTGACAAATAGGTCACTGTTAGTTGCTACTAGATTGGGTCAAAATGTGTGATCAGAAATTAGGTTCTAGAAAAAGGTTTCAAGTCAAAGTTTTAGTGGTGGTACACTATAGAGCTCGTTGAGAGCTTTCTTATGCTTTTTGTGGTTTGTAAAATGGAGTCTGGATGCTCAAGATATGGTCATTTGAAGATTTGTCAAAAAAAATAACTTGCAACATTTGGCACGTGTTTCGAGAACATACCAACACTTGGAGCTATTAGAGGTCGACAAATGGCACTATTAAAAATCCATGTAGGCCAATAGCCATTTGACACATGGCAAATAATGAGGAGACAAAAAAATTTGTTAAGTGTTTTATTTTTGCACATGGTATTTGACATTTTCAAATGGCTAAAGGTGCCAAACCTCCATGCCACCCACCAAACACTCCACTAAACATGCATCCCAAATCCTAGGAATTTGACCAAGATTGGGTAGTGGCCGAAGTTGGCACCCAAATGCTAGGCATTTGAAAACTTCAACAACTTTACTATTTAAAGCATGCAAAACAAACTCTCCCAGCAAATGTGGAACTAATCCCTTAGTGAAAGCACGCCAAAAGAGGAAGGCCACCCTTGCCCACTTCCCTAGGTGCCTAAAAAGGTGGGCAGCCAATTTTGAACCCCTCACCTTGTGGCAAAAGGGTAGGAGACTTAGCCACTATGCCATAGGCTTCAAACTGATTATAAAGATGCAAATTTGTATTTGTTTTAAACAAGTTCTGGACTGTGTATTTGTATTTTAAGAGGCCGAGAGTTTTTTTTAAGCTTGGAGATAGCTACCAAATGGGATTTTCTCCAATATCCAACCTTATACATAGAGGGTAAGCCTTTTTAATTATGTTTTGTAAATAAAAAGAGAATAATTTCATTATTATTTGGATATACGAATGGATTAAGTGAAGAGACCAAAGCACATTCGAAAGGGGTTGAAGACTGAGGAAGGATTCTGTGTGATCGAGCTTGAGTTTATCAGAGAAGGTGAAATTCTTGGATAGAGATCAGGCCTGAGGGAAGTTTTGTAATGTTTCCAAATAATGTGTAAGCTGTTTGTTGCACAAATTTAATAGAAACGGTCCTCACCATTGGGCAAACCCAGAGACGTAGACAATCAATGTTGAACTCCGTTATCAATTTCATGTGGTAATTTGTCATGATTGCATGTTTTATTTTCAAGTTTTGTAATTTTTAATTAATCAAGAACTCATGCAATATTTGAAAAATTGACAATTTACGACATTTAAATTTTAAAACAAAATTCAATTTTATTGGTGAATGGAAGATATCAATCTTTTTGACAATTCTAATCCAATTCGATAACTGAGAATACTTTGCCAAACAATTTCAAGTTATTTTGAGTATTTTTGAGAAATTGTTAAGTTTTGAGAAATTTAGAATCCATACATTTAAAACTTCACTTTGAGGTTTTTAGTGGTGTTTACAGATCAAGTTGGTATCAGAGTGGTTAGAATGCAAGGATTGCTTCTAGTTGTGTATTGACAATCGCTTCCAGAATAGTTGGATTATTGGTTTGCAGATTGATTATATTGCAGTGTGCAGTGTGGAATCAGTTATTTGTAGAATACCATGGGCAATTTGTCATAGATTGAGGTCATCAAAGATGAAAATGCAATCTTGAGATGCCAAAAATTTGCACTTGAATTGCAAGTGGCAAAGTTAAAATCAGATCTTGAATCCAAGGATGAGCTCTTGATTATATTGCAATGTGGTGAGTGTGAAAAGGTAAAGCCTTCAACTTTAGATGCAGAGACTATGACTGAGTGCAGTGTAAGTTTTTCACCACAAGAATCTTCATCTTCTTCTACCATTTTAGATTCAGATTCTAGTAATATTATTTTTGGTGATTTTGAAAGATACACTAAGGGCATAGGATCTAAATTATTGTTTAAAAAGGGTTATAATGGAGGAGGACTTGGTAGAGATAGCCAAGGTATATCTAACCCAATTCAGGTTGAGCATAGACCTCTTCATGCAGGTTTGGGTTATACTAGTGTGCAAGTGGATGATGGATAATTTTCTTCCATGGCTAAAGGAAGACGAGCTTCCAATAGCGAAGGTTCTAGGCCACTAGTTCAAAGGTGTAAAGGTAAAAGAGGTACTGAGATTCCACCACCTGATTCTTACACTAAATCTTCTGATTCAATTGATATATTTAAGAAGTTTGGATATAATGTATAGAAGATAATGCAATCATTTCCATGCACTTTTTGTGGGATGAATAACCATAGTGCTAAGATTTGTTGGGAACAAAATGCTTTATTGAAGCATATTGCATGTTTGAAAGACCATTTTCATGTTAAATTGGGAATTGGCAAAAGGGGACCCTCACCTAAGAAGGATGTTTATACTCATTGTAAAGTGAGTGGACATAGGATTGATAGATGTTTTAAGCTTCATGCATCTTCACATTAAAGTAATGTTAGAACTAAGATGATTTACAAACCTCTCACTAAGGTTAATGAAGCTAATTCAATCCGTAATGTAGTTTGCAATACAACCCAGGATAAGGTAAAACATACAAGTGAAAATCCATTTAAGAGGTTAAGTCAACAATATGCAATTGATAAGGAATCCACTAAGGAAATCAATTTCACTAGGAAGAAAGAAATGGTTAAGTGGATTATCACTACATTCTTTTCTCAAAGCATGTTTAAGAATTCACCTAAGGGAATGAACAAGCTTTGATAAGATGTAGATTAGAGTTGGTGGGAACACATCAAGACAGGTTTACCATATGAGTTTTTCAATTCTCACTTTTTGATAACTCTAAGTTTTTGAATCTCCTATTTATGCTGTGTGAGTTATCTAGAGGACTTGAACTCATTTGATCAGTTGGAGATAATAGCAAAGTGCATGTTGTAGGTTGAGTTAATTCCTTACAACACTTATTAGACTACTATTTTTTAGAATGTATCTTTGTCACAGATGTATAGATGTATGTTTAAGACCCTTTGGGCATGTTTAAATGTTAGGTAGCATACACTTTAGGTTGTTTGCATTTTCTTAGCATATAAGTCCCATAATAGGGCATTGTATTGCAACATGTCCACAACATTTATTGTATGTTCTCAGGATTATAGACTTATCTTTTAGTTACATTGGGAGTTGTTTCAATTTTTGATAATTCATCGCTTTACAAGATGTGACATTTGGGCAGATAGTTTTGGTATGTTGTAATCACTTTCGTAGTTGTAGATTAACTTACTCATGCCTTTGGATTAGACATTTTTATAGTTTGATTGTGAATCATTTTAATGTAATTGTTTATATCCTTGCTATGATTGGTTTTTGTTTTCATGGATGTAGTAGACCAGTTCGAAGATTTTAGAGGATATTGGACTTTTGGAGACCAAAAACCTTCCATTAGGGAGGTGTGATCAGAAATTGTGTTTTGGAAAAAGGTTTCAAGTTAGAGTTTTAGTGGTGATACACTATAAATCTCATCGATATCTTTCTGACGCTTTTTGTGGTTCGTAAAACGGAGTCTAGATGCTCAAGATATGGTCATTTGAATATTTGTCGAAAAAAATAACTTGCAACATTTGGCACGTGTTTCAAGAACGTACCAACATTTGGACCTATCAGAGGTCGACACATGGCACTGTTGAAAATCCAAGTGGGCCAATGGCCATTTGACACATGGAAAATAATGAGGGGGAAAAAAATTGTTAAGTGTTTTATTTTTGCACATGGTATTTGACATTTTCAAATGGTTAAAGGTGCCAAACCTACATGCCACCCACCAAACACTCCATTAAACATGCATCCCAAATCCTAGGTGTTTGACCAAGCTTGGGTGGTGGCCAAAGTTGGCACCCAAATGCTAGGCATTTTAAAAATTCAACAACTTTACTATTTAATGCATGCAAAACAAACTCTTCCAGCAAATGTGGGACTAATCCCTTAGTCAAAGCGTGCCAAAAGAGGAAGGCCACCATTGCCCACTTCCCTAGGTGCCTAGAAAGGTGGGAACCCAATTTTGAACCCCTCACCTTGTGGCAAAAAGGTGGGAGACTTAGCCACTACACCATAGGATTCAAATTGATTATAAAGACATGAATTTGTATTTGTTTTAAACAAGTTTTGGACTGCGTATTTATATTTTAAGAGGCCAATAGTTTGTTTTAAGCTTGGAGATAGCTACCAAATGGGATTTTCTCCAATATCCAACCTTATACATAAAGCGTAATCCTTTTTAATTATTTTTTGTAATTAAAAAGAGAAGTATTTCATTATTATTTGGATATACCAATGTATTAAGTGAAGGGACCAAAACACATTCGGAAGGGGTTGAAAACTGAGGAAGGATTCTGTGTGACCAAGCTTGAGTTTATCAGTGAAGGTGGAATTATTGGATAGATATTAGGCTTAAGGGAAGTTGTGCAATGTTTCCAAATAATTTGTAAGCCATTTTTTGTGCAAATTTAATAGAAATGGTCCTCACTATTGGGCAGACCCAAAGACATAGGCAATCAATGCCGAACTCTGTTATCAATTTCATGTGGTAATTTGTCATGATTGCATGCTTTATTTTCAATTTTTCATATTTTTAATTAATCAAGAACTCATGCAATATTTGAAAAATTGACAATTTATGACATTTAATTTCTAAAACAAAATCTAGTTTTATTGGTGAATGGAAGATATCAGTCTTTTTGACAATTCTAATCCAATTCGATACCCGAGAATACTTTGCCAAGCAATTTCAAGTTATTTTGATTATTTTAAAGAATTTTTTAAGTTTTGAGAAATTCAGAATCCGTACGTTTAAAACTTCACTTTGAGTTTTTCAGTGGTGTTTAAGGATCAATGTGACCTCATATCTGGTGTAGCTAGGGCTTTATTATCTTTGATCCTCTTTTTCTCCATTCGGGCTTCCCTAGCCTTCTTAGCAGCATCTGCTTGAGTTTGGAAGGTAGAAGGAGAGGCAATGTGCCCACCCACAAAAGATAAACTTATGGCAAGCCATATGGAATAGCCAAATGTTGGCTAGGGGAAATCTGAGGAGGTACTTTCTTTGGGATAGAGGGGGGAAAATGAGGCAATGATGTGGCCTAATTATGGATAGATGGGGAAAAATGAGAAATGGGCATAGTAGAGGTGGTAGGGGATATTATTTGGCCAGATGGAAACATCACCCCTATAGGAGAAGAGAGAGAGATTGAGAAGAAGGATAAACTACACTTACCTGAGGAACAACCAAAGTACTCTGTGGTTAGTGTTGTGAGGGTTCTTCCCTTTCCTCTGAATCAAGTTGAAACCTTAGCCTCTTATTTTTCCTTGGTGTTTCTTCTTCTGGTTGTGCTCCCTTCTCTTCAACATTTACCACTACTGCTAGTGGTGATTGTGTAAAATTGGGAACCCTAAGGGATGACGCTGATGGAGAAGATTTTGGTGGTGAAGATACCACACTCTTTTGTTTTTCAATGGTACTGAGAGATTGGGGCCAAATAGTTACAACTATTGTAGTTAAGGTTTTCCCTAGGGTCTGCAATGTTTGACTAGATTCTGCTCTAGCTTTTGACTCTCCACCTTGTGTCTGCAAATTGCTTGTACCAGGGCTAGAGATAGGAGATAGATGAAATTCATCCCAGAGTTCCTCTGATTTCTCATCTGAATCCACATTTCCAAAAGAGTGAGTTTTCTCACAAATCTCTTGCCTATAATTCTAATAGGCTTCTATTTTCTCAGTGTTCTAGTCTTTGTTCTTTAATGCTCTTCTTAAACTAGAAGTCATTTTGATTTTAGGATCAAAATCCCTTTGCTTAACATAAATAGTTTTCCATGGCCTATCATATTGGAGGGGAAAATCCATCAATTCTATATAAAAATCAAGAATATCTTCCCTAGGATTTCTTCTATTTTCCCAAAAATGATGGCCCTCATGCACAATTTTGGTAGCAACCTTATTATTCTTGACCCATGAAGTTATGAAACCATTTGGGTCGTATCCCCATTTATCTTTAATTAGAAAGAAACCCAGGAAGGCTAGCTTTCTCAGCAGCACGATCTCAGCATCTCAGACCTCTAGGGCCATGTTGTTTGTTACCCATGGAACATCATACATTTTCTTCTTTTTCTTCCTAGTGCCATATTCATTATCTACCATAGACACCTACCTGGTGACCTTTAAAAATGCTAACCTGAGGGTCAAAATATTAGGTAGCAACATTGGTTCTCCACTAAAACCATGGACTCTAATAATATTATGATGGGATCCAAAAAAGTAATCATAAAGAATAGTGCAATTGGTCATAAAGCCTGAGACACTTGGAGTCAATCTATTTACAATCGGCTCTGGGCTTAGATGAAAAAAAGAAGGGGCAACAAAAAGTTCCCAAAATTCATATGGGTCACTAGTTTTGGATAAGATATGTGTCCATGCAGACACAGGAATGGTCTTATGTAGACCGAAGCTTGGGTCATACATATTTAGATGCATGTATTGGGAAAAGATACCGTAGTTTTGATACAACATAAGGTGAAATAGATAAAAAGAATACCTAAAAATCCCTTTAGATTTGAACTAGGTGAGTTGTTCAGCCATTAAATATGTAATCTACTCAGAGAAATCACGCTGATACTCCTGAGTCTTGTCAACAATTTTCAATCTGAAGAGGAAGGCCATTTGTTCTTCGTAGAAAGTTATATCATCTTTCATTCTAAAAATGAATGCCATCATAGAAAGTGCCTCTTGGCTGGCTTGCTCAAATTGTGCTCTTACTACTGGCAGTACTGGCACAGTGGTATCATCTTCTCCTGGTTGTAATTTTGATTTCAGAAACCTCAATTGATTATTGATGTTTGCCCATGTTTTTTGCATCTTGGTAATAGTGGAAACGTGGCTATCTTGTCATGATATAGGGCCAACATGACTCTGATAGCCTTTGGTGTAATTTACACAATGAATGGACCCTATTAAATGGTATTTGAGGGTGCATGAAACAATTTGGCACATATTTCAACCAAGTCAGGGCATGGATGCACACTTGGGACAATGAATTGTGCCAGTTAAAAAGTCCATATTCTCATTGTGAATGTTTCATATTGTCTAACCTTGGCCCTCTGAAGACATATTTGATGTGTTCCTTCTCTTAGAGCTTTGTTAGGATTGTGAAGGATTGGGTCCATGATTCCGTCTACAAAATATTTGAAGTTTTTTGGGTCATTTGCATAACCAACTTCAGGGACTCTAGTCCTCAAATAAGTCTTTAAGGGTTGTGCAGGGGCCGAAGCATATGATTTTCTTGTGAGAAAATTATCAAGGGATTCATAAATCCCAGACCCTTTTTGTGAAGACTGCACTCCCTCCATATCTATATCTATACTTGGAAATAGTGAACTGTGGTAATAGGTATGGAGGTTTGCAATAGGGAAGGCACTTTTGACTAAGTAGGTTTGTTATGAACTGAAAATGCAGGTAATAGGGATTTTCTAGCAGATGCAGGAATGTTTGAGACATTGTTAAGATTTAACTCTTGTTATGGGGTATTTAATGACCCATCAAGTCTAGAAAATGGCATTAAAACTAGATAACCATTAGCAAATCTTTATTGAATTTGTGTGGGACAATGAGTCAGACACAACGTGAAAGTGGTTGTGCAGAGTACCTTGGGATAATTTAAGGATTTGGGAGAGATTTAATGTGTCGAGAGTTTTGAAAATTTTGAAAAAGGCTCTAAGCTATGGCCACGTGTTCAAAAAAACCTTATTCTAAAGAAAGAGTAGGAAAGAAAAAATGGGAAAATAAAGCAACAAGAAAAGGGAAACTATCTAACTATAATACATTAACTAGACATCTTTGCCTCCTTCCTAGATCAAAGGAAATTTTTTTGAAGTATCCTTCATGGTGAGAAGACTTATGGTACCAGACAAGTGGCTAAATAGGATGAAGTTTTGGTGACTTGATCTTCTTGCATGACACCTTGATTGGCCTACATCTGAGTGGATCAGAGTCAAACATGCTTCCAACATATACATACTCTTCTTGTTCTTAAAAGCTTGTCAAATGCTGGTTCTTCATGATGGCATGTCTCATCAATAAATCGATGGCTATTGGCTCATCACCATAAGCCTTTTGATTTACATCATTGATTGACTTATCTCCTCCTACCTCAAACTCAGGTTCCATTGCATGGTCATCCTCCTTAATGACTTTAAAAATATCATCTTCAAATTCACAAACCTCTTGAAAGGATAAGCCTGAAAGCTTGCAGCAATTTTGTATATTTATTTGAGTCTCAATGCTATCTTGTCCATCTACAACTAGCTCATAACCTCTTTGAAGAATAGTATAACCTACCCCAATGAATTCAAACAAGTCATTCAAAACATGATCAAGGAAGTGTCCATGCTCCTCCATATCATCTAGCAAAGTGAGAAGAAAGTCAAAAATTATCTCTTCCTCATTAGAGATTAAGGAAAATCTTGTGACTTGTCCTCTTGTTCATCAAAGGGTGTACCTATAGTGATCTCCTTCTCATCTGCACTCATAGCTCTTAAAATTTTCTCATCATTTGGAGTAACAAGACAAATTCCTACTCTAGCACCATTTTTACTTCTAGCCCCATCAAAATTTGAAGTCCAAATTTTTGAATCCTTTTCTTCTTGATTTTTTGGTGCTTCTTCCCTTAAAACATTTGGGATTTCTTGATCTTCATCAAAAATGACATAAGTGCCCAGACTAGTAGAGTCATAATTTCCATATGGGTCACTTTGCATCATAGCTAATAACTAGTTATTTTCCTCTTCTTGGTCATGTTCAGTCCAGTCACCTAATTCTTCAACAAAGACCCTTTCTTCCTTATTTAGCATAGCATGAGCTGCCTCTAATTTTGAAGTTGGTTCATTGGTGATGTGATCCTTCGATAGTGGCTCAGATAGTATTTTCATCTTTGAACCGTATTTGGTTTTTAGGATGAGGTGAGACCAATCAAGTGCATTATATCCTCCTATCTTGGCTGTGATGTCTCTGGATAAACATAAACCAAATATAGGGGGTATATCTATGACTACCACATCTTGATTGACAATTATATTAGGACAAGTATATAATTGCAATGGGAGTTGTTTAAATCTCCCTATTGTTTTCACTAATTTTCCATCTAGCTGTATAACTCCTCTAATAAGTGGCTCATACTTTATTTTTAAAGCATCTGCTATTTGCTTAGGCATTACTATAGTACTAGCCCCTGAATCTATCATTGTATTATGCAACATTTTATTTCCAACTATCAAATTCAAATAGAAGGGTTCTGGTTTGGATTTACTTACCTCTGCTACATTATTCAAAAGGGCTGTTGTTTGTAGAGAAATTGTATCTTTGAGCTTTTCTTTATGAATAGGTCCTTCCTTGGTGCCATTATGTTTGGGCACTATTTGAACTTGCAGAGCTTCTTGTAATAGTGTCTTTTGTTCAGGAATAGCTAATATGTCCCCTATTGACACTTTTGTTGGGGTCCTCTTCAATTGATCCACCACATTCATCGGTCCCAGTGTTTGGATTCTTAGAAAACAAGGATATCTTGCTTTTTCTTGAACTTGTCCAGTAATTACTTGGTTCTACACTGACTGAGGCACTTCTTGTCTAGTAGCTATGTTTTGATGACCTTGAAATGGAGGAGGCCCCATAGTCTCATTATTTGTGACTTCAAGCTGTTCCATCATCCTTCTTTTGGCTCTAGTGTAGTAATCTGATTGTACTACTGGCTTCTTAGAAGTGGAAGCTTCATTCAAGAATACTGACTTTTCATCTTCAACCCATGAAAAAAAATCATGTTCAGGGGCTATTTCTTCTCTTTTTTGTAAGGACATCCCTTGCATCTGAGCCATCATGACTAAATGTTGCATACCAGGAGATTGGTAGGCTTGAGTATTAGAAGTAATTGAAAATTGTCCATCCATTCTTCTTTGCTTTGCTACCTTTTGTTGTAAATTACCCATGGGAAAATCTCTGGGTATATGAGCATTATTACAAGGGAAACACTAGGCATTGGTGCCATCTACATAATTATTCTATCCTTGAACAATCTCCCTATTTGAATTAGGGGGAACAGTTTGTGAGGGTGTAGGGACTGCAACTAATTGGTTTGCTGGCTGAGTCTTAGTTTGCCTTTATGGACCCTGATACTAGTTTGGCTATAGGGGAAATATATTTCCTTGGTAGCCTTGATATTGGGGTTTAGGATAAGGATTTTTCTATCTTTTTATGTTAATTAACTCCTTAGAAAATGTCCTTAGGATGTTATTGATATCATCCATCTCAGATGATTGGGTAGGGACAAGTTCTTTAGTAGGTTGTTGAGGATATTTATACATAGACACAAGTGGGGCTATGGGATTAGGGGATTCTTGAGGCAAAAGTAAGGTAATTTCTTGAAACATGGGCATGGGAGGCCTTGGGGGAAACTTTCCAACATCTATTAAATTATTTTTAGCTCTGACTACATAGTCATAAGCCTCTGGCAAAGTCTGATCTCCAAGTGACTGAATCATTACTGATATATCTAAATTTAAAGATTTAAGATAAAATACTATAGCCATACCTAGTAATGGTCTTGTTGTACCAGGAATCTTTTCCCATGTCTTTTGAAATCTTGAATTGAAATTAGTCATTGCTTCTTGTGGTGCCCTTTTAATAGTAATCAATTGTTGCAACAAAGAAGATTTATCATTGTTTTCTTCAAATCTTTCAAATAAAAGATCTCCAAGTTGATCCCACATAGATATTATATTTAGGGTCAAAGATCTATAGCATTCCAGAGCCTTCCCTTTAAAAGTAGCTGCTAACAATCTTATAGCCACATTCTGCTATGTGACTACATGTATTTCACATACATCAAACACATCCTATAGATGCTCTATAGTGTTTAAAAATCTTGCCCACTAAATTTGGGTAGAGCTTTCAAGGCATTTACTAGGATAGGATCCCAAGTGGCTAGTGGTATTGGGAGAATTAGAGGACTGCCAATGTTCCAACTTGCATAATTTCTTCGGGGTATAGGTGCTCCCATGTTTTCTCTTGGTATTGGTATAAACTGATTGACCCTTATTCTTGGAATAATTATCAATGGTGAAAAAATAATACCTAGATTTATAGTAGATTGAGATCTTGTTACTGGTCCACAACTCTGACTCTTTGTAGCTCTCTGGATCATATGGCCTTAAAAGAAACTTCAAGAGATTGTCCCACCAGGCATGCCAAAAACTGTTGATGCTTAAAATTGTGCTTGTTTTCAACACCAACAATGGGAAGTTTTAGGAATGTGGGACTTACGACCTAAAATGACCTCTAAATTTTAAAGAAGCTAGCTCTTCTTTATCTCAAATGTGTAATGAGAAAGGGATATAAATTAAATAGAAACACAAATGCAATGAAAGAAAATCTAGCTATGGCGATGCACCTGAGTTTAATTCGATCCTTAACACTAAGCACAAAGAATCTATATTTAAGATTAAATTACATTGAAAAGAAAACTAGTCATGAACAATGCAAAAAATGAAAACAATAGAATCAAAGGTTCACAACATAGACTATTTTTGTAGTAACACAAAAAATATCAACAAATGATATTACTAGCCACAACAATAAAGTCTAAAACTTCTTGATAACAATCTCTTGCAAATAATTCTCTCTATCTTATGATCTCAATGATCCTTTTGATGATCCCAACACTCATATTTATAGCATCAGACTAGCTCTAGATTGCCTACACATTCCCAATCCAATTGTCTAACTAAACTAGAAGTGTTTAACAAAGATATTTCTTAAATTTGAAACGTTTTGTCTCCCTACAATGTTCATTGGCTAAAATAGATACACAGGACACTTCCCACTATGAAATGGGTGAGGACACTTGGTAGTATCCAATTTTTTGCTTGAAAACCATCTCATTATTTAGGCGACACTAGAAAATGACACTTGGTGGCTTCCATGACACTTACAGAAGACACACAACACTTTTCTCATAACTTATACTCTTTATTGTGTCATTGCTCAGGAGTGTTCCATCTTTGACACTTGTCACAATCCGCTGCATCAAAACTTTAACAACTTATATAAAATGTGACCCATAACACTTCTTACATGAGCAACTTTAAAAAGGGAACAGGGACAAGTGGTACTTTCTGTGTATCTTTAACAAGGGACACGTGGTAGTCTCTGCTTTTTTTAAAATCTTTTAGACACTTTTGAAAAACATACAAAAAGTGACACGTGGCTATCTCTGTGGGGATCTAGCTATACTATAGAAACATTTAGGCCTCAGTTTAGATTGAAATAGATTACAACACTTGGTGGCTTCTACTAACTTGAAAAATAAAACATGAGCCCCACCACAGTATTTACTTAATCAACGAAACAAAATGAAGAAACTATGGATGTCGACACTCGGTGGCTTCCACTTCTTTTATCTAGGGGCACGTGGCAACTTCCATTATTTTTATAAAAAACATATTGAAATCTTCTACAGTTTCCACTTGGCATCCTCTGTGTGCATTGAGAAAATTTAATGAAAGAAGCCTTTGAAATTCATAAGAAACATGAAACGTGGATGCTGACACTTGTCATGCTCTGTTGAATTATTATGAGACACATGGCATGTTCTAATGCCTTTTAGAAACAAATTATAATGTGTCTCAGATGATGACACTTGGCATGTTTCGCGTAACTTTGATACTTAGACAAAATTTAGGCAAAAATGAAACTCGCGCTTGTGTTGTGTGTCGAAACTTCACTGCCTTAAAACTGAAATGCGCAAGGACAAAACTTGGAGTGTGTAACTAAAACTCAAAATAAAATGTAGAGTATTTTTTAATCTACAGTATTATTGATGATGATCTAATAGGAATAATCACCAATCGGTAGTCGACTACTAACAGTTGATGAAATGGGGTAGATTTTTAAAATTTACATGATAAATGGGATGGGGGTTGGTTGAAGTGAAAGGGGTGTGTAGGTTATTTTAAGGGTGAAGTGGATAAATGGTAAGGTTAATAGGGAAGGGTGAAATTGAAGGTTTTAATTTAGTGGTCAAATATTTAGGTTAGTGTAGATGTTGTAAGTTATTAAGGTGAATTTAAAGGTATGTTCTCGTGTATAGATTGGATTAGGTGAACTAAGGTATTTGTGATGAACCTTATAGGTAAGGGAGTAGCTGTAGATGAGAGATAAAGTGTTGTAATTGATACAAGAGCTTTGTCAAATGATAGACCAGGAGTGGGATCATCTATTAGTAGTGGGCTTAGGCAACATCATGTACTATCAATGCATGCCCTAGGATGTGGTGATGTTAATGAAACTCACTGAAAGATGGGATCCATCCACTAACACATTCTTACTTCCTATTAGAGAGATAACAATTCTACTTGAGGACATTCATCGCATCATGTGAATACTACTATCAAGTGAGCTGATAGAGCACATTGAGGTTGAGGAGCAAAACTAGCTTATAGGTGTGTTATATGGTGATGATGCATTACATGAGAGGTAGCATGATGGAAGCCTACATTATGTACCCATATGTCACATGGATAAGAATGTGAGATGTGTCATTACTATTATGATGATGGTAGTGACTTTTTATCTGCTACCTCACTCAGGTAGTGGTAGGTTTCCTTCATTGTTATTAGGTGTTTTAGTCAGCATGATGATAGATTAGATAGTGTGTGTTTGGGGACCTATATCT
The DNA here is from genome assembly GCA_037957365.1 of Torreya grandis. Taxonomy (NCBI): domain Eukaryota; kingdom Viridiplantae; phylum Streptophyta; class Pinopsida; order Cupressales; family Taxaceae; genus Torreya; species Torreya grandis. The sequence continues at coordinate 777,598 of JARHVA010000617.1, read as the reverse complement.
TTAGTACAAATATATCAAGAGTTTTTGGGCTAGAAGGAACATAAGAGGTATGGTGTTAGAATTAGGTTTATATTGCACTACTAGGATTATGAGCACATTAAGGTACTAAGACCTAGAGGACTACCATGACATGGTTTTATTTAGATGGACTTCATGGTGGGATTTATGTGATGGAGATATGATTATGCACTTATAGGACCAGGTAAAGGGTCACATGATCTAGATTGGTATAGGGATATATTGGATAGCCTAGTGGTGGGTGACATGATTTGGTGCCCATATGTTGGATTTCCTACATGGGCTAGTCATATTAGGTGGATTTTATCACTATAGAGTTATAGGTGGGTCTACGAAAGGAAAGATCTAGAGGTAGAGTTGATCCCTTTCGACAGGGTTTGGATATAATTCAGCCTCATTTAAGACATCCTAAGGAAGTTCCCAAGGTATCAAAAGGAGGATACAGAGTTCCATTTGCCTACCCTAGAGCCAAAGGAGGTATTTATTGATCATGAGGAGCTGCCAATGAGGGTTAAAATTGATGACATAGGTGTTACTAATGGGTACCCTATGTGTTCTAGGCACACTATAATGTAACCATTTTGGATGTGATGAGAGTTTGTAGGACATGGATGTGGTGTAGAGGTGGGTGGTGGTGATCAAAGAGGCGAGGATGCCTAGGATAGACAGGGACTAATTATTGAGAGGGATCAAGCACAAGTACCACTAGTTATAACATAGGCATCCTTAGCATCAATTACTCGAGAGAGGGATGTAGTATAGGGCCAGGTGGCCACTCTTAAAAGAGAGAGTGATAAAGATAGGGCTCAGTTAGTTGTAGTTACATAAGAGAGATACTCTCTCAAATAGGCAAAATGGCCACTAATAACACTGTAAGAACATGAAGGACTATCACCATGGTGAGATATGTTACAATAGTGGAGGAATTATGCTGCTATGAGGCCTTAGTTTTCACATGTCTTCTCTATGAGCCTAGATGGGGTGAGTATATAGTAGGGATCACTGAAGGGGCCAACAATGTGACACTAGGTTAGTGGGCTACATTTGTAGGGAGACATGCAGGCTTAGGAGGTGGAGAGGATATAAGAGGTAGTGGTGCTCTAGGGTCTTATACTATTATGAGGCATCATATTTTTTGGTATACTATATGATTTTAAGACCAGCATATGAGCTGATGTAGTGATGTGCATATACATTTTTGAGAGATATGTACATTATTGTATACATGATCATTATTTTGATTTATGAGCTTATGATATATAAATGTGATCATGCTTTATGGTTTGTGTTGATTGTTTATTGATGCAATGTTGTTTATGATAATTATATTGTTGTGATGATTATGATGCTATGATGATTATGATGTTATGTTGATGTGTATTCACCTAGCTAGGCATGTGATGATGTGGATCTTTAATTTATGTTCATGATGATATTCAATATTAATGTATGTTGTTTATGATAAGATAATGTTTATGCTTAGTAGGACGTGACTAAGATGTTTACAATTATTTTTATGGTTATGGATGATGATGATGATGTACTTTATATTCATGACATGGTTATGGGTTAATGGATCATAGTTCTACAGATGTGATAGATAGTAGGATGATTATGATGTTATGATTAGGTGATGTGAGGTTTATGATGTGATAATGTTTTTTATGATGAGATGTTTTATTGAACATGTACATGAATCTTTTCTTTCTTACCTAGATAGGCATGTGATGTAAAGACTATGTGGATGATGTATGATTGACCAGTGATAAACATATCATGATTAGTTGGCGTTGTTGGTTATTTGGATGAGATGATTATGATGTTATTTTGAGTAGACATATGTTTATGTAGATTGTATGTGATGATTGATGGATTATAATGTGATAAAAGGTAATGTTGTGATTATTGTATGTTTGTTAAGATTAGTTGTGATAGCTAGAATGTTTTTTGATTAAAAACATTTAAACAAGGCACAACCCATAATTAAAACACATAATTGGTTTTTAAACATTTTTAATGAGATGTAGATGACTAAATGAAGGTGGTTCACACATAAATTAAGTGGGATTAGAAGACTAAATGTGAGGGAGATAGGTTAATTAAGAGACAAGAACCATAATGAATTTATCAACTCTTAGATATGAGAGAATAAGAAGAAATCATGATGCTTATTATTTAATAATGACTAAAACAAACTTATGTACAATTGGATTATGAACATAAGTCCTTAGAATGCTTCGCATTAGCATCCGTTAGTTTGTTAAAAATGTGTCTTGATCACATAATGTCAAGTAAGCTCAAAATCCCTTGTTTATAGAGTGTATAAATGGGGGATGGATGAAAATGGAATCTTTTTATGAGACTAGCATGCCTCTTCTATAGGTTACCAAAGAGCTGGTATAAACAAGTTCATGTCATATAAAGTGTAGACTGATCGATGTGATAAGTCTACTTATGAAAGCCGATTATAGCTTCCAAATTAATTTTTCCTTTTCTTATTTTAATAATGGGTCTTTCTTGATTTTATTAATTTTTAAAGGGATGGGGAAACTAATCGATGCAGAAAGATTCTAAGAAATTACTACACTTTGACAAATGCTTTACTCAACTATCCTTTAAGGGAGTGGTATAAATTTGTGAGCTTTGTTTAAGGCTTTTGATAGCTATCCTTAAAAGGAATATTCTACCTTATAATGAGTAAATTTGATATGTTTTGGTAGTTATCCTTCAAGGGAACAATCTGCAAATCTTTGGAATGACCCATATGAGGTTTGGATTTGTTGATTGATTGTATTTCCTTTTCTATTGACATGGATTTCCTTATATAGGCTCAAAAGGTTCACTTTTATAAAGGTAAAACTAGAGCATAAGAAGGTTACTGATAGGTAAAAGAGGTTTAAGTGATAATGACCATCAGAATCCATCCTATAAAGGGATGGAAAATACCATGAGGATCATGCCATGGGTAGAGCCGTGGTACCCATGTTCAAGATTAGGCAAAGACTATAATAGATATTGACATGACTCATATTTAATTAGTTGTCTTTAAAATAAGGAGATGAATTTGGGTGAAAATAAGGGATGAGCTTAAGTTAGACAAAAGGTGAGTTTGATCATGTTTTAGTGAAAGAAATGATGTAGATGTGAAGTATTGAGGAGCTCAATTTTTGGCTTCCCTTCAAGAGAGGATAACTGATAAGCTCCATGTCCATACTTGTGGGTGATGATATAAGGTCTAATTTAATTGAAATTAAAATTGACCTATTTTATTTTCTCCATATTAGTTACATGTTTATTTTCCTTTAGGATGAGGTCTTTGATATGGAATTCTCACACTTTGAGGTGCTTGTTATAAGCATGTTTTATTCTCTCTAGATAGACATGGAGGTGGGTGAGTGCAGCTAAATGACATTCATCAAGTAGCTCAAGTTGGGTTAAACATTCTTGATGATAATCACTCTTAAAAATGAGATCTTGCAGGGATATGCAAAGATAGGGAATTTGGACTTTGAGAGGCAAAAACATGACTACTATAATCAAAAGAGAGAAAGGGATAACACCCATAGGGGTTTGAATGCTAGTGTAATATACATAAAAGTCAAAGGGGATGTGTAAATGGCAATCCCAACTAGATGCATTAACCATTTTAGTTAGCATGTTATTGAGACTTTTGTTATAGGCTTCCACCCATGTATTTACTTGTAGATGATAGGATAATGAGAAACTTAAATTGATACCAAATTCATCACAAAGACCTTGGACTTATTTATTTTTGATAGATTTGCCATTGTTGGTGATAGTTTTATGAGAAACACTAAAATGATAGATAATGTGATGGTTGATAAAGTTGAAAATCTTTTAAACTTTTTTTGAGATAAGAGGAATAACCTCTACCCATTTGGTGAAATATTCTATTGTAGTGATTATTAATTGATGTCACTATGAAGAATGGATGTTGATTTCTCTAATAAGATCTAGACCCCATTATGAGAAAGGTCATAAATCTTTAGATACTTGGAGACGATGGATAGGTACCTGATGTAAGTTCACATGTTGACATTTAACACACTTTCTCACATAATCACAATTATCTTGGTTAAGGGTGGGCCAATAATAACCAAGGTGAAGGATGCATTTAATGACAATGAGGCCACTAAAATGTCCCCACAGATCCTATCATGCATTTATCTAATAGCATGAGAGGCTTCATGACTATGTAGTTAATGAAAGAGGAAGCCATCAATCTATATTTATATAAGACTCCCCCTAGTATGGTATAACATGAGGTGATTTGGATAAATTCACTTTTAGAATTCCTAAAAAGGTCAGAAGGGATAATGGCAAGGTTCAGGTAGTCAAAGATCTACTAGTACCAAAGGTCAAGCTTTCCTCTACATTGGAGATGGTAGGAGAGTTTGATTTGATATAAGAAGGCTTAGTAAGTTGATGGATAATGATAGATAGCTTAGAGTTAGGGGTGCAAATGGGATCTAGGATGTGAGAGAAGTCATCATGTCAAAAAATTTATTCATAGATCATAGAGTGGTTTGGATATAATAGTGTTCAAATGATTCTAAGAGCACATAAAATTATTGTTTGTACTATTGAAAAACATCATTCTTTCATTGATAAGAGCCATTTATTTGATTGGCCACAAGTTGAGAATCACCAAAAATGTTGTTCATTTTGACTCCTAAGGCTAATGTAGTATGGAGACCTATTACTAAGGCTTTGTACTCATCAATATTGTTGGTACATTTGAAATATACCTTAAAATATAAAGGAAGAGGTTCATCATGAAGGGGGATAAGAATGGCATCAGCTCTCCCACTGCATTGACACTTGGATCCATCAAAGAACATGGTCACTTTATAGGTAAAGTCTGCTTCAGAGAGGGTTGCAATGGACCCATCTAGAAATCAAAATAAGGAGGATGATTGTCTACTAATGGTGCTTCAACCAATTGGTCAGAAATGACTTACCTTTTGATTGAATTATGCTAAAGGAACTCAAGGTCAAACTCAACTAAAATCATGAGCCATTTATCCATAATCTGGTTTTGGTATGGATTGGAGTGCATATATTTGAGTGGGTTGGTGTTGGTTATGACAAAGGTCTTATGGTTGAGAATGTAGTGGTAGAGTTTGGTGGCCATAAAGACTAAGGTGAGGCAAAGTTTATCAGTATGGGTGTACTGAGTCTTGTACTCTACAAGCATGTACCTAATTTAGTAGATGGATTTCTCTTTATACTTCTCATCTTGATGAGCTAGCATTACCCCTAAGGAGTGGTTGATGGTAGAAATATAAAGGTAAAAAAATTGATCTTACTTGGGAGGAATGAGGATGGGTAGAGATAGAAGGTATTTTTTAAGTAAATCAAAGGCATTTTGATAGTCTTTATTCCACTAAAAAGATATATCCTTCTTTAGAAGGTGTTGGAAAGGTTGGCATTGACAAGAAAGTTGAGAGATAAAGTGATGCATGGATTGGAGTTTCCCTTATAAGCTTTAGAGTTGCTTGAGGTGGGTAAGTGGAGGCATGTCAAATATTTCTTTAATTTTGGTAGGATCAATTTTGATTCCTTGAAGGGAGATGATAAATCCAAGGATCTTTCTTGACAAGACCCAAAAGAAACATTTCTTAGGGTTAACACAAACATGGTAATGGATGAGTCACTCAAATATAATCTTAGGAATGGCCAAATGATCTTTATTAAATTTGTATTTCCTAAGAATGTCATCGACATAGTATTTGGTGATTTTTTAAATAAGATCATGGAAGATGTAGGTCATAGCACATTGATAGGTTGCACCAATGTTCTTCAGTCTAAAAGGTATGGTGCTATAGCATAAAGTTCCCCATGGGATGATAAAGGTTATTTTTTTGATATTACAAGGTAATTAAGATCTGATTGTAGCTCAAAAATCTATCCATAAGAGACAACATCTCATGGTTGGCTATAAGATCAACAAGTTAGTCAATGCTTGGTAAAAGAACTTCATCATTTGGGAAAACAAGGTTAAGGTCATAAAATTCCACATAAATGTAAATTCCTCTTATGTATTTGGTGATAGGTATGATGTTTAAGACCCATTGGGGATAATAAATGGGTTGGATGAAGTTGACACATAGGAGAGGTTGAAGCTCTTCTTTGACAAAAAGGGTTATGAGAGGGTGCATTCATTAAAGTTTTTGCCTAAGGGGCTTAGCATCATAGTTTGTGACTATATTGTGGGTAGTAATGGAGGGGTAAATTCCTAGCATGTAACTATAAGACCAAGAAAATGCTACATTATGGTCTTACATGAAAGAGGGGATGTTTTGAAGATCATCAAAATTTAGCGATTGACTAATTTTGACAATGTACAGGTTATCTAGAGTACCCAAGTTGATATTCATGGTGGATTATTTCAACATGGTTAAAGTCTCAAGAGGGAGAGATTTATAGATAGAGGAATCTTCTACACTAAGATAGGTGAGAATGTAATCATCACCCTGACATTGAATGGTATTAACAGTAAGAGAGTTATCTCCAACCATATCAAGATGGGGTAGAGGAATAGGCATAGTTGTTGCATCTTTTTGATAATTCAGGTATTCAAGGCTAATCATGTTAATAGAAAATTAAAAATTCAGGTGGGATGATGTCAGAATCCTTATTGATGGTGGAGTGGAAGGTGAGGATGGGATTTCTTTTTCAATAATGGTAATAAGAGAATGGTTGGTTTGCTTTTTATGTAGTGTGAAACTGAGGCCATGATTTTCATGAGGTTTGTGGGTCTTGATTGGAAGCAAATTGTACAGCCTGTGTTCATATCAGCCTAGACCAAATCCTTTCCAATCAAACCTATAAAAATATGTCTTGGAAAATTCTGGTTTAACTAGTTAGGAGAAACTGGAGGTAAATGGTCAAGGTGAGAAAGAGGTGGCAAAATTATCAAGGGGTTTATCAAGGCCCCCATAGATAAAATTGGTTTGACAAGTTGAGGGCCCAAAAGGAATAGTAGTTCCACTATTGGGGTGATAACTGGGTTGTTGGTCAAGATTACTATACTCTTGAAGAGTAGGAAAGGTGTCTAGAGTCAAAAGGTGATACTCTGTCAATAAAAGACATTGGAAGGTTGATTCAAAAGGGTTCATTATGGGGAATTAGGTGGAATGTATATATGAATTGGTGTAGGATTTAGTGGTAGTAGGAGATGGCATTTCATCTTTTACTAATGACGGATTTTTAGATGGAGGAATCAGAATGTCATTAGATTGGTACATCATGTTGCATGATGTAAAAGGACTCAGGTTAGCTTGGATGGTGACAACTCGACCTTCATATTCAAATTTGATGCATCAGTGTAGTATGGATGGTACACAACCCATGGAATGGATCAAGGGGCATCCTAACAAAATGTTATACTAGAACTCACCTTATACTACATAGAAGAGCTTAAGAAGTGTGCGGGGTCCTAGGCAAATGTGAAGGACAACTATTCCTAACATTGGGTCCATGTTTTCAAAGAATTATTGGAGTACCACTGAGGTTTCTAAAATAATATTCTTAGGAAATTTGAGTTAGTTGTATGTGTGGGAAGAGATAATTTTGATGCTAGCTCCCCCATCAATCATAACCCTCTTGATGTGGGTTTGGTTGATGTATGCAACAATGAAGAGGGGAGGATTCAGATCATCAGGATAAATGGAGGGTATTTGTAAATCCTTGAAGGTAACAAGGTTGGAAAGTTGAAGAACTCTGATAAAGGATAATAGAGGTTGCAGGTCTTCTAGTTGGATGTATATATATTTCAAAGCATCTATCATCACTTAGTGATGATGTGGAGAGGTATTGATCAGTTCATACAAATTCATCTTCACTGGTGTTTGGTGAAGCTATTTCATGACTACTCATTGGATTAATTTAGGACTAGATTAAGAGGGACCTAGGATGGACACCTTGGGTTTGGTTGAAGGTAAAGGTGATTGGTTTTGGGTGGGTGGTTTGGTAGTGAAAGAATTATATATTCATAGAATGGGCACCATTTCCTTTCCCTTATCCTTTGGTTGACCTTGTGATCATATGACCATATGGATGGTATAGATTTAGGGAAGAGGTGGGTTAGAACATTTCTTCAGTTACACTTCACTCTAAGATGAGAGTAGGGGAGTAGGTAAGTGTTAGCTGATGGATCTTAGTTCTTGGGTTAGTGGTGGGTTCATAGAAGGCTCATCTAACAATAAATCATCCTTGTGATATAGTTGATGGGCTAAGACTTGGAGAGATCTACAGTTATCCATTTCATGTCTAGGTGTCTTATGGTATGAGCATAGTAATTTGTCATTATACCAAGATGTCTAAGGTCTATGTGGGTCAAATGGTCTGATAGTTGGAAATGTTAAACAAGATACTTCTAATAAGATCTATAGGATGTTTGAGAAAGACTCATGCAAAGGTGGAAAAGGAGTGCATGTCTTAAGTTTGGTAGTTGAGGTATGAGCCTTTTTATTAGTAGGTTTGATGGTAAGAGAATTGGGTGAAAGAACATTCTTGGCAGATGGTTTTAGTATGGGTTACATGGGGGTGTAAGGTTTGGGGTAGATGCTTGATAAGTAGGAAGTTTAGTTATAAAAGGTTTGGTGAATATAGGTGAGGATGAAATTAAGAGTGGTGGTGCAACCAAAAATGGTGGTCGGATTTGGGTTTTATATGGGATGTTTGGTTTCATTACCAAGGTAGAAGGGTGAGGTCCCAAAATAGAAGGCAAAGTGAAAAGGGGAGGCAAAGTTTTGGTTTGTGGAATATTGGGTGGTTTCACCTTCTTTGTTGGCTTGGTTTAAGGTTTATTTGGTTGGTTTGGTGAAGTTAAATCCAATTTCAATGAGAGATGAGTAAGATTATAAATAGGGAATATGCCAAGGTTTTTAGTGGGCTTGGTTGGAGTGGTAGAAGGTGGTTTGATTAGTTTAGGTGGAGTCGGTTTAGATGGTTTAGATATGGTTTGACTAGTAGAGGTTTTTAATGCTTTGGTTGTGATATTTTTATGTTTGATAGTGGAAATAAAAGGTTGGGAGGATAATGGCATGGTTGGTGGCTCTTGCTTGGTTAGGTAAGGAAGCCTGAGATGGTGCCAAATGGTGACATGATCTATATTGGGTTAGGTTAAGTACTCCAAGTTTTGGACCAATCTAGAGAAGGGCTTATAGATGGGTTTTATTCCTTTGATACTAAGCTCAAAGGTCAAACCTATGGGTGGAGAGAGATAAGTGGTTACCTCATCCTTTTCCTCAATCAAAGGATCCAAGGTTTGGGAAAATAATTCTCCTATGAGAGAGGTAGGTGGAGTGATATCTTACTTAGGGATGCTTTCTGAAGGAAGAATGGATTTCTATATGATGGAGGAGAAGGATATGATGGTAATGGTTTCTTAATTTGGTATGCTTTCCAAAGGATAGGTTGGTAGCTCAAATACCTCAATGAGTGGAGAAAGTGGAGGGGTTATTTCCTTAGTTTTGTTTTATGAAGGAATGGAGAGTGACTCCACTACCTCAATAAGTGGATGGGCAAGAAAGGTGGTTTAGGAAATGGTTTCCTTAGAAATGAGTTCACTAAGAATTATGTTAACTGTATGGACTTCATGGTTGTGATAGGATTCTACTCTATTGTTTTCATTGTTTGCAAAAGGGGCATAGTTGGGAAATGGATATCTAAAGATGTCAAGTGATTGATTTGGGGGTATGTTGGGGTTATCCAAAATAATTTCCCCTTTGTTGATGAGATTTTAGATGACATTATTAAAGTTATTACACCTACTAATGTCATGTATAATGACATAGTGGAAGGTGCATAATTTGTTCTCCTTATACCAAATAGGTATAAGATGAGAGGAATCAAATTGTTATGGGGGTTTGATCGATGAAAGTCGTATGATGTTTATTTTTAATAATTTATCCAAGATCAAAGTATATGACTCCCTTAGTAGATTAAATTGATTTTGGTTGTTGTGTTTTGGGTTCCTAATGTTCTAATTGGAGGCACTAGAGGAGTTGGGTTGGTTAACAACCGATGGAGGAGTGGTTTTAAGGACAACTACATTCATGGTTCCTTTGTTTTTGAAGTTAGTACTGGTTTGATTATTAGGTTTGGAGGAGGGGGCCTCATTTGATTTGAAGGTGGAATTCTTGTTTCTTAATTTCAATTTCCCCTCATTAATGGATCTATTATCTAATTTATGTGACATGGTAAAAGCCTCATCAAAGGTCCTGAAAGTCGAAACCTGCAAAGTAGAGGAGATGTGTTTAGAATATGTCTAGATAAAGAGTTTAATAAACTTGTGTTGGGGAAAAGATAAAGAGTGTTGATTTATCAAGATTCTCCAGTGGGATACAAAGTAGGCTATGCACTCATCATCAAATTATTGAATGGAGTAGATATCAGTGATGCAGACTTTATTAAAGATGTTTATGGAAAAGTGATCTAAGAAATTATGAGCTACTTAGGCAAAATAAAAGTGGGAGTGATTGGTAATAACACTATAACAATCTAGTGCTAGACCCAATAGAGACATGGGAAAGATACAAAGAAGGATAACATCATCAGAGGTAAATGGATAGTTCATGGGGGGTTGAGAGGATGCCATATATTGGTATGTGGAAATGGGTGGTTGCGATGATGACACATATGAGTACATGGAGCTAGGTGGTTGGATGGAAGGTAGAGGTACATACCTTTGTGGGTTAAAGATGTAGATAGGGTTTTGTGCAATGGGCATCTATTGGGGGATTGACATAGGTTGGGTTGATGGTATGGCTGGATTGGTATATAGAGGATAGGTAGTAACTTTGGTACTGATGGGTAGAAGGGTAAAGGGTATGGGGACCACCAAAATCTATAATGGAGTGGAGATAGGTGGACTAGGGACAAGAGGAAGGGTAGTGACACTAGTAGAGGTTATTCCCATAATAAATGGAGTATTAGTGCCTAAATTTTAGGTTGCTCTTATACTAGAAGGCTTATTAGTTGGGGTGGAAGGTGTTTGGTTGTTGGTTGGTTGGGTGGGTTGATTTTAGATGGTGGTATTGGTAGGATTATTTATAAAAGAGGATGCTTGGGTGACAAAGGGTTGGGTGTAAATTGTGGCAATAGAAGTGTCTCCCATAAGATGGGATGGCATGCCATAGGGTGGGTCAACAAGCATAACCAAAGTAGGGGTATGTTGAGATATGGTGTTAAGGTAATGTTGGAGGGATATGCAGTTGTTATCCAGAAAGGTGGTGAAATATGTATCACCTTGGGCAATCATCTGAGGGATGCTAAGACTTTTATAATGCTAGGTATAACTCTTGGCATCTAAGATGTACTCCATAAATGAGGGAAAAGAGGAAGACAAATGAGTAGGAGGTGGGTCTTGATTTGCTTGGTTTCTTAGTTGTTGTCTAGTTAAAATCATATAGATAAGGGAAATAAGAAGATATAAGAAACCTCATAACTCAAAAAAATAGAAGACAAGAAAAAGTTAAGGAAATGAAAAACACACTAGAGCACATTAAATCCTAAGGTTCTTTTTAGTCTCTATTGTGGCTTATGCCTTAACCTTTAAGATTTGTGTGACTCAACTTGGCTTATAGAGTGGGTATTAGAAGAAGATATATAGGGATGGTTTTAGGTAGTTAAAGGCTATCAAGATATATATTAGAACTTGGTACATGGCCTAATATTGGGGCTCACCCTCTCACTTCACACACTACAATGATAAGGGTGTCAGGTGCATAGCCAAAATATACCAAGTTGTTAGAGATCATACTTAGCCAAAACATTGAGTTGGTTCTCCCTTTACTAATTAAATCTAATTATGATAGTCGGGAAAGGTGACTACTAGGTGATGAAATCCTAGTCGGGCCTTTTGTTAATGTTTTTAGGCTTGATTAAGTGCAAGTGGTTTGGTCATTTGTGTGTGATAAGAGTGAAACTATGATTAATTCACTTGATTAATTAATCTATTCTGAGACAAAATAAGCAAAAAAAAAATGTATTTAGTCAATTTTAAGTTTGAAATGAAAATTTGATTTCGTTGTATGAGCAAAAAAATAATAAGAAGAAGCATCTAGATGCAACTATGAACCTAGAAAAAATACAAGGGTCCCACCGGGCATGCTATAATGTTTAATGTAAATTTTGATTTATTTCCTAAGAAAAAATTTGTAAAATTTTAAGGAAGGGTGAGGTTAGTATAACCTAGATTTGGTTTGCCCTCCATGATCCAGATGGTTGTAGATAATCCTCTTTATCTAGTGAGGAATGACCTACAAATAAGTAATCACTAAAGAAATGGTTGATTGGTTAGATAATAGGGTGGATTTCCTAGAAAGATAGATCCAAGAAGCACAAGATTAATTGGAGGCTATCAAACCACACTTTTAAAGAATCAAATTATGAAAATGAAAGATAAATTGCTTGCATGAATAACAGAGGATACTAAAATAAAATACAAGAAGTGCTTTAAAGCAATGAATATGACTAATTATAGAAATAAGTGATTGAATATTAATTCCAAATAAATTAGACATGCTTCAAAAAAATAGGATGATGTTCTATGCTCATGCACATGGTCAGAAAGTGGGATTTGGTTGGGGTGTGATAGGGGAAATTAACTTTCTCTTATAATTGTCACATAATGACCATTGACGGTTGGGTAAATTGTTAGAAGTTGAGTAAATGTTAGTGGTTGGATGACCATTAGTGGTTGGTGGTATACCATTGATAGTTAAGTGACCATTGATGATTACTATCAAATTTGTCTTGGATAAGGATAGGTTTGGTCTAGAAGGTGGCTGAGTGATTATGGGAGGTGGGTCTATGTCGGAGGTTGGTTGCAAGATATAAATAAAAGAACTAATTACTGATAATAGATACTTAGCTCTATTATCTGAATATTATTGAGGTGAATGGTTAAAAACTTGTTATGGAGCTTAGAGCAATTCTTATAGAGTGTCGATGTCTTTGCTATGATTAATGAAGTGAAACACTTTGGATCTCTGACCTGATCTCCAATTTTCTATAATAATAATTGTAAAAAAGTTATGATACAATAATCTTTGATAATTTCTAATTCTCCCTGATCATTGCCTGCCCTTTTCACCTCCCCTTCTCTTTTTATAAAAGGAAGGGAGAGGTGAAATAATAAGTTCAAATAAGGTATTACTAGGTCATGTAATTTTAGTATTAACATAAATAATTATGAAAGTGGCTTAGAATAAAAAATCAAGGTGGAGTTGAGTTAGAGTTAACCCTTAAGGTGGTTAAAAGTTGAGTATCGGTAGTTGGGTCTAACCATTGGTGGTTATGGGTCAATCATCAAAAATTGATAGGGCAAAGGTATAATGGTCAAAGTTATTCAATTTGACTTAGGTTTGGTGGGTTAATGGGTAGGAAGTGGTCCATAAGGGGTCACAAGGTGGTCTAGGGGTTGGTACAACATCTAGAACTGTAGTGTGAAGATTTCTAGTGTTTACACATAGATTGAAGGATTCTCAACCTGAGAAGGATTTTATAGTGCTCATTATCTCATAAATAATTTGCATGGGATCCTAATACATTCATGGTATATGGGAAAGGGTCTTGGATAAAAATTATATGAATTGGTTTTTGGATTGAGGGGCTATGGTTTATGAATGATTGTTAAGAATGGAAATAGGTTCAAACCCTCTTCTAACCCTAATAAGGACCCGATGTTTAAGATGTTGATAAAAAGTGTATATAATGGATTTATGTACTTAGGTAAGTTATTATATATTGTATTGGACTCTCTTAGTTACCTCTAAGTGGTATTTTTTAGGTAGAAGATAAATAAAATGTTGAGTTATAGGCTTAATCTTGAAGAAGTTGTAGTTGTCAAAAGTTATATTGGACATAGTAATAAAATAGATGGAAGAAGAAGGTAGAGAATCATGTTTCATGTAAATTAAGTTTTATGGATAGGTTATATCCCTCAAGTGTGATAATCTGGTCATCCAAGTTAGCTAGTTGCTAATAGGCCAAATGATGAAAATAGTGAAAACCTAGGCAATGGTGAGAAGATGAATAGGAATGTGTTATCATGATAGAGTGATTAAACTAGATATTTTGTTTAGTAATATTATTTACTATTACTTATTTGTAAAATAATTTTAATTCATATATAATGATAAAAATGATGAAGCCAAAATGTCTTGTCTGGCTCAGTGAGGACCGTCTGTAGTGAGGTCAATAAATTTATCTATAAGACCAATAGTTACCAATAGAACATATGATGTTTATATTTGAATATGGTATAGAGATACAATAGGATCATATAATTTCATAATAATTATTTTAAATTATTCATATATCTTTTTAAGGTCAACATCACCATGAATGTTCTTTAAGGTAAACTAGTAGTTCTGAGTAAGCAAGTTGTAGTGATGAGTTTGAGGATTTATGCCCTAAGTTGAAATATATAATGTATATGGTGTTGTTTGTGAATTTAAATTCTTTTTAATTATTTTATAAATATTTGAATTTAGTGTAACATGTTGAAAGGTTGAAATAAAAATGGCTTTTCTCATTCATGCAAGACTGTGTGAGATAATGTCAAAAGATTGGTTTGTAAAACTAATGTTTGATATTAGAGATTATTATATTTATGATTGAGGTTGTTATGAATATAGTATATAATAATTTTAATGTATTTATGAATATTTAAAGTGTCATTTTAGGTGTGGGATGTCAAGTAGTTTCATGAATGACTTTTGACAATCCTGGCCATTCTACGTGATCATACTAAATAGATGGGTTTAAGACATTTAGCCCCAATTTGAAGTGTTTCAAGTATATCATGATGAACCTAAGGTCATATATAATATATATATTTAATTTATTGATTATTTTTTAGTGGATTAAGTGAGTTTGAGTCTTAGTATTGAAAGGTAGATTTTTTGGTGTACACAGACCTAATAGGATTGAGTACTAATGAAGGTTTTCAAGTAGTGATTTGTTGTAAAATGTTTTTTTGAGCCTATAAGACATAAATTGGAGTTTATTTTATTATTATATTATATGTTAATTATGTTCATGGAGTTTTAAATTTTTCCAAGGAAGGAAAAGTGTAACATGTGTCTAAGAATGCCTAATAGGTCTCCATGAGACCTAAAAGTGAAATGAGGGATACTTGAGTTATGTCAAACCTAAAGGGACTAAAATATAATTTTAATCATGTATAAAATATGTAATAAGACATATTATTTGGATTAACTAAGAGGTTAAGGGTGTGTGTCTGAATAAGTAGTATATGAGCAAGGAATGTTATATATACAAGGCAATTTAATGCCTATTTGAGAATGAAGTATGCATATGAATGATATACCACATTGCGAGTATGTGGTCATATTGTATACCATAATAATATTTTAGAGGATGTGTAATGAATATTTTAAATTGTGTATGCATATTAATATCAAAGTCATATGACCTAATCTATCTTGTAGAGACCTAGTTGATAGAAGAAGCCTAGAAGGTAGTTTGAGAGGGATTAAAGAGTGAGAAGAGATAAAAAACATGATCATCATATATTACATGGAAAATAAGGTTTTATAAATGTGGGAAAAATTTATAGGCACTTGAGTTGGTGCTAAGTCATCTAAGGGGTTGGTGCTTCCTTTCAAGTTGGTTCTTGCTAAAGCCTAGTTGAGTGGGTGCTTGACTAGTTGGGGTTGGTGCTATATGTGGAGTTATAGCTTCACTAAAGATTGGTTTTTATCTTAGATTACTATAGAACATTTTAATATATAAATTTATTTTATTCATTTCAAGGTTTTACCACATATGTAATGTGTTATCTTGTTTCATGATCTTGTATGGTTGCATATGCTTTGCTAGATGTTCATATTTGTATGAATGGTTCATGTATGATTAAGTGGAATTAAATGATATTTTTAAGAAAATGATTCACTAAACCTCCATCTTAGTGATTTTTATTCTAAAAATTGGTATTTGATAAGGTCATTTGAAGCAAGCCCAACAACCTAAAGGATATCCTAGGAGCGAAGATGGCTAGTTAATAAGCTCAAGGTGGTTTATCTACCACTATGGCTCTATTATTTAATGGGACTAATTATGTTTTTGTATCATAAAAATTAGGACATATCTAATGTCAATGGGCCATGACATGTAGGAGTCAATTTTGGATCGATACACTCCACCTCCTACACCACCAATTGATGCAATAGGCAAGAAAGAAAGTGAGATATTTTCCAAAGCAATGGATGCCATTAAATGTGTCATATTAGAGGTAGAGTTTATGAAGGTGATGCACTATGAGTCATCCAAGTTAATATGGGACAAGTTGAAGACTATATATGAAGGAGATTCCAAGGTGAAGATGGCTAAATTATAAACTCAAAGAAGGAAATTTGAAAGTCTGAGTATGAAGGAAGATGAGATCATTTCATCCTACATGTTAAGGGTTGATGAAGTTTTCAATTTCATTAGATGAATAGGAGAAGTGAAAGAGTCTATAATTTTTTAAAATGTATTATGATCACTAACTCCTAAGTTTTATTCTAAGGTGTTTGCATTATAAGAGATGCAATATTTGGGCAAGTCAGAGATGGATGGGTTTCATGGCATCTTGACTACCTATGAAATGAGAATAAATGAAAGAAAACCTCCCAAGAAGGAAGAATATTTCAAAGTTGATAATTCAATCCAAGAAGGTCAAGGATGAGGTATGTTTAGATATTGATGATGATGAATTGATAGCCATGTTTGCTAGGAAATTGAGATTTGGATTTGGTAAGTATAAGGGTAAGTTGCCTTTCAAATGTTTCAATTATGGTAAGATTGGTCACTTTCCATCTAAGTGTCCTAATGAAGATAAGACCAATTATGATAAATAACATGATGAACATCATGATGATGATAAAAAGGTCTATAAGCCTAATACAAACAAGAAATATTTTTAGAGGTATTAATGTAGGAAAGGGCCATTCAAGAACAAGAGAATTTTTTGTACCAAAGAAGATAATAACTCATTTGATGTAAGAGACAAAAGTACATATTATAGTGATGATGATAGTAATGAACATGAATATGACAATAATGAAACCTTTTTCATGGCTATAGAAAAAGATAATGAGGGTTGTTCAAAATGGAAAGGCCTTATGGATGATGAAGAGTTAGATGAAGAAGAGGCTAAAGTGAACCTTGAGGTAGAATTGGTGAGTGCTCAAGAAGAGATGATATTAAAAATAAGGACAAATCATAAAATAAGATCATTAGTTAAGGACTATGAAGAGTAGATTGGTTTTTTTGAAGAGAGAATAAGTAACACATTCGAGGAGCATGATGAGATCATCAATCAGGTTAAAACTCAGATGTAGATAGTTGTTACAAGCCTAAAGACTAAAGAGAAATAATTCACCAAGTATGGTACTAAAATGGAATCCTTGAAAGATGAATTGGATCAATAATATAAAAAGTTGAATACCTTTATGAAGTTTGAAAAGAGTACTGATGCTCTAGATAACATATTGAGTAGTTAGAAGTTTGCAAGTGATAAGACAAGTCTTGGTTTAAAATAAGACCAAAAGGAGGTAGATCAAGTCAAGGATAAGCATAATGAAGACAATAAGGTAAACATGAAGATACCAATATGAGGTATGATAATTAACTCAGTGGTTACTCTTTTGCATACAATCAGTTTGGTCATAGAACAAGAGAATGTATAAGACCCTCTAAAAATGAATATGCATGGAATTATGAAAATAATAATCGATTAAGAGGTAAGAATAAGGTTTTTTACTATAATTATCATAATGTGGGACATATTTCAAGATTATGTCCTAATCGAGTTAGAAGGCCATCAAGTCAAAATAAGAGGTTTGAATCCCCTAGAGTGCAAGAGAGAAAGTATAGGAAAGCATGGAAATCAAAGATAATAAAGATGAGTCATGATAAATGTACAAGCCAAAGTGGACTATTTTATATGGTATAACATACATTAGATGTGAAATCAAGTCAGAAATGTTCATTATCAACTCATATTGTTGACCACATAGACGATGAAGAGGTCAAGCCAAAGAGACTAATCAAGCCTGAAAGGAGCCTGAAGGATATTATGTCTTGTGAGAGCATGTATATCTAGTAATCTCTTGAGTTTGTGTTATTTTATTACCCTATGGAAAGGGGTGAATCCATTAGACTTCATGGAGACACTCTTCAGTTAGTATAATAATGATGTATACTTGGTTTGACTGGGATCTATTCAAGTTGTTCATAAGCTCAAAGAGTAGTTTTTGACAAGCATAGAAGAGGTAGCAAAGTTTTTATATGTTTTTAGAAGTTTGTAATTTAACATGAATTATGTTGTAGATGGTTTTATAACTTTATTGATTCACTTGGTGAGCTGAACTTTTGAAGACAAAGGGGTAATTACTATTTCTTCATTTGATATTAATAGCTTGGTAGTTCTTAGTTTTTTGTTTAGTTTCTGAGAGTATTTGCAAAAAAAGAGGAATGAATGATTCAATAAATTGTAGGTGACCCTTTGTCATTAATGTTAAAGAGGGTGAAATACTAGTATGGGGGAGAAGAGAATGATCAATTTGTTGTTTGTTTATCCATCAATGAGAAAGGGGTAATTTGTTGAGAAGTGTTGTCATTCATGTCAAGGTTAATGTCATTGATGTCAAGGTACATATAATGAAGGTACATGGTAAGTGCTCATTGAGGTATGAGCATGATATGATAAGGTAAGGTCAATGTCAAAAGTGACTAAGGATAGATGGTAGTATGTGATACGTGAAGGCACATAAGAGTGTTTTTTTATTAGAATTATCATTTATGGTGTGAGCGTGAGAGGTACAAATTATGGAAGGGTAAGCCTAGTTGTCAATATGTGATGAGACAAGATGCATTGAGAAGAGTGTGGTAAAGAGAGAATTTAAAGGCAAGAAATAATTTTAAGGTAAGAGATAATTTGATGGAAAATAATGTCTTTTATTTTGGTTGATGTCAAGGTTTAGGTCAACTTGAGGTTGTTAGTGTTGTCATTGAAGGTTCTTGTGAAGGTATGATGACAAGTAGGTCTATAAAGAGTGTTGTTGTGAGTAAGACTAATTAGTAGTGTGTGTTGTGATAAGATTATGAGAATTGAAGTTATGTAGTGTGAAAGAGAATATTTAAATGGTTATGAATGTTGTTGTATTGTTGCCATTATTTGTAAATGCATAGGTAGCAGGTCTTTGAAGTCAAGTGCTTAAGTAGCTTAAGCCTAACAATGGCATGAAGAAATATTACAAGAAGATGTAAACATGGTTGATTGGTGAGATGAATGCACAAAGGCCTGAGTAGTTATATTAGGTTTCTTTATCATGCATTTGAGGAATTAAGATCACTCATGAGATTTTTAGGGTGAGATTATAGGGATATGACCATTAGACCAAGTATGCACCTAGACCACTCCTAAACCTACCTATCCTAATCAGGTATCATGATATATTAAAAAGACATGAGAATGATATATGGTATTTTTTAATCATGAGATATGTTGATTGAGTATGTGAGTGAGGTGGAGATCACATAGAAAGAGTCATGAAGGTTAGTTTTAAGGACTAATATGGTTTACAGGTCAAGGTCTAGAGAGCAAAGAGAGAGAGTTTCCTAATTAGGGGTCAAGATTATATTAAAGGTGTTTGAGATCATGAAAGAATTTTTAGAAGTGAGGTATGTTGTTTCAAGTTTGTTCATGCAGTTTGAGGACATAGTTTGAAGGACAAGGTAAAAAATAGTTTTTTAGGTCTCTCAAGTGTACAAAATGAAGGATGCTCAATCTGAGAAGGATTTTATTGTGCTCATTATCTCATAAAACCTTTCCATGGGAAAATAATCTAGTAATTTTATATGGGGAAAATTCTTACATATAAATTCTAGTAATTAGGTTTTGGATTGAGGGGTTATTCTTTATGAATGATTGTTAAGAATGGAAATAGGTTCAAACTCTCTTAGAACCCTAATAAGGACCCAATGTTGAATATGTTGATAAAAAATGCCCAAAATGGATTTTTATGAATAATTAATATATTTTATCTTGTATTGGACTCTCTCAGGTACCTCTAGGTGGTATTGATTACAGAGAAGAGAAAGAAAATGTAGAGTTAGAAGCTTTATCTTAAAGAAGTTATTATAGCTATAAAAAACTATGTTAGAGATAGTAAGGAAATGGTTGGAGAAAGAAGGTAGAGACTCATGTTTCATGATCATGAATATTTATATATAGGTTATATCCCCAAAGTGTGCCAAACTAGTCATCTAAGTTAGCCAGTCTCTAACATGTTAAATGGTGCAAACAATGAAAAACCCAAACAATAATGAGAATATGAATAGGAATATGTTATCATGATAGAGTGATGAAAATAAGTGCATGGAGATGGTTTTTTGGACTGGTGTGTCCTATTAATACTTGGTATAAATATTTTTATTTAGGTACAATGATGAAAATGATGAGACTAAAATGACTTGTCTGGCTCAGTGAGGACGGTGTGTAGTGAGGTCAACAAATTGGTATATAAGACCAATAGTTTCCACAAGACCATATGATTTTTATTTTTGGATATGGCATGGATATTTTATAATATCATATAATTTCATAATAAGACTTTGAAATTAGTTATACAGGTATTGAAAGCCAATTTCACCATGACTGTGCTTTAAGGTAAATAGGTAGTTCTGAGTAAGTTGCAATGATGAGTTTGAGGCTCTATGCCCTAAGTTGAAATATTTAATTAATATGGTGTTGTTTTTTTTGAATTTAAAGTATTTTTTATTATTTTGGAAAAATTATAAGTTAGTGTAAGAAATTGAAAAGTTGAAGTCAAAATTGCTTGTTTGATTCATGCAAGACTATGTGAGATAAAGTTAGAAAATTGGTCTACAAGACTAATGTTTTATATTAGAGACTATGGTTTTTATGATTGAAGTTTTTTAAATATTTTACATAAGAATTTTAATGTATTAAATAATATTTAAAGTGTCCTTTCAGGTGTTGTATGTCAAAAAGTTTCATGACTAGCTTTTGATAGTCTTATCAATTCTGAGTGAGAATACTGAAGAGATGGATTTAAGCCTTTTTGAATTGAGTTAAAGTGTTTAAAGTATATGGTGATGACTGTGAGGTAATATAGACTCTATATATGTACTTTTTTGATCATTTTTGAGTGGCTTAAGTGAGTTTGAGTCTCAATATTGAAAGGCATATTTTTTGGTGTACACATGCCTAATAAAACTAAGTATTAATGAAAGGTTTCAAGTAGTGATTTGTTATAAAATGTCTTTTTGATATTATAATACATCATTGGGGGTATATTTTATTTTTATATGATATTTTTCTTCTATTTTTGTAGTTTTAAAGTGTTTCAAGTTAGGCAAAGTGTAACGTGTGTCTAAGAAGGCCTAATAGGTCTCCATGAGACCTAAAAGTAAAATGAGGGATAATTGAGTTATGTCAGACCTAAAGGGACTCAAATATAATTTTATTAATGTCAAAAATATCTAATAATAAATATTATTTTTCTAACCTAAGAGGTTAAGGGTGTGTATCTGACTAAGTAGTATATGAGCAATGAATGGTATATATACAAGGTAGTTCAAGGTTGATTTGAGAACAAAGTATGTATACGAATTATATATATATATTTTTTGAGAAGGAGGTATTTTAGACCATAATAGGAGTGTATAGGACATGTAATTTAGATTTTAAGGTGTGCTTGCATATGAATATCAAGGTCATATGACCTAATCTTTCTTGAAGAGACCCAGTTGAGCAAAAAAGCCTAGAAGGTAGTTTGAGAGGGATAGAAGAGTGAGAAGAGATAAATAAGGTGATCATCATATATTGTTTGATAAACAAGGTTTTATAAAGGTGATCAAAAGTTTTCAGTGGCTGAGTTAGTGTTGATTCATCTAGGGATTGGTGCCTCCTTTCAAGTTAATGCTGGCTAAAGCGTATTTGAGTGGGTGATTGACTAGTTGGGGTTGGTGCTCCATGTGGAGTTAACACTTTGATAAATATTGGTTTTTGTATTATAGGAATGTAATACATTTGTATATATAAATGGTTTTTCTTTCCCTTGAGGGTTTCCTACTTATGTAATGTGTTATCTTGTTTCATGATTTTGTATGGCTTCATATGCTTTGCTAGATGTTCATATTTGTATGAATGGTTCATTTATACTTAGGTGAAATTGAAGGAATTTTTTAAAGACACTAATTCACCACTCCCCCCACCCCCTCCCCAAGTGATTTTTCTTAAAACACTAAGTTATTTGGTACATTTAAGAATTACTTCATCAAATTTAGATAAGACATTAACTTGTTTAGGATCTACTAAGTTAATTATGATATATTATATATATGAATTCATTATTATTTTTATCATTATGTTAATTTTTATTATCATGATTATCATGTTATAATGGAGGCATATCAACATAGTCACGTGTTTACAATT
Organism: Torreya grandis; assembly: GCA_037957365.1. NCBI lineage: Eukaryota > Viridiplantae > Streptophyta > Pinopsida > Cupressales > Taxaceae > Torreya > Torreya grandis. The sequence continues at coordinate 755,073 of JARHVA010000617.1, read as the reverse complement.
TTTCAAGTTTAATTGCATCATGAAAAGAAAGAAAAACATTCATTGTATCCATTTTACCTATACTAATAGGAAT